>JAWWLV010000180.1:148007-167464 GCA_035041135.1 Platyrinchus mystaceus
TGTCTACCAGCTCCAGAGGCCAGTTGTCCTGAGGGCCACCTGTCCTACTGGTGAAAACTGAGGCAAAGTAGGTGTTATTGCTGTAGATTGATTAGTTCTGAAAAGCTCGTTATGTGTTCAAGCTTGGGGACCTGAATAGTGACGTATGAGCCTGTGTTCTATTTGCTTATGTGACACCAAAAGACGGGTAATAGGCATGACATTGGGCCAGCTTTTATTTTGATGGAGTTGGCCTCTGCATTTATTGATTCTTTGCTGTTTTAATCAATGCAAATTTTATCCCAAATGGAGAGAGGAAGAAAGGCTGAGAAAGTCAGCATTTCTATGGAGCGCAGCGGGACTGTATCCCTTGGAATGCAGAGCCCAGGAAAGTGATGCCTCCTGGGCTTCTATTACCAAGTTCCTCGTCCCTGTCCAGGTACAGCACAGTTTCAGTATTGTTTGTTTTTTATGGTGGCTGCCTTCCAAATTTTTTCCTCTTAATCAGGACACTACCACATTATCAGCTGGGGCTTTTCTTTGTTATGTTTAGCACTTTCAGGCTTTGACATATCATGTAGAGAAATAATGTTTATAAGTAGATATTAGGAAAAATCTGTTAGTGACAGATAGCTTGGGGGAATTGTAAAGTCTCCAAGGAGGGAGATCTGTGGGAACAGGTTAAACCAGCATCTGTCTGGGAGCATTTCCATGCTATGACTCCTGGGCATAGTGGTGACAGGTACCAGACGACCTAATGCTCCCTTCTAGCTCTTCTTTTCTCTCATACTTCGTATTATGCATTTTATCTACTAATGAGCTTCAGGTTTCATCCAAAAGTTGAACTTTCTGGCCATGGGGTTTGTGTATTTATTTTTAACAGTGTGGCTGCTGCTTCAGTCGAGTTTAAAATGTTATTCATGTTTTCAATGGAGATGAATAACTAAACAAAAAATTAATCAGGTTCATAATTGCTGTAAATTTGCTTTGTTCCACTGAAGTCTAGACAGTAATCCCAGTTTCACTCCTTATAACGATGTGAACTGGTATTTCACATGCACCAAAACATTCATTAAAGACAGTTATAAAGGCAACTGGCTTTTCAGGTGAGTAGATAAGGGATGTCAGCATTTCTGGAGGCTGACAGGCTACAGACAAAAATCATTTGCTATGATTTTTAATGTGCTATCAGATGCGGTCTGCACAGATACTTGAACTTTTTTGAAGTGACAAATTATGACATCCTTAGAAATTAAATGTGATGTTTAAGAAAGTTACTGAGTGTTAATGGATTTCTTCATTTGTTTTTTATATACTGGGTTTCATTCTAAAGCAATTCAGGAAAACAACAGAGGAAGCTATAAACATTTCGTGAATATTAGGATGAAGTTCCAGAAGAACTAATGAGTATGTAATTGGATGTTCAGATTTGCATACAAATTTGAACATGATATTTCAAAGCTTGCAAACATCAAAGTATATTAAAATGACAAGCTACCCATGCTAATGTACAGTTTTTATTTTAAATTGGTGAAAGAATATAACATAAAGGTTTTACTTGTGAGATGGCTAATTATATTAGATTGCTCTAGGCAAAAGGCAGCATCAAGTCATCATGACATACATTTTCTTTGCTTTTTTCCCTCTCATTGTATGCAATTTCTGTGTCCCTTGGGGGCCGGAGAAGTGAAACATGCGTCAGGCATATTAAGATAATAGAGAGTCCCAGCTTTCCATCTAGCAAACAAGTGATATCTCTGACTCCTACTTTGAACTCTAGGCAAATGCACATGTAGTGATCTTCTTCATTTCATTCATGGGGCACAGCAGAAAGGAGGTTGTCTCTGCTTTGCTAAGCTGAGACTGCAGGAGCTGACTGGCTACGAGGGATAGTGTCTGCTGGTCCCTGCATGAGAGGTGCTGTGCTGAAGGGAAGGCAGGCTAGACGGCACCTCTCTGACCATAACACAGCCTGCATCGGTGCTGCAGCACCACTTGGCCTCAGTCTGACCAAGGCTCACCCCTGAACTCTCGTGTTTGCCTACTGCAAGTGGAGAAATGGGGAGCCAGAATAGATCCGGGGTTGTCCTATTGTGTTCCTGCTGAGCTCAGCTTGAACGAACTTCCTGGCTCATGTCGCACTAACTCACAGCTTTCTGCACCTTGTGTCGGTACTACCTGCCAATTCCTTGGTATGTTCTGCTTTGTATCAGGGCTGTATTAAAGCCTGCATTAGTAGAGTTCTCTCCTACTACCTTCACTTGGCAGCTAGAAAGACTGTTACGTGAGGCTAAGTGCTCATGCAAGTGCTACATGAAATCAGTATCTGGTTCTGGAGTGTCACTTGGATATGCAAAGTGTTAGCCTGTGTAGTTGCCAAGAGGTTAAAAAAAAGGGCTTGTGGAGAAAAGTAAAGAATAAGTAGTGATGGGCTTTTAAAGGCAGTGAAAAATGTTAGACAGATTCCTCACATCTGCAGAGGACACCAGGTCATGGCAGGCATTCTTATTGATGGGTGAACTTTCTGTTGTCTTTAAATGCAACTTCACCTGAGAGTTCAGCAGGTTTAGTGGTGTAATGCATGGCAGCAATTTAGCAGCACTGTAAGAAAAGCGTGAATCAGTGCCTGTGTCTTGACTTGAATTCCAAACAGAAATATAGCAGGGAATTTCATACTGATACAGCAGGATTGTTACATATTGACTGTGCCTCCTCGCTGACCTTCAGCACCAAGGCTGTGAGGCCTCGTATATATAATGAGGTGGCACTTAGTGCTGAGAACAGCCCAACTGAGAAGGCTGCACGAGGCCAGCTCTTGCTGTACCCATCTGGTGGGAGGCAATAGGATGAGAGGAGCTGATACCATAAAGTACTGCCACAGAAAACCTGGTTCAGCAAAAAGCACTAAGTGGACATAGGATAAAGTGAGTGCTGGCTCGAATTTTATGGGCTAATAAGACTTTGCCTGCATAGAAAGGTTGTATATTTTGAGCTGCCTCCAGTCCCATCAGTGACACATGGGGTTTAGCTCAAGTAGAAGGCAGTTCCCTGTTGTTTTGCTCTGCCAGTCTTGCTGAGGGGTTTTGAACCCTGTAGGGCTTCAGGAAGCAAAATGCTAAGTACAGGGTTAAACTAATATGTTAAGCTTAATATGCCTAATTTCATCATTGAGTTTGAGTGAATTTAAGTATGTATTTAGAGTTCAGGCCAGGTGGGTTTGGCTACTCAAGTCAAATCATGATGCTTGTCCTTGAATTAGAAGAAAGAAGTAGCAGGAATTGTGTAAGGCAGTGTTTGCAGGGTAGGACTTACTACTCTCCAAAGCTTTTCACAGGGCTATTCATAAACGAGCAATTTTTTTTTAACTTTTATTAATGCTTAATTTTCAAACAGGAAAAAAACTTAGCAAAACCCCTAAAATAATTGACAAAATTAAGATTTATTGACTTAAAAAAGAGCGAGCATTTGGTATAAGGAAGCAGCTGCTTGTATTCTCAGATCATTCATGATGAGTTTCTCTTTATTCTGCTTCTATATTAATGTACGAACTGCTGTCTTGCAACCTTCATGATCTGTGTCCATCAGGGCAGTGCTGGGTGTTATAGAGTAGCAATTACACCAGGCTTGTGTTACTATTAAAAAAAGAAGGGGAATTAAAAAGAAAGCTATTTAGCATGTAGAACATGGAGGTTAGGAAGAAACTTTGCCAGATTTACCACCCCAAGTTTCCTTTGCATGCTGCTCTCCTTATGAAGAAGTCACTGGATGGCTATAGAGGGGTGAGAGGTTCCCTCAGGATGCTGCATCCCCTGGGGAAGAGCAGTTCCCCATAGAAAGCTGGGCACTTGCAAAGATCTTCAAGATGCTGTAATCCATCCCCTGAACTAATACAAGCATCCCCAGTGTCAGTGGCACAGAGCTGAAATAAAAGCTTTTCTGCCATGAGCTGTAGCAGAAAATGTAGCAGAAAATGGCTGAGAGGGGGAAAAGTGTACATTTAAGCTGAACACCACCTGGCACCTGCAATGAAATATGTGGAGGAAACTGTTGAAAGGCATGGAAATCTTCCCAAATTTAAAAAATACTAGAAGAAATATTGCTAAATATATGGGGGAGAGAAATGTTGTCCTGTCAAGGTGACAAATTGCCAGATGTATTTCTTTTCATCTGTGAACTTCCAGGATACGCTCTGTTATTTTCTGTATTTTGTGTATTGTAGGGTATCAAAGCTGTACAGGACCATTGTTAATTTTTCCTTGGTGAGGGACAAGCTGAGGGCTTCTCAACTCAGCACTTGCCCTGAACTCAGCACAAACCCTGAACTGTTTGATATGGGGCAGTTTCAGTAGCTGCTGCTGCACAGTTCGATGAAACATTCCATAGGATGAGTGTATAAGTCTTTTTCACTTGAACTGGGCATAAAAACTGGCCACTGCTTTCCCTAATCTTTTACCAAAGGTTTCATGGAACTTTTAAGCAGAAGGAAAAGATTTGACAGTGGTTTTGTGAGTTTTGTTCTTTTCTGTGTGTGGTGTTCTTTTTTTTCCCTCTGGAGTCCTTGTACCAACTGTGAGTCCCCTGCAGCCACTGCAGTGCCAGGGATGCTGTAGCTCCTCCTCCCAGAGCAGGGAAGGTTTGTACCCCAAGATAATGCAGCCCTCTTCACTGACACAAAGCACATTTTGCTAGCAAGAAACTGCCATTTACTTATATTACAATTATATTATGTTATTAATAATTAACTTATATTATTATCTGTTAATAATATTACTTATATTTACAAGAAATTTATATATTTAGCTAGGTGGTGCAGCCAAATGAGATGTGTTTTCTGTCCAGTTTTAAAAGTTTCCCTTCCCATGATCTCCCAAGTGTGGGAAGGCTCAGGTTTGAGTTCCCCATGGTAATCTGGGATACTCCTTGCTATTGTCAGTGAGTGCTCAAAAGAAAAAAATGGTCTCACAAGGAGTCACAAAATATATTTTTTCATTATATTGCATCTCCCTATCACTTTGTGGACTTATTTAGCAAGTTACTACAAACAAAACAGCTATCTAAGCCCTGTCAGTTGTTCACCTGCGTCTCAATGCATCACAGAGGACAGGCATGTTTAAAGTTTCTCTTCCATGTAGGTTAATATTGATGCCAGACATTACCTACAGCCTATTTTTTTACTTTTTGTTATGAAACTGTTGCTAGGATGGCTGATGGAGGTTATCAGCTTCCTTTTATGTGGGTAACTACTATGACCTACTTAAAAAAAAGATAAGTAATTAAGATAAAAGCTTTTAAAGATAACAAGTATTACAAAATGCAAGAGGTGTCAGTTAACCAGTCACCTGTGAGGATAATTTAAAAACAGATGGTGAAGAAGCAATTTAGTCAAAAAGCCAAAATCATGTCTTAATCCTGGAAAATGTTGCCTGATATTTACTATTTCAGTAGCTATGACCCCCAGTTACTTGTGCACTCATAGATATTTGTGCCCATTCATTATGGAAAGGTGCTTTATCACATAGGAGAGTGCTAAAGAAAGTTGCTGCAACATGAATTAGTCCATTTTGGTCCAAATAATCCCCTGATTTTCACTCTTACTGTGTTTGTCATCTTGCATATTCTGCATATAGAGTGATCTGCTCTAGGAGAACAGATGTTGACTGTTGGAACTGGATATGCAGAAAGGCATAACTCCTTCCTGCTACAGCTTCAGGTGTTGAATTAGAGATATTTGCATATACAAATCAATCCATTTGCAGTATTTGCTTTAAAATCTGCTTAGTATTTTTTGCCCCAGCTCAGTTTGGTGGAGTAGCATGAAAAGTCTCAATTTTCTCTCAGTATTTGCCCAAGGGAATCTACTGAAGGGCGAGTAGAGCCATTATTTCCCAGTTTGGAGCTGTTGGTCACCATTTGGTTTGGGTTTTGGTATTCCTTAAACCTCCTACTTACAGCACATCTTATGGAGCACAGCTTTTGCTCTCCAGACTGAGCAAGTCTTACGGGGCAGGATGAACAACCTGTTCACCATGAACTCCATCCATTTTCCAGGAAGTTGTTTGTTCTTGTCTGTGGAGGATGAAACTGGGAATTTGTTTCAATTGCAGCTCTGGAAGGTAAAAATCAACAAAGTGTTTTAAAAATGACATTATCCAAACAACGGCCTTTTCTGAGCCTGTGACTTTCTGGAACCAACGTCAATATTTGTTACTAGGAAAGTGAAAACTATATTGTGACTTTTTGTTTTGGAAGTGCTATGAAATTATCACTCTTGTTTGAGGAGGAAATAGAAATCTGTTCTCTGGGTGAGGCAAATAGGCCTATTAAAATATTCTTTTTCTTCATTTGCCATTTATTCCCAAGACCTTTATTTAGATAAGTAGCTTGAAATATTTTCTGTCTGTGGTCCTCCTGATTATTTAAGTATTTTTCGCCTGCTATATCCTGTATGTTGTTTAAAAAACAGTTTCAGCCCAAATTGCTTGTTTCCACAGGGAGATATTGCTCCTTGGGTGTACAAGCTGAGGTGTTGCTTCAGTGAGGATGGCAGGTTTTAGCTTTAGCTCTGATTATTAAGCACAGGCCTGTTTTAGTGTGCCATCATTTTGACTTGCAGTGAAAACTTAGTGCTGTAAAAGTAATATTTTTTGAATTAATTAAAAAAGCAAAACATCCCCTAGTTTAAATGACTCACAGCAGCTTACTTAGGGTGGATTATCATCTTATATTTCACCTTTATATCATCTTAATGTTATTTCTGTCCTAGGCAGTGTAATAAGCTACTCCATTTAAATAAGCTCATTGCTAGAATATTGGAAAGAAAATTGAGTAAAAAGTAATTTAAAAATTCAAGTTTAGAGCAGCTCACACTTCCCCTTATGTGTATCTGGCCTGATATAATGAAACTGGATTCTTAGAAATTACATGTGAGTAAGAAACAGGAGCACCACTTCTTTGCAAAACATTTTTACAAATGATCTAATTGTGCCTCTGGTACTCCAGGAGCTGTGGACTAACAACTCCAAGCAGCTAAGAAGCCCTGGGTGGGATTTTTCCATCCAAATTGGAAAATGGAAAAAGGTGATTTGACTAAATTGACCTGTGTGAATCCTGATGACACTTTTGATTCGGTGCAGGTGAAAAGCAGGTTTGCCTCACTGGCTTCTGGCCTCCCAGCAGCCTGGAAGGAAAACAGCCTGCCTGGGAATTCCATGAGCAGTTGTGTGCTTCCCAGTGTCCTGGCGGGTGTTTTAAGCTTCCTGCAGTCTGAGGGTAAGTAGGTAAATCCCAACCTGCCAGATTTGCTTTCTGGTTCCTTCCTGCTTGTCTGCCTCTTAAAATTCCCCTTGTCTCCCTGCATAGTAATGAAGATTATTAATGTATCTCTGTTCTGCAAGACATTTTATGTTTACGTTGTTAGTATTAAAAATATTTTTTATGAGAACTATTCCCCTATAATGGAAATTCCTGTTCCTACAAGTAAAAGAAAGAAGTGATCCTGGGACTCTGTGGCCTTTCTGATACTCTGCAATATGTTTACCACCCCCACCACCCACATACTTCTTGAATTAAGAAAATCATTAAGGAAGTTCTTAAGCAAACCTCTCTTTAGGAAAGCATTCAATCAATAGGGAACAAATAGTTGAATGCCACAAGCAAATCAGCTAATCAGTTGAAAATAAAAGGCTATTTTCCCTCTAGGTTATTTTTGAGTTCATTTGTGATAAAAGGAAGCTGGAAATGTTCTTCCTGAACAGGATGTGTTTTGCAATGTCTGACTGGAATTTCATATATACCTGGAGGGATTTCTGTCAGTGCAGGCTGTAAGCAAGCTCTGGGAAAGCAATTCTGGGACAGCCTCTCATGGGGTTTTTCCCCTCAAAGCCAGGAATACCCAGTTGGTCTTCCTGAACCTGCTCACCTGCTCCAAATTGCCACAGTTCTTCCATAGGAGAGAGTCAGTGGTCATCCCATAAGAGCTTCTGCCAGCCACCCTCAAACATATGCTTTAATAAATTGTTTTCCAGCTGTTGAAGCAATCCTATACTTCTTGTGTCTTCAGTTTACTTCAGTCTTGCTTAATTCTCAGCCTCTGATTAGGCTCCTCAAAGGCATCTTGTTGTCCCTGTGTATATGAACTGCAGATTGTTCAGGTCACAGCAGTGATGAGGTCCATGTCAGTCCTTTTCAAACAGGGCTCAGCCTTTGCCTATCCCAGACAAATGTGCTCAGGCCTTTTCTCTCCCTGCAAATGCAGGTGGTGCAGATGGAACACAGGTACTCTGTAAAGCTCCCTCACTTTCTGCAGCACTCAGTCCTACCCAGGCAACCTGTACCATGCACACCTTGTGTTATAGGTAGAGTGACTCTCTATATGTAGACAGATGACTCACCCAGCAATTCATGTTCTGCAGTCTAGTGGGATTTGGTGACCAATGTTTTTGTCTTTAATGAGCCATTGTAAGTATTGCAGGTTTTCTTCATTGCTGAAACAAGCATAAGAAAATGCATTAGTACTGAAATTGTGGGAGGGAATAGAGTTCCTGAGTGACTGATACTTCGATGTCTTCTAGAACAGCTGTTTTTGGAAGATGATAACACAATGATGTAGCACAAGTTTTGTAGTTACAGATGCAGATTCCAGGGAAATCACCTCTGTAAGTGCCTCTCTCCTTTTTGCAGTCATGCTAAATTTGATTGTGCTGCACTGATTATAAACTCGACCAAACTCCAAGGTTATTAACATTCCAGTCGGGATACATATTGAGTGATGGTGTTGCTGAGAGCTATAATTTTGAAACAGAGTGAAATTGCTGGCTCTGTAACAGGTCTGTCTCTGTGTGTCCTTCACAATTACATGTGTAGGTGTACACATGCACTCCCAAGTGTGTGTGCACATGCAAAAGCCTCAGGTACACCTGTATGAGAAGGAAAATGTCCAGTTCTCTTCAAAACTGGACTCCAGGGTGAATGTTGCTATCTGCCAGCCAAACTGGTCCCTCAGCTTTTGAGGCTGCCCTTGCTTTGCAGTACAGTCTGACAGAGCAGAGACTCCAATTTGGATCCCCTGCATCTCAAATCACTTCTTTCCTGATCATAGTCACTGCCTTGTACATGTGGTACAATAAATTGCATCTCTGCAAAAAACTGTCTTTGAAAAATTGTTCCAACACTCTAAAAATTATCACTAACTTTTACAAAAAGCTGTCTTTAAAATTAAGTGCCTTGTCCCATTTAAGCTGTTCCTTGTAGAAAGGGTTTAGAAGAAATACGACTCAGATTGGCTATTTTACATTCTACCAGAAAGATGAATGGGAGCAAGGGAAGTGTTTGTGACTCAGAGAACGTTTTGTTTATCAGCATGATCTCAGCTCTTTGGTCCAAAACCTTTCCTGTTTGACATAGTGTAAGTGTGCCTTGCCAGAGATTGTTCTGCCAGACAGGGGTATAACAGTGGCTGTGAGGTCAATGAGAAAAGCAGGAAGAGCAAGAAGAAGACCCAGTAAGATGTGGTGGCTATAGCTACTGCTCTTTTTGTAGGAAAAGAAAGAATGGGATTGTGATGATGAAGTGATAAAAGACATTAGCACCGTTCAAACATGTAAAATCAGTGTGAGGAGACAATAAAGCCACCCAGGAAAATACAGCTGTTAAATAACAGCTGTAGAATAATTTGTGTTGGAAGTGACGTCATCTGGTCCAACCATCTGATCAAATTTAAAGCAAGGTTCATCTATCTTATACTTGGGTGTCCCCACTGTCCACTGCAAATAACGCAGCCCAAGATCTTAAATTGGTTCTTGCAGCAACCAGTGTCTCCAAAGACACAGTAGAACCTGGAGCAGTGGCACAGCCTCTGGGACTCAGGTTTTGCTTGATGTGAGCTCGTCTGGAATGGCAGGTGGCCTAAGCAAGACTACAGGCCAGAAGATTTCACCACTAGGATCTACAAGTTGCCTTCTTCTTCTAACTTACACCCCCAGCTTCTACTGACATGATTTCTCTTGTTTTCCTTTCTTTCTTTTGCTTTTTTTTTTCATCTTCAAAGTGCTGTGGGGACTCTTGTGTTACGCCCTGTGGTCTTTGCACCTTTGCATGTTCTACATAGGAACACTTTGACCAATATTCACTGTTATTCCCTTCTAAAGCTCTGGCAGTGCAAGGCAATCACAAGCCATCCTAACTCCTAAGTTGTGACAGGTTCCCCACTGCTTTAGCTGTGATGCAGAGGACACAGAGGGTTGCAGCAGCTCCTGGCCGCTGCGTTCACCCTGCTCAGAGATTCATTCTGCTCTTGCTTGCACCTTGGAAAGTCAAGAGTAACTTTGAGGCAGTAAATTGAATTATGTTATGGGTGGGGGCAAGAGGCCAGAACAGATTACATTTCACTTTTTTCCCCCCCTAGGCATTTACTTTTTTTAATTATTTAATTTAGAAGGGGATTAGAATTCTTCTTGCAGCTGCTTTTCTATCCAACTTTAATATTTGCTTTTCATTTGTTTGCTGCCAATACAGGATGTTTTCTTTCTTAATCACTTGCTAGCAGCGTGGTTTTTCTTAGAATGTATTCAGATCACAACAATTTTCTGGCAAAGAAAAGCATGAAATTCACTGCCCTTGAAATCTGCATCCGTATGGAGGAAAATATACCCTTTCATATTTCACTGTCAGAAAAGAATAGTAGCCACAGAGTTATACTTAGTTATTGAATCTTGCAATATTCAAAAGGGGAGCAAAATAATATATAAAGGATACTGATTTTTCTGTCACTTATAATGCATGTGTGTTATTTAACTGACTGTGATCAGATAATAATTTCTTATAAAAACCTGCATGTGTTTCAGAATAATGTAGGATGATGACACTGAACAGACTGTCATTACTGTCCATATGGCTGTGGTCTCAGACTCCCCATTCCAGCCATTTAGAAAGCTGGAGAAAAAGCTGGTCAGATTTCCAAATCCATCTCACTTTCTTTGCCCTGAATGCTAATCCTGCATTAAGGTGGAAAACAACTTTAAATATTGCATAAATAGGAATGCTTAACACCTACTTTGTACTTCTGTTCTTCAAGCTGTTCTGTCATTTTTATACATTACACTAAGAGTGAAAGAAATTCAGAAGTTGTGTGGGCATCAGGCTTGTGAAGAGAACCTGTAGCTCCTGTGGATAGTACAATTATTATTTAGTTTACGTACTTGAGAATAGCAGGATGGAGCTCAGACCTTGTTGATTTGTGTGAATAAGACCTGCAAGTTTCCTCTGCTGTCTCTTGACTTTGTGAATGGAAACTTCATATGAGCTGGGGAACAACTGCTCCTGAACAGGAAACGAACTGAGAACTAACTCTGTTGATTTCTATAAACAACCTTTCTGAATGTTGAAACTTTGTCATTTTATTGAGTGTTATGAAATTGGGTCTGCTAGTATATTATTTATTAGCAGTGTTACAATGTCAAGAAGAAATACTGCAGATAGAAAGATGATTTCCTCATTCATAAATGACCAAATTTAGAAATTATCTTGTATGTTGTGTAACCGGTGGAATTTTTCAGTGCCTTCACAAAACCAAAGTTGCCTGAGTCACTGGTTTTATTTCTCTTCACCTAGTAAGGCTACTTGCATACAGTGACATCCTCATTTCTTTTTAAACTCAGTTTTTGCCTGTCATCCACATTCTTTATGGCAAGATTGTAGCTGAGATGTTTTGCATTCATAGATTGCTGCCTCATTCAAAAGAGGTTCCCCTGGAGATGTACCAGAATATACAAAGGCAAATTGGGTCCAGTGAGTATTTATGTGGAGGACAGACAAGGCTGTATCAGATATTTACTGTTCCCTTTTACCATGGTTACTCACAAGTTCCTTCTGTGGCCTTTTTTTGGAATCCAGCATTACCTGAGCAGCCTTTTAGCTGCCTCTGAAAGCTGACAGGTGCCAAGTTCTTTTCCTTCCCCTGAATGTTATGGATCTAGAGGAAAATCCTTTCAGCCAAAATAGTTCATGCAATACAAGAATTTATTGCTCTGCAGGTGGACTCCTGCCACACTGTAGCTTCTTGAACTGAAAGGTGTGAAAACTTTCCCTAGTGTAAAATTAAAAATATACATTATCCAGTTAAGAAATATATGGGAAGCCTATCATCTGCTTTTGATCAACTACTATTAAGTATATATTTTCCTTACTTTTTTCCCCTTTAAATATTTAACTAGATGATTGTCTGATTGATATTATCTTGACATAGTGTATTATCTCATTGCTGTTATCTCTGAGGAAACGGGATGTTCTTGGTGAACATATGTGTGATGTCTGTGCCTTCTTTGCTAACTCTGCTATTCTCCTATGAATCTCTGTTCTTCTTTCAAATACACACCCTTTCTTTCCTTTGTAGGAACCTGGGCCTGGTTTGTGCCAGTGCTAGAGGGGCTGGTGGTGCCCATCTTCTTTTGCTCTTCATTTCACAGGGGCCACGTAGCCCCCGGGGTGACTGTACTGCTGTATTACGCGTCTCTAAAGTCAAAAAATGTCGTGGCACTGACAGTCCTCTGGCTGTTTCCCTGTCACCCATCAGTGGTATCTCTCCTTCTGTACCATCCTGCTATCCCAGTGCAGATTTGGGCCCACTTCTTGATGTGGAGAGAGTCAGTCCTGGATAGCTCCTGTTTTGGCTGCTTTTTCCTTAGCAAGTGTCTCAAGCACACCACTTTGGCTCTTCCCCTTCTCTGCCATTTCCTCTGACCACCTGATTGATGTAAGGAGCATGTTAGCAGATGGCAGATATTCTTTTCCTGTCAAAGAGATAACATGAAAATATTGTCAGCTTTTATGAAAAAAGGGCTGGAAGCCCATTCCTTGGCTGTAATTTATCAAAGTATATCTCATTTCTGTTTACACCAGGTACTCACATGGACCCCAATCTTTAATGGTTGTGCCCTGCACCTGCACTGTGTTATTGCAGAGTAAATGACAGCATGGCAGTTTCTTGGGCTGCCTTATTTTTCTTTGAAGAAAAGGATAATCACCATTTATCTAAAGGAAATGTGTGGGCCAGCAGCATGTCCAGTGAATGTGTAAGCAGCTGCCCAGACAGCCTGCGCTTCTCTGATGTAAAGCTGGCTGAGTGTGACAGGGGCAGAGAGCTGAGAGGCACTAGAAAGGTCAATCCAGCTTTTGCTTTGAATGTGGTATTAGTTCTATTGTACTTGGACATTGCACACCCAGAGAAAGCTTAGAAGATAAGTGGAAAAGTACGTGGTTTGTTATGGTGTTTCAGACAGACAAGTCAATCCTGCTTTAGGGAAGCAGCAAATCTAATTGGCTGCCTTCCCTGCAATGGGAGCTCAATGACAGAAATATAATCTGCACATTTGACTCTTCTTTTCTCTTTTATATTTTTTGTAAGATGTTTCGGTACTTCATTGACAAATGCATAGATTTCAATGGCTTGCTTTTGATTGTTGTCAATTGAGATAAATGTGCCTGGAAAGTATTGTAAAAACAGCAATTTTCTTGAGATATTTGTACAGGGAGTTCCGTTAAATGTGTACAGCCAGAGGGTGAAATTAATCTGAAATTAATAATGTACAGCTCTGAAAGAAGTCTTAGCAAGTGTACTACAGAAATGGGATCTGCAGATCTCACTCAACTAAATTTTTAACATTGTACTTGGAATGTGTACTCGGAATAAGTGAGCAAACATTAGATATTCAAGAAATGTTTGCCAAGTCTGCTGCAAGAAGTGTAGACAGCTAAAAGATGTCAACAGGGAATATTGTCATAACACTAAGAATAATGTGTTATCTAGTGCTTAACACTGAACACCATGTAAACAATTAATCACAGAATAGAAGCTACTGAAAGCAAGCAGTAGCACAAGAGTTGCATTCACAGCCTTGCAGTAATCAAGGAAGTTGTATTTATTGCTTCTGATGGATAAATCATTTTAGCCATTTTTTTTTTTACACGATATGTCAGCATCTTAAACACCTGCATCCTTGTGATGTTTGAGAGATCTTATTTCTGGAGGAGACTGAATGCAAATGTTTATTTTTCTGCAGTGGGATGAGCCTTGTAAAGAGACCAGAGTAATGAGAGATATGATTGCTAAACCTTAGGGTGCAGTGCTGTTGTTCATAATATATAGTCTCATATACACACATGTGAAATAGTCATAAGGCAAAGGCAGCCATTTTGCTTGACAACTTTATGACCATCTACCACACTCAGTCATTGAGTGACACGTGCTGAAGTTTCAAATATTTCATAAAATGCTGAGGCATTATTGTTTTAGTTATGATTCAGGAACTGGGGGGAGGGAGGGGGTGTTTCAGTGCCCCGGTGTTGTGAGAGGAACTCTGTGTGCATGGATCGGGTTTCACAGTACATTATATTATGTTTACATATTACATTTCATTACACAAACATTGTGTATTTTACACCATCCCTATCCTACTTTGCAGGTTAGGGAAGATTATTCTTTCTTGATGGGAAAGGAGAGTATTTTTATCAGGGCTGGTGTTACCAGTTATCACTCCTGATTTTCACCCTATGTACAAACTGTCAGCCCTATAAGAAGTGGCCTCTTTCTCCATCCATGGAAATGAAGTGTTTCATTAATTCATTTGATGAGGGCAGGACTCTCTCACTTCTATAAGCTAATCAAAAGTGGCCTGTTTTGCATGCAAAGGACTTTCCTCTGAACTTCTGAGATCAAAGCAGGTCTCAGACAGAGAAGCAGGTTTGAGTGTACTCTGAAAGCCCCACCTAAAGAGATAGTTATTATAACTATTATTTCCTTTGTTACTGAAATATCATCTTTCTACTAGTGTTAAATGGCTTAATAATAAGGTATTATCTTTTTGCTCTGGACAAAATTTGTCTCCATTTTGATATATCTCTCATCACAAAAGTTAATATGTAAACTAGTTGATCTTATTCACATTTGGAACTCAAAGGGAAGTTGAACCTATCTTCATTTTGTCTAAAAATTTCTCAAAGGCATGAAAGATTAATCTCCTATTAACATTTGCCTGCAGCTATTTCTAAAATGTATTAGTTAGTTTCTGGGAAATTAATTAATTCCAAAGGAATGATCAAGTGTTCTTAGCTTTGTGGGTTTTATACAGGACTAGGTTCTTACCAAAAGTCACAGTATTTCAACAGCAGAGCATTAAAAGGGAGAAGTTCAGAGCAATGCAACTTGACCTTTTCAGCTTCCCAGCTGTGAAGAACTCCTGAAAGACTAATTTTCATAAGTCACAAAGTGAATATTACGCCATAAAGAGCAGCAGTAAATGTGCTAATATTTTTGTTATTTAAACTAGTTTCTCGTATTAAAAAGACACACTTAGAAAGACACTGAAGTCCATATAATAATGAAATATCGAGGGAGTCAGGCCAGTCTGCAGGACCCTTTTGTGCCTATTCTGCTTTTATATTCTCTAGTCAGGCTTGTCTGTCACTGACTTTCCTGCCAAAGACAAGTTTTTAATGCTTCTCTGCTGGGACCTCACCCTTCAGACCTCTTCAGAATTACAAACTACTGCTTTAGAGACACTGAAGTCTCTACCCCAATTTGTATTGTAAATTCCTTCTCACGATGTTGGAGTCATTATAAATCACTGTCTGCAGCATTCCTGCTCTGTTCCACAGACAGCTTCACTAAGGATGCTGCTGCTCTGGAATAGGGATCATGAGCAGAGCCTGCAGGGAAAGCAGGGGGGCAGAGTTGCTGCCTGGGCTGGGATGCTCTTTGCAGACTCCAGACTCTCTCTTATAAGTGTGAATTAAAGACCTGCAATAATGGATTTGCGTGCTAACATGAAAGGGATGGATGTCATCACTCCCTGCACGGGGATGTGACACGAACTTTGACACATAACAGAGGAATGGAGGAAGTGTGTGAAGAAAAACTGAGAACTTGTGAAACAGGTGAAAAAGATGGAATGTGCTATAATAGGATACACTCAAACAAGTTTCAGTCCTTAAATAGAAATAATTTATGACACAAATAGCTGTTATTGCAGTGATCTGAAGATGTTAAATGGCTCATAAACTGAATGTAAGTCAACAATGTTCTGTTGTCAAGAAGAAGGCAAGAATCCCAGTGAGGGTGACAGCAGCAAGAACTATTAAGGGTATCAAAAACATGACCTGTGGGGACAGAGCTGAGGAACAGGGCTTTAGCTGGAGAAGCAGAAAATGGAGGGGAAACATGAAGTTAGTTTTCAGCTCTCTACGTGATAGCTGCAAAGAGGAAGTACATGTCCTCTACAGCTACTGCAATATAACATAACAGGCTTAACAGGGGAGATGTGGGATTAGAAGCCAGTAAACCTTGGTAATGACTGGAGTGATTAAATGCCAAAGCAGGTCACAGGATTTTGGGGATGGTGTGGAGTTGCTGCTCATTGTCTTCTCTGAGCCAGTAGAACAGATCATCAGAAATTTCCTCAGGAGTTGCTGATCCTAATTTTTGGCAGGACGGTGTCTGACAGGAACTCCTGTGGTCCGTTCCAGCAGTACTGTAGTGCTACAAACTACACAGGGGTGAGAAGGATGGAGTCCATGCTGTCAGCCCTGTGTTAGTGGAAAAGGATGGACACATGCCTGTATTTGGGGTTTCTCAGTCATTAGAGCTGCACAAGGGCAGATGAATTCAGCTTCCCTGGAAATGAATTAATTCAGCTTGTTGCCTGCCTTGCTGCCTGGAGAGATCTGCTGGTCACCCAGGGAAGGCTGCAGCAGCATTTCTGGACAGTCAGCCTCTGGCTTGGCTTCTGCATTAAAAAACATGGACTTTGCCTGACGTGCATCTAATGCTGAGTAGCAAGGAAGGCTTTTCAGCTTTCCCCCACATCTGCTAATTTATTTCCTGTGCTCTTCCAGGTTCTATGATGTGAAGCTAATTTCATGATTTAGACTGTAAATCACTGTAGCAGGGATAGGCTTTGCTCTGAGTTTGCCCAGTACCAATTACAATGGAGCCTCACAGTAGCACAACAAACAGCAGCAATAATGGCATGGAGGGACTTGTTCTATCAGTGAGGAGGTTTTTTTTCTACAGCTTTCTTGTGGCTCCACACATCTTGCATACAACAGCACAGAAAAAAACAGTCTCTAGGCAAGCCTGTCAGACTGACAGCCTCTTACTCCTATTCACTGCAGGGAAGTCACATGCCAAATATTAAAAGGAGTGCTTTAAAAATAACAAAATGAACAATAACATCTGTAAGGCACCAAAAGCAAAGGCAGTAAACAAAACAAAACAAAGTAGAACACATCAAGGGTGGTATTTTTTAGTATCTGTTCCCCTTAAGGTATAAAACATTTCATAGATGATTGACACATGGGATTGAATTAATCTGAAAAGCTTACTCATTTGCATCCTTTGAAAACTGTTGGCCACATATAAGCCTGGGGAAGTTACATAACTGTCATCCAGAGCTGTGCATTCAAGTAGTCATTACACTAGTTTAGCAAACTGATGTTTCTTATTGCTTCTATAAGAAAGATTTCATGATGCTACAAAAAGGTAGCAAGACTCTTATGCCTCAGTATATTTTGAGAACATGGATGTTTATCTCTGAAGTCTAAACACAGCAACCTGAGTACCCAAAGGAACAAGTCACAATTAATTTCTTACCGTTCAATTGTGTGTTCATTTTTTAAGTCATCTTTCCTCCCCTCCCTCCTCTGTTACCTTTTATTTCATTTTACTACCAGTTTGTTCAATTTCTTCATGCATCTGTTTCTTAATTTCAGTTCATTTTAACTTCTTTCCTTGTTGTAGGTGACTCGTCTATATATATATGAGGCACTTGAGACTGAAATCTTCTAATGAGTGTTTGACTTCTCTTTGATAGAACATCAGTGTCTGTATAATCTGTGTCTCTTTAGTCTCCACCTCAGTGATATGGAGAGTGTGGGCCCTAAGAGACCAAGGCAATGTCTAGCAAGTCTAGGTGTCAGAAATCTGTCAACGCTTCTCCTGCTCCCTCTGATATCTTATTAATATTTTTTTTACTCTTTTGAGCTGTGAAATTATTCAACTCAGCAATAATCCTTTAATTGAAAAAAAAATCAGATTTGGCAGGTTGTGCTTGCATTTCACATGTATCCTTCTTCACAAGGCATGCTGTGCTCTTCTAAGGAGGTGGGACCCACTGTGCAGTGGAGACAGGGAGATAGGGGAGAGCCATGGATATGGTGGAGGGATCAGGCTTATGGAACAGCAGGGCTTGGCAAGCAGGTGAGTTATAGTAGGAAGCCTGGAGCCTGGATCTACTGCATGAAGGTGGCTGGACTGTCAGGAGAGGCTCTGAGCTGGGCAGGATTCCTGCCTGGAGTGGTCTGTGACAGGGCGTGCTGCTGCTCAGAAAGGTGCCCAGTTGATTAGAAGCAAAACATTCCAGGTTTTGTTCAGACAAAAATCAGGCTTTGGGGCATTTAAAAGCCCTCTGGAGGAGGGCTACAGATCTACCTCAGAGCACTGGCCAGCCTTTTCTCTCTCTGGCAACAGTCATGCTCATTATGGTGCTCCACTTTCACACACTGGGTTTTGCTGTGAGTCAGTGTAGTTCTTAATGTCTTGATCAAGCCCTCTGTAAGTGATATCCATTCTCACTGCTTCCCCATATACCATGGGCTTCTTGGAAATCCCGTGCTGTTCACTCACATTGTGTCTTACACACAGAAATATGTGACTGAGCTCCTTCCTCCCTGCAAACACTGTGGGCAGCTTAGGGCATAATGACGTGTTGCAGATGCTTTCCCTCAGTTTTGCATCTACACAAAGTGGTAAATCCAGGATTACAGTAGGTAACAATGTGACAATATATATCAGAGTTGCTTTCACTGGTTTAGGTGGTTTGCTGAATCCAGGCCCAAAGGAAATTAAATGCTCCTAACGCTAAAGTGGGGCTGAAGATGAGAATTTACGTACGTAAGGCTGCGTGTTGTTTTGGGCAATGCTTGTTTTAGTCTCAGGATTTCTTTACATCTAGATGATGAATGCTGGATGGGAGGAAAAAGCCTACTGTTCCAAGTAAGCAAAACCAGACAAGAAATGTACCTTTGAGCTCGGTCGTCAAGTTTTAGCTAAACATTTCCTGAATCTAACAACTTTGCATTGTATAAGCAGAGTTCATGAAGAGCAAAGACAGGCAATGTGGTGAATCTATTGTCTGTAAAATACAGTTTGTGTGACTAAGGCAAGAAATATGCTTTAATCTAACAATTAATTTTTTTCTGTATGAAGAGCATTCTAAAACTTTCATTTTCAAAACTTTTAGGTTATATAAAAATATATAAAATAAGTTTCTTTAAACTTCATTTATTTCCTCATTATCTTCTGCGCTTACTCTGGTATAATTAGAGTACAAATGAAGTAAGTTTTAAGTGCAGGGAGAAATTGTAATAGCAGTTGAATTTAAAAAGTAGTGGAAAGAAACTAATTTGTACGTCAAATCTCCTTAGACCTT
>JAWWLV010000180.1:167564-181398 GCA_035041135.1 Platyrinchus mystaceus
GGAGAAATTGTAATAGCAGTTGAATTTAAAAAGTAGTGGAAAGAAACTAATTTGTACGTCAAATCTCCTTAGACCTTAAGTTAACAATATTGAAAATCTTATAGGTCACATTTGTTTTTGTAAAATTACCATGCAAAAACATCAGTAGGCAAAATCCAATCTGCATAATTGAAGCAAGTTAAATGATATGAAGAATGCCTCGAACAAATAGCTACGAGGGACATGTACTTATACATAACCATCAGTGTAACTCTGTAAGTCTACTTAGACTTAATTACAGTGCTGCAGAACTCAGCACAGAAGCTGTGAGATGTGAAAAGAGACATTTTGCATATTGCTGTAGGGATCACTGTATTTATGCAAGACACTGACATGGCTTTACTCTTAAGGGCTAATTGAAACAATTGGTTTTGACTACACTGACAATATGGAAACAGAGCAAGGAGAACAATGGCAAGTGCCGTAGGACTGCTCAGCATTCAGAGCTGTCATCTCTCCTCATCTGCACGTCATATCAAAAGCATTCTAGTGCCTGGCTCAAAACCTTTAATTCAGTGAAACACACAGATACCCAACCCCAAACCTCATCAGAATATTTTAATTTCACCACGAATAAATCATTGCACAGTCCCATCAACAAGCCAGGTAAAAAGCAATGGTAAGCAATTGCTACCCCGAGTCACCTAGCTGAGAAAGTATTAGAGCTTGATATTGATATCACTTACACTGACAGAAATTTTAGAAGATTTTGTGATAGTTACTGGTGTTACTCCAGTGAAGAGCTGGTCTGATATCAAAATACAGTCTACAGTTTATTGAAACAACTACAGGCAGAATAGAGTTGCAAATAGCAGAGTGAAAAGATAATTTTGTAAAGTTAGGTGTGAAACATAAAATGTTCCCTTCGGGCTGTGTTTTTTGAATAACAGTAATTGCTAAATACAGTCATTTTCTAAAGGCAACAGCAGGGCTTGCAACGCTCTCCCACAGTGTTGGTCTACCCGAGTGAGGCTGTTACAGCTGAGTGGGTGGAAAACTGATGGGATGGACAGGCCCAGAACAACAGTTCTCTGCTCAGAGACACACAGCAAGGGGACCACAGGGGGACCTCCTGACCCTGTGCTGCTCAGCATCTGTGTCAGTGACTGGAGCAGGCCATGGAGTGCAGGCTCATCATGTGTCCCAACGAGAAGCACAGGGGTGCACAAGGGAACCAGAACAAAGTCCCACAGCTGGGAAGGAAGAACCCGGAGCAAGGATGCAGGCTGGGGCTGCCTGGCTGGTGAGGGAGGGTGCCCAGAGACAGCTGTGCCGTCTCCATCTGTGAAAGTTTCTGTGCAACCTGGTTGGACCCCTCAGCTGACCCTTCTTTGAGCAGGAGGTTGGACTTAGAGCTCTTCTGGGTTCCCTTTCAAATTCAAGTAGTTCTGTGATTTCATGATATTGTTTACAACTAGGTTTCCAGGGGGTTTCCAGTCTTTACTTTCAGGAGTTTATTCAGAAAATTAAAACAGAGTGGAGCAGATGAAGTTTTTCACCAAAATTTGAAGACTAATTTTTCTCAGAAGCAAACAATTTCTGGAACAGTTTTTTCTAACCCATAGGCAGATTTTGGGGAGACACAAGACACAGACCACAGATTCATACAGTGACATACTCAGAGTGATCCAGGAGAGGGATGATAGATCTGGGGAAAGGAGAGGATTAGAGGGATCCTGATTCCTTAAGATAAAGAATACTTTATGCATCTAGTACTGCTTACTGATAATTAATGCACTTAAGGGGATAGAAGACATGAATTTCACTATAATTGCTGACATCTAAGAAAAAAAAAAAGATTAAGAGCTTTTCTGTGCCGAAACCTTCAAGTGAATCCTTTTAGAGACATCTTTAACTCAAAGTAAGTACAAATTTAAGACCTTGGGCCAGGCCCTCAGGTGGTGGGAAGGAGCATGGATGCACAGACCTCTGTAGGGTAAATCAGATCCATACTGATGGAGAACGGACATGTTTTAGGCAGAAAGAGGAGGCAAATGTTCCTATATGTGGAAAAAAGCTTAGAAAGATTGTGTCTGAGAATAGAATATTATCAAAGACCTTTATCAGGAAAAACCACCCCACAAAACCAAAAAAAGACAATTGATTAAGAAGCCACTTTCAGGGCTGAGGAAAAGAAAAGGGAAAGTTGTTTTCTTTATCTCAGATGAGAAAGAAAGACATCAATGAGATAAAGAGACCATCTGGCTCCTGGACTCTGAAAATATGAGAGCTCCTGAGGCTGACATTTCTTCACTCAGGGATAGAAAAATATGTTAAAAAGTAAAATTTATTAGGGCAGAAGAAGAAGCCAGAATTATGAGGTCCAGAGAGCTGAAATAAATTCACTTTTACAAAATGATAAAGCACCTCAAGAAGATGAAGAGCATATTTCATGGCAAAAACATGTGCCAACAATTGAACTGGAAATTTACATTATAGTAGATACCTGTCTTTATACAGTGAGGGGAAAGAAGTTTCTGAATTTTTTTTCACTGCATTATGATAAGAATTCTGACTTATCAGTCTAAAAAGGTATTAGCAATCTGGAAGGAAACCCTTCTGGGAGAGCACGAGGATGGAGCTGTCTCTAAAAGCTAAGATCAGGTTTTCTTAATCTAGAAAAAATCAACAGATGAAGAAGAAATTAAAGCCTGTTGTATAGGACAACTACATCTGAAATATTTTCAAAGACATTTTAAATCAGTGTTCTCCACTGCCAACTATAAATCCTCTGGGTGGATTATAAAATCTTCCTATGATTGCTAGATTGAAAAATAATAGGAATAATGCCAAGACATTGAGTGATGTTAAATTTTAACCATAAACCAATATCAGCACTCTAATAAATTTTAGGAGGATGATATTAGATTTCTATATCTTATTTCATTGCACTACTATAAGAAATGATGTTATTTAATAATAACTACTTTATGAAGAGCATGAATTCAAGTCCTGTAGTAGCAGTGCTGGATTAATGCACATCACCACATCAGAGATGGCTGTTCTAAAGGCAAGACCCAGTCTTTGGGGAGAGCTTCTCCTGAGGGTACTGAGAAGAGTCCGTGCCCCAAGGAACTCTGTGTAAGAGAGCAAAGCTGTCAGAGGGAGTGCAATGTATTTCTAACCAATGATACTGTCAAATATAATTTCTATATGCATGTACAGCTGCACACTGTGTACTAATATCCTGGGCTTTCTGAGTGGAGAATTTTAAATACTCCTGATTTTTGGCAGTACTTGTCATGATCCCAAAGCTGAATGCCCAGGTATTTTTTAAGATCTCTCATGTATTAAACCGTGTTGTTATTCTGCCAGGTGAGTTTTGGGGAAGTGTGCACAGTGTCTGCAGGTTTTTTGTAAAGTTTTCCAAAGATTGTTTACACAATATACTCCTAATTAGTTCTCATACACGTTTGCAATTTGGGAAGCTGCAAATGGCTGGTGGGAAGTCCTGACTGCTTGTTTCTTTCTGGCTAGGGGAACCAAACTCGCTCAGGAATAAGTTGCATGGATTTTAGGAGACTTGGAAAAGCAATTAATGTGTTCTGATTTATTTATTATCCTTGTCAGGCATTTCTGCAGTGTGAAATCAGATCAGTGTGGCACACGTCAGGTCTGGCTTGCACGCTCTACTTGCACACATTTATGTGCTCCACACATATAACCAAAGCTTTCAGGACTGGAGGGGCAGGCAGCACTGAGCAGCCCTGATTTTATCTGTGGCTCTATGAAAAGTATTCCTGAGCTGTATCTCTGCAAATAAAATCACATTTCAAGTTAAGATATGCATCCAGCTTCTTCTGGTGACCCTAAATTCTGCACCTCCATCATGGTCGTTGCAGTGATCTGCAGAGGCTTCCCTGGTGGTACTGGGTGTGTCAGACTCTGCTTCTCAGAACCCCCTGGAACTGGAAACTTGCTGCCTTATGGGGCTGCTACAGCCCCAGGAGAGGTTTTGTCAGAAGCACTTGAGCCTTTCCCATTGCTCAGAGTGAGGTAATGTACAGATGTATGGAACAAGGGCAAACTTTGTCAGTCTTCCTTGGTTCTGACCAGAGAAAGTTGTTTTGGGAAATGTTAAAAGTCCAGCTCTTCTATTTTGCATGGAATACTTTATGTATATATTTATGATTGTTTTTCAGAAAGCTCAGATTTATTTCTCTGAATACAGTTTAATAAGAATCCATACATAAAGATTTTCATCAGAATGTTGTCTATACAGACTCAACCCATTTAGCAATGAATCACTTCTCCAAAAGTATGTAATTGGTCTTTTTTACTAAGATAAAAGATGTTATTTGCTCACAGTTACCCTAAAGATCCTCAGTAACTGATGCCACAGAGATTCAATTAAGATGTAAATGTAAAGTGTCAGTAGAGAAACTAGTCTTTTATGGGACACATGAACATTTTAAAGTTTTAGAACTATAACTGGGCTTACCCTGAAGCCCCATCCTGCTTAGTAAATGAAGATGTTTAAAAGCCTGACTGGCCATGGCCCTGAGCATCCTGCTTTGAGCAGAGTGGTTGGATTTGCCAATCTCCTGAGGTGCCTTTCAGTGTGAGCTATTCTTTGCTTCTACAGACTCTTGAAACTGTCCCTTCTGGTGCCATTCTCTCCTTGTAAGAAAGTTCTGTGGCAAGTTATTTTGTAAATTTGAAATACAGGAAAGCCTCTACCTAAACTATTTCCAGCAAATGACTTGAACTGAATTTTATGTTTCTCTTTGAGGAGATGCTATAGCTACCTATGTAAGTGTTTTTATTAATTCAAGCAAATAATCTTGCATGAAGGTTCTTGAACTGCAGTAATCTTAAAGGGAATATTATATATGCAGTAGGATCCAAGTGATCTTGCCAAAGCTAGACAGCAATTTCTCTTGCTGATGGAACACTCCATCATGAGAACAAGGAGACTGATCCTGCACTGTTTTGCACCTGGCAGGATTCCATTGACTTCATTAGGTGGATTTACCCTGAGTGTTGTAGATTTCTAAATTTTATAAGAATATGGCACAGACATGAAAAATTAAAATATAAAAAGCTACTGGCTCTGGGCCTGTAAAAACAAAGTGATAATGCTGGGGATGCATGTTCCAAATGTAGGAGGCTGAATTTACTAAATTAACCCCAAGACTGTGTTAGGATAGTAAGAATTCCAGCACTGTTTTGTACTGAAAATAGCTTTGAAATTACTTGCAAGAAAGAAATTTTTAAATTACATTTTGAGCAAGTGAAATTTTCCTCCTATCAAAAGGAATACTAATTTATTGTAGCTTTGTTCAGTTTCCCAATAGACACAAAAATAAACCTGATAAAAGCCAGGGCAGAAAGTTTAAACTACTTTCTTGACCTCTCCAGAACGGCACTCTGGGCTGGCAAAAGCTGAATTGCCTAAGTACCATGTGAATGTGAGCAAGGGCTCTGCTTGACAGGTTGTCACCATTTCCAGCAGGACAAAGGGCTTTTGGAAACTCCAGCACTTGTTTGCTGGGAGCCGATCCCAGCAGCCACTCCCGGGGAGCAGCTGAAGTGTTTGGTTCCTGGTGATGTCTGTCACAATGTGATATATAATAGGTCCACAAATTAGTGATGCCCAAATGTCCTTCCTTCCACTTTGATCCAGGGAAAGGAGGCAGAGAAGTGAAAAGAGGGAAGAACAAACAGAGAGGGAAAAAATAGCAGATGCAGAAAAATCAGGAAAAAAAAAAGGTCAAATGTCATCCAAAGAAGAAACAGAAAGCTGGGAAAAGCCTGAGAGAAAGGGGCCCAAAAAGAGTTTTTCCTTCAGGATGATTTTATAGATTTACTGTTAGTCTGCTTTTCCTGTGGAGAAGGAGTGTATCTTCTCTCACTGTGGGCATGCATCCCCTCTAACCATAAGAATTGTTGAATTACTTGATCGGTTTAATTCAAACTTTGTGGAAGCACAATCCCTATTGGTTTCATCAACATGAATGATGGTGCAAGAGAGGAGGAAAATCTCTTTCTGTTTGGAAGTGGAGGGGAAAATGTAGCACAGACACCTAAAGGCATACTATGTTACACTGCAAAGAAAAGGTGATGAGAACCTCAACCTTAGAAAAGCTTCAGCAAGGGCTTATACACAAGCCTATCAACTATGAAACCTAGGTAAGAAGGAGAAAAGGTTTTGTTAGTTTTAAAGTTTTGAATTTCCTGAGGTGTTTTATTTTAAGGAAAAATTGACTGGAGAGGGACTGTAAGAGCTAGGTCACTAGCCAAAAGCTATTTTCAGTTAATTTTAGCTTTGTTAAATTTAGAATTGGGCTTCCAAATGGCTCCCTGGGGGGGTGAAAATAAGAGCGGAGGTGAATAGAAAGCTAGAGAACTGAGAACTGCAAAATTCCAGTAAATCTTGCCATTCCTCATCAGGAAGTAGGTCTGGTATGAGATGATAATTATAGTGAGTCAGTCAAAGTAGATGCATTAAAGAGAGGTAATAACCCAGTGATGACCCAGCCTGGAACCTGGATATGTAGTGATAGGACAAGGAGAATGACTTTAAACTGACAGAGGGCAGGTTTGGATATTAGGAAACAGCTCTTTACTGAGGTTGGTGAGGCCCTGGCACAGGTTGCCCAGAGAAGCTGTGGCTGCCCCATCCCTGGCAGTGTCCAAGGCCAGGTTGGACGGGGCTCTGAGCAACCTGGGCTAGTGGAAGGTGTCCATGCCCATGGCAGGAGGATTGTGACCAAATGATCTTTAAGGTGCCTTGCAACTCAAACCATTCTATGGTTCTATGAAATCTAGAAAAGTAAATTTAAAGATCATTCTAAGGAAACAGAATAGAAAGGAAAATTAAAACAATAAGTTTCTCTAACTAGGCTGTTCTGAGAAATAAATGTGTACCTTTGAGCGTTTGGGGTCTGTGCATGGAAAAAGTACAACTTTGTTGTAGACTGAAATTTTATTGACTTATTCACCTTACACCAAGGAATTTTTCAAATTACAGTTGCAGTTTCCACTGGAAAGCCTGATGCTTTGAAGTGCAGCTTGGAATTATTCCATTTTTAACACTCAAGACATTTTGTGAATGTAGTCCCTGTTTTCTGGTTGAATTGCTTTGTAAAAATAGCATGTTCCTTCCTAGCCAAGTAACTTGAAATTATTTTTGACTTTTAAGTCATACAGACTGTGAGCCTTACAGAAATGATTGATGAGCATCACCTCCCACTGTTTTCTATAAATATTTGTTCCCATATAGCATAATTTTGATCGTCATATTTCCTTTAGTGTCAAGGCTCGTATAATCATATATTCCTTATCTTACATGTGACTGAAAGCAGGCACAGAGAGACAACATCCAGACTAAACACAGTTTCTCACATATTTTTGTTATAGGGAGGGTCCAATTGTCCTCAGCTTGTTTATCCTGGTAGAGCTACACTGACCTCAGAGTATATTCAGGCAAAGCAAAAATCTGTGAAATCCTCTCTTTCTCTCTCCTGTGGCTGTGCAAACTATTTCTTTTATCACAGCATGTTCATTTTTCTTATGTGCAGTTCAAAAGCCTTTATCATTTTCTTCTCAAGCATCCCATCTTAAGATTTTTAATATCAAACAGACTTCTTTGAGTAATGTTTTCAATACCTAAGCCTTTCAACTTATTAGATAAAGATAAGGGATAACTATTATCCAACAGCCCCCTTTATTCTCCTAACAAACACATTCTACTTTCATAAGCTATTTGAACCACTTGACAAAGTGCTTATAACCGCTGTGTATGTCCCCCATGATTTTATGGACTACATTGGGTGAAAAATATATTCTTATTAAGATTTGATCATGTGATGGCAAACACGACTGCCATGGAAGTTACAATATATAACACAGATACTGAAAAGGGAAAAGCAAACATTTTATTTCCTATTAGGTGGGTTTTTGTGTAGAAAGTTTGATTAAACAAAAGTAACTTAGAATTCACTGTAAAAACAAAACATTTTTTTTCACAGTATCCAGCATTCCAAACCCAAATACACTGCAGTTATAGAAAATTACAATGTGTTTTATTTTGCTTTCTGCCTCATTGCCTGTTCATCTCTTCTACTAGAATCCACATTGTGGGCACTAGGAGTAAGAATAATACAGGGGGTACAAAGAGAGTTTTAGCCATTATGTGTTGAGAGAAAGACCAAAAGTTAGAAAAAACTGTGTTTTGACTGTTATGCTGAGTATTGGTGATATCTCCAGTAAGAAAATAATTGGATCAAATTTTTTTTTTTGCTGAGGTATTTTGGCCAGGAAGCGGCAACTTAACAAAATATTAATTTAGATGATCACAGAACTCTGTCCATGCTTCTCCCTCAGCAATCTTAAATTCTGACCCTGTGCATGATTTGAAGTGGTGTTGAAGAGAGTGAGGTAAGGTAGAGATCAGATCATACACTTTATTTTATAACTAGTGCAGCGAAGAAGGTAGATATAATCACTGTGCACCACAGCAGATCCTCATAACATCACAGTACCTTGACTCTGTGCTTTCGAATAATGACAATAAAAGAAGACCAGTTACAGAGCAGAACATTTCACAATATATAAAAAATAGTTGGAAGAGTATTTTTCCACTTAGTGTGAATATGTCTGGCATTCCAAGGGACTGGAAAAACTGTCAGAATGTAATTTGTTATCTGCAGTGACTGAGGGGACGCTCCTCCTTCGTCCCTCCCTCCAGGGCCTCAGGATGCCTGAAGGAGACGAAATGGAGACCACGAGGAGGGGGCAAGAAAAAGACTTTATTGTTCTGGGTCAGGGAATTCATAGGTCTTTTTGAGTTGTTATCTACACCCAATGAGAATCCAGAGGTAACAACCAATAGGAAAACTTACACAAACTTTTAGGGACAGTTTTAGGGATTCTGGGAGTTTTAGGAGGTTTCTGGGAAGGCGAAAGGTGACTCAGGGAAAACATAACAAGGAATCCATTTTGTAACTTATTTACACATTAGAAATAACTTCTGATTTTAAGGCACTTTGGTTAACTTCTTCATTTCCTTCATGAATCCACTTCTTACAGGATTTTTTCCATTCCTGAAACTGGTTGTCTTTTACCACAGTTATCTCTATGCACTTGCTTTAAACCACAGCTACAAGGCTTTATTTTGGAACTGGGAGTAAAACCAGCACTAAAGGCATGCTCTCACTTCGATTAAAGTACATTTTTATTAATACAAACTTGCTTGTACAGTTTATGTTGTTATTCATTGTTGCATTAGTTTTGGACTGGGACTTTCAAACAGACCTAAGGGAGTTTGGTGTCTCAATCTGACTGAAACTTAGTGGGAAATGGATATTTAGTTACCCTGGGGCCTCTTCGAAATTCCTGGCTAGAAACTTGCCAACTTCTTGAGATTTTACAGCACATAAATACAGGTGACATTTGTCAATTTTCAATGCAGAAAAGGATGGTTTGCTGCCCTCCCTCCACACAGGAGAAGGAAACAGCTGCATTAAATCAGGCATGGAGTGGCTGTACCTTCAGCAGGGAGTGAGGGCAGCAGGCTCTGCCTGTGCTGAGCCACCCGTCCCACTGCCCTCCCTGGGGGAAAAGGCAAGTCAGCACGTGCTCTGAGATCCTCTGGTTGGACCTAAGAACTCCTGCAAGTTAAAACAAGCCTGTTTGCTGCCTGTGCCTTCTGCTGAAGCCCTGGTACAGCAGAGCAGCTGAGCCAAAGCATCTGCAGGGGGTCGCTGGTCTGGACCCTTGTGCAGGGAGAGCCCCTGCTGCCCCATCCTGACCCGCTATGGGAGGGCAAAGTGCTGCTGGTGGCTCTGGAAGAGGGGTGGTGCACCCCACAGAGGGCTGCAGTGGGCTGTGAGTGCAGCAGATGCATGGGATATGGGATGATGATGCTTGGGGAAAGCTGTCATTCCCAAGGGTGTCACCAGCTGCCTGCACTGTGGGCAGTCTTGGGGGTTCCCTTAAGGAAGAACAAAGCTGTGAACGGATGTCCCCTGAAGCTAAAGGTGCTTATCCAGGGGAGAAGGCATCTGAGGACCAGGACCTTGGAAAATATGCCTACATCAATATTTATGGGCTTTTATAGTGGTGTTTTCTTATGTTATGATGTGTTGGTATCGGACTCAGAGTGATTGTCTCATTAGTTTTCAAATGAGAATCATAAAAATTACAATCATAAATGTGCAAGACTCAGCTACCCACTACAGAAACAAAGCTACTGGAAGAACATTCAGTCTGGCAGTCTGATTTCTTGGTCTTTTATATCAATATGAATGTATGAACATTTGATAAGCCCTGTTTCATTTTCAGAGAGTTTTGTAGACTGGGCTTGGTAACATGTTTAAGAATACCTTGTTAGGTGGCTTGTACAAATCAGGAGTCTCAGATTGCATGCTTGTAAATTAACCCTCTAGGAAACCCCAAGTACTATCATGCCTTTGAAGCAATAACCTAGATGTTTCTATGGTTTTTTTCCTGGCTATGTGAGAGCCTTTTTTCCCCCCAGAAATCCCACTGCCCTGGTCCTCAATACCCCAGCAGATTTCCTACTTTGTTTTCATGCTGTTTTCTGAGATATAATTGAGAGTGTGGATTATGTGAAGATTTATTTTCTTGGTCATAGTCTGTGTTGGAGGTGTGGGGTAATCAGATGAAAAGACGGTTATTTTCATGCTGTTGCCCAATTTCATAATTATTGGTTCATAAGTTAATAAAAAAGTTCATCTGAATGTTACAATTTTTTTCCCCCGAAAAAGATCAGGACACTTCAAAGTAACATGATCTTGTCACATTGTTAGTGAGAAAGATACTACTATGTTTCAAATTTTTTTGGCATTTTGATATGTTGTGTCAGGGTGTATCAGTCATACCCTGGGCACACACAGCAGTGGGATTGACAGCACTGGAGGAGAGCATAGCAGTTCCAGCTGTTCTTTCTGAGGAAAATATATTCAAAGAGACGGGGCTGTTCCTGCTTCTCATCTTTTTAAATGAGGTTTAACCCCAGACTTTTACATCTTCCTCAGCTCCACGGCTGCCACAAAAGCCACTCAGCCACATCCACTCCTGATCACATCACAGTGTTTCCTGAAGCACAGGACCTAACTCCTTGGAATCTTGTTGTCCCTGGGTGGGATGGTTGCTGAAAACACTGGCCATGCCATGGGAGTATCAGAGCCCAGGCATCCATGGGGGCTGGAGTGAAGGAACAGCGAGCCTGTGCATCCACCTCCCCTTCAGGGTAACAAACAGGATGGTTTTGCTTTCCACTTTCAGGGTCCATGACACTTTCAAACCCAGCTGTGCTGGGTGCCTGGAGGAGAGGTGCTCCCCTGGCTTAAACTTGTCCATCTTGGCTTCTCTCTCCAAACTTTTTCTTGAACTGTGTCCAGGGGAAGAGAGGTCCTAAAAAACTGAGGAAGCAGCCCAAGGGGCTGATTTCTTCAAGCTCAAAAGGCATCTAGACCCAGCTTCTGAGTTTCTGTAAAAGAACATTTTTCTTTTCTTTTTTTCTTTTTTCTTTTTTTTTTTTTTTTTTTTACCCTCAGCCAGGCAGCTTTAGAGGTTGAGAGCCACTAAAATACCCTGAGCGTGAGCTAAATTCAAATTGATTCCCTGAGCTTTTTCTTAAGGCTGAATTTAAAGAAGGGGATCTGAGAAAGTCAAACACACACATGCAGGCTGTAGGCAGCATTTGGAGAGAGAAAAAGGCCAATTTCTGAACCAGCTTTGTTGATTGAAATAGAGCCCCAGTGATTTGTATCCAGAGGACTCGGCCGGATGTGCTGAAAGGTTTAATCTCTTGAAATCCTTCTGAAATATTTCATCTTCCCTATTCAATTTTCTTGCAACCACGTTTTTTTCCCCATGAAAATCAAGTCAGTTCTGAAAAGCTCTCTTTTTCTAATGCACCTGTCTCTATGGCATAAGTGTTAAGTAATATCTTGGCAATTTCATATTGTATAGTATATTGAAGACCAAATGAATAGCAACCAAGAAGAAAAAATGTGAATGAATGTATTACTTGCAACTAATTAAACTTATTTAGAGTGCCTGATCAATGGTATATTAGCAGAAGTTGAGGAGATAGCAGAAGTGGGATTCAGATGTTGTGCTTCACTGGAACGGGAAGCAAAACCACTTTAAATTCCATTTTACTTTACTATCTTGTCATTTGCTTAACAGTGTGTAAGATATTTGTTGGGGATGAATGGTACTTGTCAGTTGGATTTTTCATCTAGACACTTTAAATTAAGTTGGTGTTCAGAGTTTTGAGTCATACTTTGCACACCTTATGAAATACTGTCACTCATAGCACCTATAATGAAAAAAATCCCTTACAGTGGTATAATTGTTCTCTGCCAAATCTGACTATTAACCTTTTATACTCTTTGCAAAATGATGATGAAATGCTAGTGTTTCTTCTTGATTATAGGCAGGAATCAAGAAGTGAGTGCTGTGCAGTTGTCATGTAAAGTGCTGAGATTTGGGTTATGTTGGCACCCCCTCAATGGTGGCTCTCCAGATCCTATGCTGTGTTCTTCCACTAAAACCCCAGGATGAATACAAAATAAAACCCAGGGCTGGTCTGGAGATCTGGCAGCTAAATGGGCTGTTTTAGGCACTCTATAAAGCCCAATTACAGAGTCATAAGACCCACTTCATCACGTTGCTTTGGCATTGGGTTAAATTGAGAGCTATTTGGGATGGTTCAAAACTAAGTTAAAGCAAATACTGCTTTTAAGTGCTAATTTGATGGAACTTCAGAATGACCTTAAACTTGTGTAGATGCCAACGTGATCAGAGCAGCTTCTCTAAATTCTAAGTGAACTAAGATGCAACTGATAAAAAAAAGTTCTTGTGAGTGACAACCCAAAGTTCAGAGTCTGGGTAAGATATGCAAACCATGTGTTTATGTTGTGAAATCTTGCTTGTTTGCAATGGATTAAGTACAGAGCCAAAAGGCACCTTTATGTAAAAACAGTGAGGGAAGTCTATATGGGAAATGTAATTCCTGTACAGAACCAGAATCTCACAAATTAACAAATCTGACACATACAACTCTTGTGTAATGGACAGGAACCATTTATCTCCTTTGTCAAGAATAATGGTTTTCCTTCCTCAAATGCAATCTTTGTATGAGTTTTCATTGCCAAGATGAGTGAATTTTCTCTCTCTCTTTTTTTTTTTTTTTTTTTCCTGTAAAATATTGTTTGTACATGGAATCCCAGTGGAGGTGAAAAAAGAGCTCTCAACTTCATGAGTAAATCCCATGTAGGAAATACAAGAATGGTCTCCTCTAACTACACTATGTATATTCCATATCTGACAAGATTTTTGCTGGGAATTAGCTTTATCCTTCCAGGGTGGCCTGGTGGATGTGAAAGCTGTACTTCTGAGACTGGGTTTTTCCATGCCTTGTGATTGCTCTAAACTGCCACTGCATCACAGGGTGTAACATGTTATGAGCAGGGATGTTGGATTTCTGTCATCAACAGCAAATGTGAAATGAGATCATGTAGGTAGAGGTTGTCATGACTTATTTCTTGTATGTGATGCAAAAACATTAACATGCTTGATAAAACAACAAATAATTTATTTTTCCTACATCTGCAGTGAATTTCTAAAGGACGCTTTGAATATAAATTCTTTTTCTTTAGTTTAGAGCTTGACCCTTCAAATATTTTTGCTTGTTGTATAACTGCTTATCAAGGTCATTCCAATGGAAAATTTACCATATGACCATTGACTATTCTTTTAGAAAGCAATTGCTTGTGTACTTAACAGTTTGAGAGTAAGGCTTTGTGATGCAAAAAAG
>JAWWLV010000180.1:190018-214981 GCA_035041135.1 Platyrinchus mystaceus
ACCATTGACTATTCTTTTAGAAAGCAATTGCTTGTGTACTTAACAGTTTGAGAGTAAGGCTTTGTGATGCAAAAAAGGCAATTTAGTATTGTAATCTTTATCTTAGAAATTATTGACTACAGATAATTCAGATGAGTATGAAAGAACACAAACTTTAAACCTAACTTTTACCTCAGGAAATAGAGAATTTCGGAATAATTGTGTTGAGTTTTCCAAATTTCTTTCATCCCTTGGTTCTTTCATGCTTTTAGGTAAACTGTGATTTTTATCAGCCTTGAAACTTTCTTTTATTCATTTATTTGAAAAAATAAATCTGTATCTTGGAAAAACAAGGTGATATTATTCAGGTGTCAGAAAGGAAATAGATAGAAATATGTATTATTACGGTGCTTCTCTACTTGAGAGATTTAAAGTAAAAGGAAATCAGCTGAAGAGAATTCATAGTTGGATATTAAAGACCAGAAATTATTGGCCAGAAGTGAAGTAGACTGAGATGGTGTTTAGCTGGCAAATCATTCCTTAGCTTTTGTTACTTAGAGACTCTGAAAGTGTGGAACTCAGAGAAGTGCACAGGGGATATTTTTTCTGGACTGTAATTGTGAATCTAATCTCTTGCCAGGTTTTTGAAACACTTTTTGTTACTTCTGTTTTAAATGTTTTGAAGGCCAGAGCCTTCACTGGACAGTCCTGACCCAGCTGTGGTTACAGTATTTTCCAGGTGTGCCTGTTGAATAGTCTGGATGGAACAGTCACTGGGGACACTGGCAGCTCCCTGGCCTTGCAAACTTCCCAGGCTGTCTGCTCAGGGATCCCTCAGCTGTCAGCAAGGTACCCATGGTCTGTAAGGATGCAGCAGAAAACTGTCACACATAACCAGGCACGGCAAAGCAACAGGCTTTATATGGATTTGGCAAATGTGGATCCTGAAAATCAGTTTCTGAAAGAGGCTGGGGAAGCTGATAGTGCAGAGCAGTTGTGAGAACCTTTTCGTGCTGCTGGTTGCAGACCAGCCTGATTTAAGTGGGGCTTCGGCCAGCTGTATTTGTGCTGGTAAGGTTTAAAGTTGTTGCTATTAGAAAATCATCTACTGTACCAGTGGGCTTTGTACCAAGTCTGCCATGCTTGAGAAACAAAAGCAAGTGGAGAGGGGAGGATGTGGGTGAGGATTGTCAGGCTGTATGGCGACAGATTGTCTTGGAACAGAAGGACACTCACACACTCACCTCTTTGGTGCATCAGAAAGAGAGGTGTGCTTTATTTACAACTCAGTTCTTAGGATGTTAATGTTTATCCAGTATTAGAAGACGTAGCTCCTCTATTTTGTTCATTAAAATGCCGCCTCAGGCAGGTTCTATATGTCAGAGGAACGGTTTATATCATCCTCCCTTCACACTGCAAGGGATCTGGCTGCAAACAGCTGCCTGAGCTGGCAAACTGAAGGGAGCTTGGTCTGTGCCAGAGGGATGACTGGCTGCTTTTGGCTGAGGATGCTGCTCCTGCCTCCTGCCCAGCTACTCCTCTGGGGAGAGCAGGCAGGAGAGCTGCGTGTCTCGGGCTGTTTGTGAGCACCTGCACCCTCTGCAGCTGTGCCCATGCTGGCTTTGCAGGAGTGTGTTCTCTCCTGGGAGTGGGGAGGTAAAAGGGAAGATCCCAGGCTGCCCAAAGGAACAGAGACACGACTGGGGGCTGTTATTCAGCGGTAGGGACAAGTGGCTGCCTGAGGAGAAATCCTGTGCCTTAGGTGAGAGGGGAAGGAGCCATCCAAGAGTAGAAGGAGGTGTTGTTGCCACCTTCAAAATCACAGTTGATCACTAATTGAGTCCTTTCCCCATCAAATTTAGGGGTTTGCTCTCTTGTAAACCTGTTGATGTGTTTCAGGGTTTTTTGTTTCTTGCTTTCAGATTTCTCCTTCTTCCTCCCTCCCTCACAAGAGTTGCTCTCCAGTCTCCTCTGCAAGCCTGTATATTACCTATGTTTCTGAAAGGTGTGCTCAGGTTCTGTTATTTTTTTTTCAAATAGTCCAGGAGCACAACAGCCAGAATTCCCAATAAATAAAAAATGCATGATTTTGATTAATGCAAATACATTCTCCAATAAAATGATGCAGATTAACCTACTTGATCGCAATGTGCCTTTGGCAAAAGTATTCGGGAGTTTAAACCCAGAAAGCTTCCCTCTCTCCAAATAATAATACTTAATTTGCAAGCAGGTTTTAAACAAGGTTGTGTATAAATTACACCTCATAAAGCTGGGACCAATTTGTTCCCCTTCATTTGATTTACTCTTTAAATTTGAAAGCAATTGAAGTGGTGACCACATACTGGTTAAGTAACATGGAAAAGACCATGCCTGAAATGGAGAACTCTGTGGTTTCACTGTGGTTGCTGTTCTTCAAACTATGCTCTTTAAAATACACCACTTTAGTTAAACAAACACCATTTATTAGCACTGCTGATAAGCACAGTCATGAAGACAGATGAAAATACCTCTGTCACTCAATTGAATTTTAGTAATTTTAGTAAAATTGATTGTATTTGAAGGTCCTTTAATCCTGTGCTATATTCTCTCAAATGCTGGTCTGTGGAGTTGCAGATAATCAGTTCCTTGACTGGAATTGCAGCTCTGTCCATTTGAACAGGATCTGATCTGCTCACATTGTGGACTATGACAGCATTGTTCAGTATAGATGAGGACTTGGTGCTTCAGGAAAAGGACATGTGATGCTCAGGAAATGATTTGGGGGTTTTACCTGAAAGACCTTCCATTGGAAGCAACAGCTCTGTGACTGTATTTGTATGTTTATGTACCTGTTAGGTGGAGGAGTGCCTTGCTTCCCACATATCTGAGAATATAAAGATTATTCTTTTCCCCCTTCAATACCAAGCATAAGTACTTAAAAAACATGGAGGTAGAGTGGGTGAGTGGAGGTCTGACAGACTATATCTGAAGTCCAGAAAAGTTCTCCATCGTGAAAATCTGTTGAAAAGCACTGATGGTAAAAAGCGGCAAAATATTTATTGTTTTCTTTATTTTTGCAGGGTTTATACTTGTGCCTTCCACTCAGCATTTTTTTAGATTAAAATTAGAATTACTAAGATACCACGGAGACTCTTATTGTAGCAAAAATATTTTTAACTGGAAAAAAGTGTATTCCAGTCCCAGCTGCAGCAATATCTTTCAGATCCTGGCCTTGCTGCTCATCGAGTTCATTGAGTTCAGCCATGCTTCAAGTATTTTGTTTCACAGAATCATCACCTACAGTATTTCTGATTTGGTAAGTTGTATTATTGTGCTGATTCTGTATATTGCATTGTTTTTCACACAGAGGAAAAATGTTTTTTTCAGAGAAAGAAATCCGCTTCACTTTTGTAGCACGTAATAATTACTCAAGTATCTGCTCCTCATAAAGTAATGGCAAACCCCCAAACCAGGATTTTAATTAACTCATGGAGACTTTCTGAAGACCTGAACATCTCTGTCTTGATGTTTTGTTACCAGTGTTTCTACAGTTCTAATTGGGTCACTGTAGACAATTGGTGGTGGTGGTATTAAATAAACTTTCAAAGTTGTTGGCTAGTGATTTGAGTGATTAAATATGGATTAGATTCAGAATAAGCTGATAGAAAGATATTTTATTTTCTGACATGCTTAAGTTTATGAAGATGTTATGTCACATTGTATCTTATCACATTATGTTAATTTAGCACTGTGTAGGCTTTTGATGTGATGTGCTTTAGCTCATTAGAATGTTTTCCAACTTTAGAAAAGTTTGTTACCAAGAGGCACAAGACTTGGCTCATTTGACAAAGCTATTACAGCCTAATGGAGTGGCAACATTTTAAAAGCTACCCAGATAAATACATTCTGTGCCTGTGTGTGTGTTTACAACGATATAGTTTTAAAAGTAATTGGAGGAATGGTTTTTATACTTCCCAGTAAGAAAGGTCACTGCTCTGGTTTCCAGACTGGACCTTAAAAAGACAGGTGAATTTTGCCAGACTTCTGCAGAGGTCAGGTAAGGTATCTGAAATGGAAAAGTCAGCTGTTTCTTTTTTCAAGTCTAAGATAACCTATTCTTTTCTCATGTCCTCAGTGCACATATTTTCTTGTCTGAGTCACTGGCAACCAGAATTATTTGATATGCAATTGACAGGCATCTTGCAGGAATGGCCTTTGCAGCCAAACCTTATTTGTTTAGTTTTAGCTAATATCCGTGTGTGTGCACAATTTAAGAAAAACAACAGTAATTTAAGTGACAGAAAAGGGGAATTAATTCAGAGCCTGAAGCAAGAACAGTCCTTTCTTTTGATTACAGTTCTGGTGTCTGAATCTGAATCCAGCATGCCCTGGATCTTTCTCTATTAGCGTGCTGTCAGACATCTCAGGGTGAAATTTGTCTCCTTGTTACAGTGCTGGCAAACAGCAGAGCTAGGAAAAAGGTATAAAAAAGGAATTATTCTATCTTGAGTCTGCCTTTGTAGCATAAACCCAGCTTTCTCTTCACCTTTTCTTCCTCCAAACCCCCCCTTCTCCTGCATTTTCTGTTGTCATGCTTTTCCTACCTATAATCCCTCCTGAGGCACGAGTGGATCCTTGGCAGTTGTTCCCACACAGAGCAGTCTGTGTGGAGGTGCCTGTGTTAGATACATACTGCAAAAAGCAGAAAATCTTGCACCAGAAGAGCAGATTTTTGGGGGGCAGTACTCAGAGGCAAGTTTGTTTTGTCATGTGCTGGTGGTATGGGCAGCACTGTTGTATGAACCAAAGAAGAGCCCTGAGGGCAGATGCTCTGAAGCTGCAGTGCTGCAGCACAGAGGCTGTGTATCCATGCAGGAATCACCTACTTCATGCTTGCTAAAAAGCAGCAAGGTGACTAAGTACAAGGGACTTGACTGTAAAGCAGCATCAGTGGAGCTTGGGTTGGGCTGACACCTGAAAAAACTGTGCAGAGCAAAACCACTTAATGGATGTTGCTTTGTGTTTTGACATTTGTAACCAACTGATATGAAATAAAGAACTGCTTTGCTGTCTTGCCCTTGTTGGGAGGGAGAAGTTGTATAAGTTTCAAAGAACATTTGAATGTTTACAGGAGAACAGGACTGCAGTGAAAGGAAAAAATGTTTTGCCCAGAAAAGTGAACTGGCTGTGCATCCAGCAAAGGTTCCCTTTTTGTGAGATTTAAGCACTTCAGCCAACTGACAAGAGCATGTGTGCCTTCTCTGTCAGTGGCAGAGCTCCTTTCCCAGTGAAAATGAGGGTTGTGTGGGATCACACGTTAATGTTGAGCTGGGGGAATTGACTGAACTGAATCCATCCAGCAAGACTTGAGGATGTACATCTGTGTCTGTTTGAGGTCTGTGTGCTTTCTGAAAGTAATGTCTGATACATTCATATGGTTAGTGGGATTCTTCCAAGAAGATTGCAATATTATCACAGGAAAATAAAAGCCATTTACTAGAAAATATTTGAATTGTTTTTAAATCAATGTTTCTTGTTATTACCATAGACAATGGGAATAGAATCAATTATAGAACTTCCCCCTCATCCCTGCCATGTTTGCTTCATGACCATCCTCTTGCTAATCCCAAGTGTTTTCCTTCACCTCCTGCTTAGTTTCCCAGAACAAGCAAAACCATGACAATGACAGAAATGCTGGATTCCTAAATAAAAGAAACCAAAAGGTCATAGCTGAGGGCAGATTGTTGGTCACCAAGGGGATGTTCCCAGTTAGTGCCAGCAGCATGGTCAATATTGGGTTTAAATTTTGCTGTTATGTGAGAGTCTGATTTCAACAGTAAGTTCAAGAGCTCCTTTTCTCGATGAATTTGTGTCATGTCCTGTTCTCAGCCTTCTTTCTTCACCTGAATTCAGCTTCTGTCAGGTAAACCTGCCCACAAGTGTTGTGTTAATGTGTGGTCCTATAGGGCGTATTTCACTGATGCACTTACAGCTGCTCTGGAAAATCACCCCTGGCTCCTGTGAGCCTTCGAGAGTGGGCAGCTTGATTAGTGGTGTCAGAAGGTTAAGAGAGGTCAGGAGGTGCAAGAGCAGTGTTTCCTTATCATCTCTTGACATGAGGAGACTTCTGCTAATCCTGTGTCTGCCCAGAGCCTCTCCTGGATCCAGACTACGGTGAGGACAGTACCTGGATTCAGCTGCCAGCCCTTCGTTAGCTTCTAGTTTGTTTTCCTATGACCTTTAATCAGAATGATAGTAAGGAACAGTCTGGCTGTGATCCATGTACTCTTGCTTTTTGTGAAGGAAAAACTGTCACTTTTTGGAAATGTGTTTTTGAAGGATGAAAGTAAAAGTTCTTCTCCAAGTCAGACATTGGCAGTTGTGACCAGCTGGGAGTGGAAAGGCAGGTAGGATCTTCCTGGTGCACACTCTGAGCCCAGGACCTTTCTGAGCATAAGGTGCTGTCTTTGAGTTTTCCCAGTGGACTTTTCCAGTTCTTTTGAATCACTGTACATCTACAAACACTTCCACAGTAGAACTGTGTATTCAGGAAATAACTTTGTTCCTGATAATTTTACAAGGCTCTTCATTCTTGTTTTGGAACAGAGTGAATAATCATTTACTCTTACATTCTGCACATTATTCAACACTTTAGTCTGTAAATTGAAGATTTTTTTACTCTTGTCTCTGAAGTTTTCTACTGATAAATAAGAATTAACGTCTCACTTAAGGCACACCATTTGCATTTCGTATTCTAAGAGAAAGGCAGTATAACATCTTATTTTTAGTGTCTACTTAAGCTCATGGTGAAACTCCACTGGCAGAATAAAGCAACTTATCAGAGGTTTTTTATGTCAGATATTAAAAGTGCCTTTTCTGGCTGTTATATTCGATACCTTTTCATAGAAGTGGCTTGTTTTAGTCATGAGAGTTGTTTATTCTGAGCTCCAAAACTCTATAGTCTCACAAAACTGGCTCAGCTTTACCAGCTGTCCAACATTGGGAGTGGCTCTAGCAAGGCTTTCATACAGAATTGGGAAGATATCTGAATTTCTGTGTGGAAGGAATGGATGTTCTCTTTCAGAAATGAGAGGGGAAACACTGTAATTTTCTAAAGAAAGATAATTTTAAAAAATGCTAGTATTTATACTTTTCAGCCTTTCACCCAACTTCACCTGGCTTTTTTTTATCAAATATACAAATGCATAAACAGTTAATTTTCCTGAAGACACACACACATACCCCAAAGCAAACCTTAAACCAAAACTTGTTTGTTTTTCATACAGATTGGAGATTGCTACCGTTCTTCCCGTGAACAAGGGTTTCACTTACCTGTTTACATACAGGGCTTAAAAATGTTATGTCCTGGTCAGTGATCCCTTTCTTCATAGCTATCCTATGAATTTAGATCCAGGAGTTAGCTTTTGCATTTGGAAGTGAGCATGAAAGGATGACTGAACAAGGAATGTTGAGTCTCAGAAATCTGCAGTGCCCTTGCTTTTCTCAAAAAGGGATGGGGGGGGGAGATGAGATTTACAGTGTGAGAGAAAATTACAGCTCAGGAGCTTTACCTCTGCTTTGCTTAAGCAGTGAATGCCAGGGACATGTGAGAGGGTGGGACTGAGGTAGTTGTGAGCAACAGTGGAATGCTTAGTCTGCTTATTTTAACTTTTTACAGTGACTGCTCTAATGCCTTTCAGGTGCCTTTTATCTTACTGCAGAAATGGCTTACTGTGCTGTTTTGATACACTTTTAGAGGGGCAGAACCATCCCTCAGAAGCTGTTTTTGGAAGTGCACTTGTGGCACCACTAAGGGCTTGGAGCAATCACTCTGGACCACAGCAAATGAGATTCACAGCACCTGGCAGCACAGTCAGCTTGTACACAAATGCAAAGTGATAGCAGGGTAAAGCTTGTAAACAATGACACTTAAAGCACTACAAGTAATTTACAATTTATAGATATATGAAACCCCAGCACAGTTAAATTTCTTAATCTGAATTTGGGTAGGACGGATGTTCCTTTATAATATTCAAATCTATTCATAAAGACTGGGTGGGTGAAATTAGTGAGGGGGTGTAGAGTTTTATTTTGTTTTTATAACGATCAGTTTCCCTTTAATACCACATTTTCCTAAAATTCCTATGTAAAAATTGAATAAGAGCATTTACAACATAAAATAATTAGTTATTCAAGAAACAAATGGAGGTAATATAGAGCAGCTCTTTATGTTGCTGAAGCCATTGAGAACTTCCTGTGTAACAGAACAGTTGTTGAACATGGTAAGGTCTCAGAGGGCTCTCCCTGTGTTATTTGATATCAAGGATCTTGTTGTACAATATGATTTTCCAGAAATTTAAAAAGGAACAACAGAGTTCATGTATTAACTTTCAAGCTGTAGTTACTGAACACATTTGCAGTTCAAACAGCTAAATTTGGCAAGTCCCTGTATTTTGGATTCTACTTCCTCTGCTCTTTTTTTTCCCCTGTGAAAACACCAAGGGAAGAATTGATGTAAAGCCATTGAGGATGACCAATATAAACTATTTCTAGTGTGCCAGTTGTGAGAATGCTCTTTTGCTTGACATACTGTGATTTTTACTTTCCCTTTGTCCATACATTGTGTAAAAAAAATTAAAGGGGAAAAAAAATGGGGGATAACAGGGAAGGAATATATTTTTTCTTTTCCAAAACTTCAGAAGGAGGAAGGAAGTTAATGTGTATATTTTCATTTTTATATTTTCCCTATTCCTATCCGTAAGTTTTCCTGGTGTCCAGTCCAGACAGGACCTTCCACCTCACAGATTTCACGATACGCCAAAAAATCCCATCCCTTTATGTTTTCTACTAAATTCACTTTGCTTATAATAAAACCAAATTATTTATTTCTCATACTGTGAAGAAAACATTTCAGAGAGTTTGAGCTTGTCAAGCAAGTTTTATTTAAAATTTAAAATTAAGTAGTTGCTCTCTCTAAAATTGATTTAGATGGAATGAAAATTGGGTTTAACAAAAGCCTATCAGATTTGTAAAACCTGTTGGAAATCTAAGGGCTCAAGAAATTAGGCTCTGGATTAACTAAATCGCTCTAGTAAAGATTTTAAATTTAAATTCACTTTCTATCTTCTGTTTTGTCTTATAAACTCTATCAGTGTCTTTTGACAAATTTATTTTTACAGAAACCCAACTAAAAGAAATCTAAAATGCAATGTGAGATCCTCTATCTCGGAGAGCCTGGTACAGACTGGTTGTGGCAGGTGTGAATCTTTCCAAGGGCAGCTTCCCAGAGAGGGGAAAAGGAACTTTGTTTCAGCAGGCAGAGGAAACTGTGGTGGCTCTGGTGTCAAGAGGGGTGTTGAGAAGGTGACAGTTTTGGTTCTGTAGAGCTGATAATCTTTACTGTTAACAGCATGGTTCTGTATAAAGGGGATGGAGCACCAGGGAAGAAGATGGTGCTTTATGTCCTTTCTGTTTGTTGGTTTTTTCCTTAACTTTACTAGTTCAGAGGCCAGAAATGCACAGAAATTATGGGTTAATGAGAATATCTGCTGTTGTTTTTCCAGAATTAAATTTCAGCTGGAACTAAATTTGATGTGATAAGGACAGTTTGTTTTGCAATATGAGGTCAAAGTATCCCTGTGGTGTCTGGTGCTGTAACACTGCACAAAGTGTGGAATCCTTTCAGTCTGTGCTTCAGATACTTGAAGGATTGTAGACAAGACTATAGGGATGATGGAAAATCTTGTCTGAAATCATGTTAAATCATACACCTGCCAGCTCTTATGTGGTCTGGCTTTTTCCTCCCTTTTTCCCTGCTCTCCCCACTTTCCCTTTTGGAAGATTTAGTATCTTTTAAAATTTAGTTACTCACTCAAAATTTGAGGGGAAAAAAAAAGGCTAAATGTAGTTTGAAAAGCCAGCAAAGGTTAGATCACATTTCATTATTTTTAAATAATAGAACAAAAGATCAAAAATCCCTCTTTTTCTACATCGAAGCTGCTCTGTTCTCCTGTGATTTTTGTCTTGTTTCACAAGCTACAATAATTCTGATTTTTTTTTTAATGGCAACAAAAAATGCTTTTTCTGTGTGACAGTGGTGTGCTAGACACATCAAAAGGCAAGTGTAAAACACTTTGTCAGGGAAAGCTGCTTTTAATACCAGCTGAAATTAAGTTTGTTGTTTTCCAGAGAGATTTATAAATTACTACCTTTTGATAAGGGCAGGTGTTCTTAGGAAGATCAGCATTACATTTCAGGCAAAGAAAAGGGGTATTTACGTGGTGTGTGCAATGTTACCAGCAACCATGTTGTGTTTTACCAGAGCAAATTTTTTTTTGTAGGCTAGCACTGTTTCATTTACTTGAATTCTCTCCCTTCTCAGTTGCTCCTGCTTTGCCCTGTTTAGTATAATACCTTCCAATGTTTTGGTTGAGGTTTTGTTTGGTTGGTTTGGTTGTTTATTTATTTTTGTCATGGTTTGTTTGTTTTTTCCCATGTGTTTGATGCATCCATTTCAATGAGATTGAATCAGTGGTATTGTATTCATGTTCAACTTTTTGACAGCATGTGAAACTGCAATAGAAATCAGATCTGGACAATCCTTCATCTTGTAAACTATTGATTTTGTGTCCTGAAATGAGACTAGATTTGTGCCTAAATCTTCTGAAGTCTGAATCATTTATGTTTCTGCACTTGTTTACTTGGTAATCCACTGGGTTCGTAGGTCACTGGCAATAATACCATGTAAATAAAATCCCTCTAGGTGGAGAGAGCATCCACACAGGCTTGGCACCACTGAAACCATCCCAAAACCTGCCTGTGTTGTAAATTAAATGAATCTTGTGAAGAAATTCATAATGTTGGCAAAATATTTGAAGAGTTCATGGCATGATTGTGGCCTGCAGTTCTACATGAAGATTCAGAAATCTGTAGAACAGATAGTGTAAATTAATTTCCTGGATTTCAGTAAGCACACTGAGATGCAGCGGATGTATTCAACAAAAGTATTAGTTTTAAAAATACAGCTGTGCATCACAAGTTCCAGCAGTGATAAGGGATAGCATATGGCAACAAATCAGGCCTCATCAATTCTTAGCCTAAGAAGGAAGAGAAATATGTAAAGCAAACAAATAAGCTGCATTCCCCTTTGGGACCACTATGGGGAAGTACAATATCTCGAATTACCTTGCAAAGAAGCAGATGTGCTGTTTGGAATGCACTCCATGCATCCACCAGCAGTGTGAATTGCTGGCAGTTGTTGCTAACATATGAGTATTCCTGTTCTTTGTCTTGAGCTTAATAATTCTGGGGTTTTTCCAGTCTATCCAATGGGAGCTGACACCTAACACAAAGAGTGTTATCAACAAGTTAAAAATCTCTATAAGCCTAGGAACTCCATACAGATTATAGAATTTAGTGACATTTCATACTGTAGGAAAACAAGGGCCTTTCCTCTGCTTTGCCATTATCTGATGACACAACTAATTATTCTTGGAAAATATTTTATTTAAACAGTAATTCTTTAGTACCCTATGTTCAGAATATTCTCAACGGAATCAAATAATTCCTTATAATATTAATCATCATAGCATGGAATCATCCTCAAAGGTGTAATTATTGGTTGTGCAACTAGCATGCAGCAGAAGTTCTTGTCAAGTTTACAGGTAAGGCAGATATGAAGGTCTTCAAAAGGTATCATTCAAAGCAGCCATTTCAGCAGAAGAAGCTGAAATTTATGATCTCGGTATAGTGACTTTGAACTGAAAGCAGTGAAGTCACTGAGCAAGTGGCAAATCATCCATGAATTTATGACTTGCTCACCGAAGTCTAATTGTGTGGAAGAGCCCCAAATGTTGACTTGTTTTGATGTTCAGCTGAAAAAGCAACTTGCTAATCAGGAGTTGCAGTGCTGTTCACCATCCAGAGGTCTTGACACGCTCAGTGAAAGGGAAGGGACAAGGTAGAGAGAGAAGTTATTTTGGATTCAGTCAGTTCTGCCCTGTACAAGAGAGATGTTGGACTTGGAGAGGGGCCTCTGAGAGGGAAAATCCAGCTCAGTGCCTCAGCATAAGCACGAAAGGCAGGTGTTCCTGCTTCCTCACTCCAGGCATCACCTTAAGTGCTAATGATTCTGCTTTTCAGAGCAATAACTAAAGCAATTTCTTCCATCCCTGTATTAACAAACTTAGTAAATCATATCCAGCATGATCTTTAGTGGGAAGTTTTGCAATTTATACTGGTACTTACAAGCCCAGTGAGCTCTGGGATATGTGCTCTCTACTTAGAGTACAGTGGAGCTTCCCTTGGCAGTATAAAAAGCGGTCCAGACAAATAACAGCTGTGGTTTGGTTTTGTTACACCTCAGCACGTATGACTTCACACTGACAAATATAAATCCCAGTTCTGATTTTGGATTCCTAGCCAAAAGCAGTAGTAAGTTTTGCTCTCTCATAGAGTTTGGTATGTCACTTTTGAGATACATTTCCCTGTAAGATGACCAGTGCCTTGTGAGTGAGGCAAGTTCTAGAGGCACTTGAGCCCTATGGGCACTTCAGCACAGCACTAAAAGCTGTAACAGCTGACAGGTCCTTATTTTCAGCTCATCTTCCCTTCTCACTGGTGCACTGTGCTCTCGTGCTTTTCTGTAGCTGCTGCTTTATCCTTCTCAGCTGCCACGGGAAGGGCAATTTTTCATTGATCACCTTTGGTGCTAAAACTTGAGAATGGACCTTGTTTCTTCTGAAGAAATGTATGTTTAGCTTCCCAGGTTGTTCACTCTGCAATACAGTTATTTTGTTCACTTTGCTTGTGAACACATTTGCTCAACCTTAGCCTTCAAGTGCATATATAAATACAGAACTTACTGAAGTGTTTGAACTGTGTTGATAGTAATCTGTCAGTTGGGTGCTGAAACTGCTGAAATCTGCACATAATAGGGTCAGCATTTTCATAGTTAAGGCAAAAAGCAGTTTTTAAGGATGTGTTGAGTAGTTCTTTGCTCAGTATTAAACTGTTAGTTTTTTAATATGGAGACAAGGCTCTAGCTGCATCAAGCTTAATGTAGAAATTACTGTATATTTTTATGACCTGTATTATTCAGGAAGCCTGACAAGATGATACTAGTGCTCTCTTCTGGTTGTAAATTCTGTAAGATGCTTAGATACCACATGGTTACAGCGTTGGCATAAATATGCTGATTGATACAGATGTAATTAATTTTTAGACGTTTCTTGTAATTATCCTGGTGATAGATGTCTAAATTTGTCCATAACCTATTAGACAAAGTGTCCCACTCTATTACTGCTACTTGTAAAATTTAATGTTTGCAGGGCCTGAGGTTGTGGTTCTGCTGTTGCCTTTTTGTTCTACAAGTGTACTTGTAGTAAAATTATGAGCTGAACTGCACACTAAAATGTGGAGTCAGCTCCCAGGAACTGCAGCCCATGAGTGCTTGAGAAGGGCTCTCTGGCCAAGGGGGAGGGATGGCCAGTGGGGCTGATCCTGGGTCTGCAGGGCCCCAGATGGGAGCAGTGGAAAAGTGAAGAGGTAGACATTCAGTTTTGAGGCTGAGCTTTGCTTCCTGAAGGTCTGTTTCTGAATTTTGGGAGGATACACAACTTCTCTTGTTCTCACCAAGAAGTTGTTCGTGCTGCTGTGCTAGAGTAGGTTTTAATTTCTAGTGCATCCCGGTGGTTTTCAAAGGAAAGAATGGAGACCTCACAACAAGTAAGTGTGGCCTAGTTTTCTTTTTAATTGCAAAAAGCTATGATGTTTATCTTTTATTAAATTTGCTGTGGTGTCAAAAATATCTTTGGAGATGCACAGAAAAAAACAACATATGGTCAACTTAGTTATAAATTTTTATTTTGCTGCAGCTCTTTATAAAAACAGATATATCATCAGGGCAATACCACTTCAGTTGCTTTTCATTTACTTTGATATAATTGGTAAGTGCCAACAGCTTTTAAAAGTAATACTTTTCCAGCAAGGGGGTTTGGCAGGAACAGGCCTGTATGTGTAGCCTGTGTATTCCTACCAGACACTGTGCTTGTACCTGAGAAAGGACATAAAGAAATAAAGTGATGGTGGTGAACTTTGTCCATGTGGGGATACAATTGAACCTTGTAAAATTTAAACTCCTGCTGGACTGAATGGATGAAATTCAGAGGATGAATATGGACATGATGTCCTTTTATGTATTTTCCCAGCTGAGAGAATAACAGGAAATACACTACAAAAAGGGATCAGCCATCTGAGAGCCTTTGACCCATGGTGGGATTTTTATCATGTATATCTTGGCAGTCTGATACTCATTCAGTCTATCTGATTGCTTCATGTTAAAGATGAATTAAATATTTTAAATTTTTAAAGCATGGAAAAGACCTGAATGTTCTGTAAAGGAGCTTTGTGTAAGTAGTACTGTTTCTTTAGCAAAGAATGCATCAGTCACATTTAGGGTGGCCGTACGTGAGTAACTATGTAAAGCCAAAAATTTATCATTATTTCAAATAATGTTTTAATAGTCTACTATTTTAAATTATCACTCCAGTTGAAATATACACTCATAGTTTAAGTTAACATAGAAAGCTTCGATAGTCAGATGTAGTTTCCTACAGGTGTTAGGGATTTCTAAACTGAGAGGGTGATTGGAGTTTGGAGGCTGAGTGCCAGGATGAGCTAAAAGTGTTTCACCTGGGTGTGTGCAGGTGCTCCTCAGTTATGCTGTTTGTTAGCAGTGCCCTCAGAAACAATGTGGCTTCTCTGTAAAGGTAAAGGCTTCTGACTTTCAAAAGGTGAGTTTGTACTGTGGGCACAAATGACAAAGGAAAAGGACTCAGTTCCAAATGTTTCCTTCTTATTGAGAAGAGACAGGAAAACTTCAGTCTCTGAAGCTTCCCCTTTAATTTTAATGTGCTAGCCTGGTTTTGTGCCAATAGGAACCTTCAGCGATGTACTCTTGTATGTGTTGTTTTAATATTAAGTGACTTGAGTCACTTAAATATTCTTGTTGTTGAACAGCTTCTCATATAAAAACCATGTAAATTTGTGAGTTTTTTTCTAGGGTGATGATAACCCCTGAGAAAGCCTCCACTTAGCAGAAGCACACAATCTGTGTAAATTCAAGTCCTAACCATGAGGCAGGAGACTTTAATTAGGGTGTCTCTGGGAGGGTGCAGGTGGGCAGCAGCTGAGAGCAGTGTTGGTTCCCTGCTCTGTATTACTGGTGTTTCAATCACCCTTGGGACTCAGGACTCTTTCTCTTCTTCCCTTCAGCCAAAAGGACTTGAAATCTGCCACTTTTAATGAAAACTTGAATACTGAAGCATCAAGTAGCTGGAGATTAGCAAAACAGTAAGTGTTAGACAATTATGTACTCTTCAGTGTGCAGTGTTTGCCAAAGCTTTCTCTTTGTCAATACAATGCTATGTCTGAAGATGCTCTTGCCTTGGAATTTGGAAAACAAATACTGATTTGTGCATTTGAGTAAGTGGTAAGCCCTGGAGAAAAGCACTTGCCCATCTTTCTTGCTGATGCTTACCTTCATAGGATGTATATTTATAACCTTGCTGTCCTAATAATCTTAAACAACTAGCCCTGAAGATAACTGAAGCGTGACTTAGTTGCAATTTATCCTTCTTGCTGAAAGGGATTAAATAATATAAATCAAGGGTTAGTGAAAGCATCGCCTTGAATTTTAGATGCTTTTCAATGCATCTTTTAGAAGGCTCTCTTTGAATTTCTTTGTTGAAAATACTCTGTAGGAGGAAAAATATCACTTGGGATCTGTATATTTTTCTGTGAATGTTGTGCTGGTAGCAACAGGAGATAATGGATGTCAAAAGAACCAGGTGCAAGAATTGCTTCCTAGATGCATAGAGACACTCTGTGCACAAGTTCAAGTCCACCTGCTATATAATACATGGTGAAACTGGTGCCAGACAGAGTTTTATATGACTTTTATATGACTTGAGGACTGGAGAGAAAGCCTCAACTCACCTGCAATCAAAAACCGTGTCTGTTGGACAAGAGAATGTTCAACAAACTGTAGCATTTTCTTGGAAAGCACAGTAATTTATACCTTGCTCTGTTTGGTTATCTCAACTCTCCTGAGGTGAGCTGTGCTCTCTGTTCAGTGCAGCTGTGCTGCAGGTGACCCACAGTGTTGGCTGAGAAAGGCTACTCCATAGGTTCTCTAAAGTTTTGATGGGCAGCACACTTTGGTGTGTCTGGGTTGCCCATGCAACTGGCTGCTGGGACTGCAGCTTGTGCTCTTCCCTCTTACACCATCCCTCTGGTTCTGATCAGGTCAGGAATCTGATCACTCTGTCTCCAAAGCCAGGCTTCATTCATGGGTGGAAGGCCTAACCAACTTAGAAGGGCTCTCCATACTTCATTATTTGTAACAAACAAAGGTTTATTTTCTTCTTTTTTGTTGTTGTTGTTTTGCTTAGCTGCTGACCTTAAAATAGACATCTGAGTAATAATAGAGATGAGATTGAATGTAAACCATCTTAAAAAGACAAATGCCACCAGAACCTTAAAAATCTGTCTTAGTCGAATTGTGTTTTCATTATCTGTTTGAAGGATTCTCTATCACTGCAAAATAAACTGCAAAGGGTGTTCATGGACCTCCTGGTACAGCCAAATGCATTAGTCTTGTTGGAGAGCTTCATCCACACCATGGGTTGGTGGTGCCTGATCTTTCTGGCTGGGGTGGACACTTAATTTATTCTTGAGCCAGAGGAGCACCCTTCCGACCTCCCTGCTAGGTGGAGTGGCAGTAGGATGGGAAGAGTTCCCCCTGTGAATGTGACAACTTGGAGAGGACTTCTGCCATTTATCTGGCTGCTGTCTGCTCCCTCCTTGGTGACTGGAAAAAGAGAGACCAGCAGTGTGGATGGCTCTTATAAGAGCTCAGGGTTTACCTGTGCCTTTGGCTTTTTAGGTTCACTCTGCACCTCTCAATCCCCAGAGGAGAAGCATTTACCTACTGCATTTTATCTGCACAGATCAGGGGCTCAGATCAGGATCTCCAGGATACAGCTGTCTTGTCACTTGCTATAATTAGACTCCAAAGACCTGACTTCAGGCCAGAATCTGGAGTTCCTTTTAACCACCACGGCAGACCTACACTGCACCAGGCTTTTGCATCACAGTCCTACTTGATTTAAACCAGAAGCACGTTATGAAGCAGTAATTCTCTACATTTTAGAGGATGAAATAGTTGTCTCTTTCAAATACTTTTTTTCAGTAAAGGAAGGTGTTTATGTTGTTAAAAAAACATTGTGCTAATTGTACACATATGTAGGAATCTATCTCCCTCCTAGAGGGATGATGAAGAGGCTCCAGAACTCAGGGATGAAGTGTTAGGAATCTGTAGGTGTGGGTGAGAGGTATGAACCAAATTTCTTGTGCCAGAGCAACCTGCTTACAAAGGCTTCCAGCTGTGCAGGCAGGGTTTTTTAGGAGAGGGATTCCCTCACTCCAAGTCATCCAGCTGTCCCTAAAAATGGTCCTTCTGAATGTGCAGAGAGAAATTACTGGAAGTGCATGCAGAGAGTGAGACATCCATGTGATGGTTTGGACACATTGGATGTCCTGTGCCCTCCTGCCTTCAGGCTGGCCAGCCTTGGGAGGTTTGCTCCAAGCCAAGTCCACTGCTGCTCTCTGTGGAGGCTTGCAGGATATAATCCTCCCTGGTCCTGACCTACAAATATGCCTGAAATAATTGCTGGTTTCCAAACAGCCCTGGAGGGCCACGAGCAACTACAGCTCAAAGGAGTGAGCTGATGGCTGTTAAAAATGAGTCTGATTTTCAAGTTCTGCACTACAGGACTGGCTTGCAGAAGGGTCTTTAATAGTGAAGCACTTGTGCCCTGCTGCAAGGAGTTTTGTTTTCTCTTGATGCCAGCAGGATTATCTGGTTGCTGGTGCTATAAATGTTGCCCATGTGAATGTCCTGAAGAATCCTGCAAGACACCTTCCCTTCTTAGTAATTTTGCATGGGATGGAGCTGGAACTGAAACCTGGGATAATTTTCTTATGACAGTGAACTGCTTAAAGAAGTTGTGCAAGGGGTGTCAATAACTGTGCAGGACAGGACTAAAGAAGAGGCTTTTTTGGTGTTTGGTATATTGTGTTGGGGTCCAGAGACTTCCTATGTGAATTCACTCCCTGTGTATCACCTAGTTATTAGATTTACTGGGGATCCTGGCTGAGGGCTGACAGGGAATAAAATGTACCCCATGAAATGCTGGTCACAGCAGAGCTGTGAGCAATTTATGTTCTCTAATTATTAAAGATTCAGACATGCAATATGAGCTTACATCTTTGCAATTATCTAGTAAGGTAGAAGAAAATAAGTTTAATTAAGCAAGTATATCTTGAAACCACAGAGTAGCGATTCCAGGTTGTTACTAATTTCAGAATGTGTTTGAAATACATTGTGGGTAGAAACACAATTTCCTGCCCTGCAGTAACCCTCAGCTGATGTGAAATGAACCCCAGACCATTTCTTGCCTGCTGCTCTCCTCAGCAAGCTCAGCTGTTTCTCCCAAGCTGAAGATGCCTCTAACATATGTCAAAGAAGAGAAGCATGTTCAGAAGTGGAGTGTGTGCTGGAAATGCCATGTTGTAGTGGAAGTGGGAGGAGAGTGCCTTGATTCTAACAGTGGCACTTGGAGCAGCTGGCTTGTTTTGGCTTGCTCAGAGCTGCCCAGGGGAGGCCAGGCAGTGCCCTTGCCACGTGCTCCACTGGCCCTTAGAGCTCTAGGCTGGGTCTAGATCTCCTCCACAGGGGCAGAAGGAAAGAGGCTCCAGCTGCTCCCCACTGAGCTGGGCTCTCCTATTTCACAGCCTTTGAAAGGAAGGGGGATTGCCTGACAAAGGAACAGCTGCTCTGCACAGAATAGTGGGGATTTCTGTGGTGTGATTTGACCAGAGTAAAGTCAGAAAAGCTTGTTTTGCACACACCAACCTCTTTACTTGAACTGCAGGGATTGAAGCTGTGGCTCTCAACTTGGGAAGGAGGAAAAAGGGATGTTTAAGTAGTCAAGTCACCAATTCTGGATGTATAAGCCTCAAAAATTACAGGAGTTGTAAAAACCCAACCAAAACAAGCCTTGTAGTGCTATACAGCAAATTCTTATGGGCACAGTTGTGGATAGGTTTTCCTGCTCTAACGAAAAAAGCTTGCAAATGAAGCTTTTATGAAAACTGAGTAAAAAATACTGGTGTGACTGTTTATAGTACGACTACTTTCACCAGGAACAATTTTCCATGCTTAGTCAGAAAGGTTAATTCTGACTTTGCAGTTTTATTTTTGCTTCTCCTCTATGGTCTCCCTTAATCTTTCCCAGATCCTGCACAGGTTGATGGATCGAGTGCTGGCAAAGCCCTCGGCATCACTCTGGGGTGGCTGAGGGGTGACACTGGTGGGGCTGGTCTCTGGTTATGTCAGACCAGTGTGTGCAGGAGATATTCAAGCCAACCCATAAAATAAACAGCATTTCTCCTGCCTTAAATGGCAAAAAGTTGTCACATTTGTAAACTTCAATAAGTTTTAAGGAAGCAAACATTTGACTTAAAAAAAAAAAAAAAGCTTTTAATAATTTTTTTAATAGAGAATTTGTTCTAAGTATCAGACACTGGCTCCCTGTTTCCAAGTCAGGATATCTGTGCAGTGGAATGGCAAGTAATAGATGAGATTAACTCCATGTGACCTCAATGTCACCTTTGCAAAATTTGCAATAATTATATCCAGCAGAAACCGAGCAGGGATGTCTGCAACTAGAGCTGTAGAAAACAGTCAGTGGTCATTTAGCATCTTTGTCCCTACAAGAAGCAGAAAAATTCTCAGGAATCTTAAAAAATTTTTTTTCAAACAAAATTTTAGTTTCCTATAATCTTAGAATGGTTTCTCTTTTTTCTCAACAGAAGTAGTCAACACATGAATAGCACAGTTGTATGAAAACAGCAGCATATGAACAGCAGCTGAGAAGCTTGATAGTTTCTCAGGCAAGTTAAGTGCTTTTAAGACTATTTCTTTGGCATATTTGTCTGTGGTAAAGATTAAGCACAGGCCAAGTGGATGTACAGTGCCTTTTCAGTTGTAACAGAGAATTTTTCTCTCACCACTTGGCTTACTTTAGCTATGGGCATTGTAACATTAATTTGCAAATACACAATATTTTCAGTCTCTTGTCAGTAAAGAAACAGTTCTGTTGGCCTGAAAGCAAAACTGTGGGTTCTTTTTTGTTATGGAGCATAAAGTTGAAATACTATGTTTTGTAATTTTTGCAAAGAGAAAGTTCTGCAAGAGTATTTGTTAATGTCATGTCATTAGGAACTTGCTCAGCACATATTTTTGGGAAATACACTTGGTATGCACATGCACAGCTGTTCTTAAGTATGGAACAAGTGGGAGCTTAAAAGCCCTGGGCTTACATGGTTGATCCACTGTGAGTTTGAGATTTATTCTGTGTTATTTAGAAGGTGTGACTTGGGAAGCAATTACACGGTTCTTTCCTTTCCTTTCATGCCCCCTCTGCATTGACCAATGAATAATTTCCTCTATTTTAAAATTGGAGATGCAGTTTTTCCTGTCTCTGAGCTTAAACGCCTCATTTGCATATGTAATTGATGTTTGGAAAAGGTAAGGTGCATAATGCTAGATTAAAGAGCAAAATAGCTAATAGGTTTTCAAGTGGTAATTTTTCAGTTAATGTCCTAAAACCAGCAATTTTTGTACTCCTTAGATACGAGTGCCATGGGCTCCTAAACTGTTTCAACTAAAAAATCAGTATTTAGATACTGTTCATATTTACATTTTCTTCAATTACTTTCTGTCATTTTATTTGCTTTTGGAAGAGGCAGAAAACAAATCTGTCAGCTATATCCATACTAATTATCTGTTACTTAAAATGTAGACTCAATAATCTAGTTTTAGCAAATGTCTTTTTAACCCTCTAACACTTTTCTATGGCTTTAAAGCATATTTCAATTACAAAATAAATTTGTTATTTTTCGGTAAAGAATAAACAGAATGCACATCTTGCCTTGTAAGTAAGGAGACAGGGAAGGGAAGGAAATGTCCAAAGCAATAAAATCTGTTCCTCATTAAGACCATTATCTGCCTTAATGTAATCATGTTCAAGTCCAGACATCCCTTAATCAATGCAGTCTGGACAGATATCACCACAGGTCAGAAAGTACAGATAACACCAGTGTCAGTTGTCTGACTTGGGGAGAGGCTTAAATGTGCATCCAGAAAGCAATGAAACCAGGAGATAAGAGAGAGCTCTGAACTGTGTCTCTGATGACACAAGTAATATAGTTCCAGTGGTAACTTTTTGATAGTTGACTGTACATTTTTCATCAATAAAGGCAGAATGACCAGAATGAAAAGTACCTATTGCAAAGGCAAAGCTGAAATCTGTTCTGGGAGACTTAATATTTAGTGGAGAGACCTTAAGGTGTTTCTGAGTAGCTTTGTTTGGAGGCCAACACTTTTAACATCCCAGCAAAAGAAGAGTTAATTTTTTAATTTTAGAACAGGCCCCTGAGAGAACTGCTGGCATTCAGGAAAGGATCTTTTTAACACCACCCCAAAATGAAATACTTTAATTGGAAGAAATACAACTAAAATGATGCAGGAGAGGAGTCAAAATGGAAGAGTCTCTTCTAGTTGACAGAACAGCAAGCCAGCTGTTGGCTTGGGACTCCTTCCTGCGGGATCCCAAAGGGAGCGTGGGCCTCCCATCTTTGCGCCGCTCCTGTCAAACATGCTCTGAAAAGCCAGATGAAACCTTTATTCCCAGTTCTTGTATTGGATGTCAGGAGTTTTTAAAATAATGCATGTGAAATGGATGTTGTTAATACAGGTGCTGCCTGGTGTGTCCAGCTGTCTTAACACTAATCCTGCAAATTTCTATCCTATGGAATACGACTGGTGCCTAGATCTGCATTTCTAATCTCAGTAATGAGAGCAGTCACATGCAAAATCCTGCAGGGTTACAAGCAAAGCCCTGAATATGTTGCATCTGAAATGCTGGTGAGACTGCCTGCTGCAGTTATTTATGCTTGGTTTTCCAGGGCTCACCAAGGCAGAAAGTGGCTATAGAGCAGCTATTACTTCTGCTTTTCCCTTTCTTTTTACTATCCCTTTAGTTAGATCTCTTACCAGACCAGCAGGATTGATCAAAAGCCTGTTGTTGTGTATATGATATTCCCAGAATGCTCTCTGTGATCCCCATTACAGTTTGTGCTCCTAGAACCTTCCAGAGAAGCAAATTTTTGAAGCAGAATTCTTAGTTAGACTAAAAGAAGATTTTGGGTTTCTTAAAAAGAATGAACAATTTCCTCTGTGACCTAATAGACCCAAGGCAATGAATGAATGAATGTTTTCCCCCTTTACAGATGAAAAATATGAAAACTCCTGTGCAATGCTAGACTCTTGTACAGTAGATATATTTACTATTTGTGCAAGTCTTTACTCTTGTCCTAACACCAATGGTAGAAAGAGAAAGAACTTTTTGACCTGACTCTTTATTTTATTCTGTACCTTGATAATAATTCTACTGGAACGAAGATCCTGTATGAGGGTGTCCAAGAGAGAACATCTGTCATTTCCCTCTACTGAGTTTTTCTGCCTTCCTCTCTGAATCAGGTTTTTTTCTTTGTTGAGAAATTAATAATGTAATTCCTGACAGCCTTGTTTGTTTCTCTCCTGTGATCTGGAGGAAGCACAGAGCAGGACCATGGCAATAGCTGTGGAAGAAAACTTAACTACACCCCTTGTACCCTGGTATTCGAATGATCTCTCAGTGCTGTTGCTGCTGTGCAGGTTTAATGCCTACCTTGTGAGAAATCATCCTGCCTCATTCTTCCCTGAGCTCTTACTCAAGTAAGATTGCCACTGGGGGGCTTGGTCCTTTGGATCCATTTGTTTTTCTGTGCCTGACATGATTTGTTCAGGGTAGGAAAGAAACAGGCTTGGTGAAGTTGCACTGTGAATTTCAATAACTTATCATCTGGCACTTTCTGGCTGCAAAAGGATGATAAAAACATTGCCTCAAGAAGTCTTCACCACTGACTCCTGCGCGTAGTTTCTGGAAGAAGCTCAGGCTTTTCACCTTTATTTTTTTTCCTGCAGAAAGAGGGTTGGCTTGCCTAAGTTTAAAGGTACAACACTGCTGGATCAGCAAGGGCAAGGAGGTTAATGCAGGGTTCTTGTTGTTACTGTTGCCAACCACTGCTTAACCAGAGTGTAGGTACTACACTGCATTTTATGAATTTACTGAAGTGCACAGGGCTGATGCTTAATTAAGCCTTTGTGACTGTAGACACTGGCCTCAAGCACAAACAAAGCTGCAGCTGTTTGGGGTGATGTGGGTTGTGAGATCTCTACTGCATAGACCACCCTCACTGCCAGAGGGGAGTGAAGGGGAGAAATAAATCACTGCCAGAGCATGATGCACCTTGCATGGACCTGGAGAGGAGAGCAGTTCATTCCACAGCTTTCACTGTAGTGCTTTGTAGCAGCCAGCTTTGGAAGGGTGCACGAAGGAAATTGAGATGTAGCCAGCAAACCAAGATTTTTTTTCTTTTTACTGTTTGGGTGGTTTTCTTATGTTCTTTTGTAATTGCTTTTTTTGTCTTGTATACTAAGTTATTTAGGAAGCAGCCTACGTATTAGATGCATCCCAGAAATGGATTCAGTTGTGGTTTAGCCCTCTCTTCAGAGAGTGATCAGTGTGAGCACGTGACTGGATAGCCTAAAATACTAATGGATTGCAAGAGTTTAGGATGAGAGGAAATAAGGCAGGACAGATAAAGGACATCTTGTGACAGAGAGAAAACAGACTGGGAAAAGGAATTTAAAATACCAACCCAGTGTAAATATTAAAAAAACGTAATAGAAAATGGAATTTGATAAGGAGTTGATAGGGAAAGTAGGATTAATGGGGAAGCTGAAATAGCTGTCATAATGATACCAGTATAAAGGCACAGATGTATTTCCATATAACAATCTCTTCATAAGCAGCAATTTTTGTCTTTACTTAAAGTAAATATTGTCTATTACTACATAAATATAGGATGTACTTGACAAGTCCAAAGACAAAATTATCCTGATGAAGTTCTCCAACTTCTGAATTTATCTGCAAAAAGCATTAGTATCACTAGTACACCCCTGTAAAGATAAATCTGGTAGGTAAGCTGGAGCAAGGCCAGGGTTGGATTCTTGGTTAGTGTGTATGGCTAAGAACTTTGGCACTTTGGTGCTGCCTCTGTTGATTTATTTACTTTGCTGTAAGATTTGTAAACTTGCTTAATTTACCTGTACCTTTGTTTACCCATCTTTAGTTAATGAAAGGAAGATTCATGCTGAAAAAAACAAACAAAAAATCAAACAAGATTGTGAAATTCACGGGCGTGTGTTTTAACTTCTAGTTTTCTTATCACTAACGCTTGTTTTAACTGCAGGTATGCCTTCAAATTATTTTTTATTAGGAGAATTGCTTTATCACCTTTAAAAATTCTTTAAATCATAACATTTGAAACCCAAGAATTTACGTCTCATGATCTTTCAGGGTTGCCTACTTTCCTCTTAAGTCTCCAAGTAAGCAGTTTTAGATTTCTGTGCATTAGTTAAAAAGCAGTGCACCAGAGATCAGCACTCTCTCATTGCTTTATCACAGAGATGGTGTTTACTTTGTGCAAGTTACTTCTGCCTCTCTTTTCCCTCTGTCATATGGGATGAAGTATTTTGGTTCAGGGCAATGCTGTCTTCAAACCTTCTGCCCTTCTCTCAACTTATAACAATTATGGGGGGGGGAGAGTGAAAAAAATTGGCCCATAGCCAACCCACGACAAGAGGATATTAATCTGTTCAAAAGAGTTCAAGCAATGGAGGGCAGAGTAATACGTTGGTAATTTGAACAATCTGATTTATCTCCTTTCTTCTTGTACAAGGTGATGATGACTGCGTCACGAAGGTCTGATGGT
>JAWWLV010000180.1:223431-233677 GCA_035041135.1 Platyrinchus mystaceus
TAATTGATGTGTAACATGTAAAGTATGTGTTCTAAATATCAAACAAGAATAATGGCAAACCCAAAGTTATCACAACTAACTAGCCAAGCTCTGTGTTTGAGGAAGAAGTGGTAAAAAGGTTAACAAACACCTGTAAATGCAGTTTTGCCTTCGCTGTGGGAACTGAGCAACATGACTTGGTAACTGGTTGAGATTCCAGCTGTTCCTATTGGGAAAATATGTGTATGTAAACTAATAAAAAAAGAAATCCTAGCTGTCAATAGGTAATTCTGAACTTCTGGTCTGACTTGAACCACTGCCAATTGCTGTATCCAGGGGGAATCAATCATCCAACATTCATTGCTCACAAATGGTGTTTAGACCCCTCAAAGTGATAATGAAACTCAGTGGCATCTTAAAGTATATCCAAGAGCATGGAAAAGGGGGGGTGGTGCTGGTACAGAAGAGTAAAAGTGAATGAAATCAATACAGGGGACTGGCAGTTCAACAGCATCCAGGAAAGCACATTTGTTTGTGCCAGTGCATTGCTGAACACAAACAGCTCTGAGAATCTGTTGGAGTGTTTACTTACAAAATTCAATATACCTGTGTTACATTTAGCCTTGACAGGTATTGTTTTAAGCATGTGGTACCTTACTGTCTACTTCTCATCAGGATCATCTTGGAAACTGAGCAGAAAAGTTCAGTGTTTCTCAGGGAGGAGTAGGAAAGCACACAGGAGCATCTCGGCTCCAGCAGGGGTCAGTTGCTCTTTGTTCCGGGTATCATTCTCACAAAAGCTCCTTGGCACTGGATTTTCCCTCATGCTTCTCCATGCAGGAAAGTTTCCGTGGAGCAGCACGTCCTGGGCTAGCAAGTTGTTTCCTTACAATACTGAGCAAACGTGGCAGGTTCTGTCAAGTCACAATAAACTGATTACCTTGGCTTTGCACACTGTTTTGGCATAAAGAGGACTCCATTGCACTGTTTTTTCACGTAGATTGTTCTTGGAGCCAAAGTGCCATGGAAAATGACTATTTACCCCATTGTCTGTCAACTGACAGGTAGGAAAAAGAAACTACAGATCAGTGTTCCCACACTACTCAGTATTCCTCTGTAGTGCTGCTTAGGGATGTCATTTTACTGTGTGTTGATGATGGTTAAAGTCAAGAACCAAATACTTAATAAGGATTTAATTACAGTAGTTAGTTATTTCAACATTTCTGGGATGCACTATTATAATTAATTACAGTTATTAATTACAGGGCTCAATGCTTGGCTTGGAAAGCTGTGTGCTGCTAAGGTCTGCAGACCTTCTCTGTCAGTCTGTGAGTTCTGGGGCTTTTAGGGATGATGGACTCTCCTGGGACAAACCCTGTCTCCCTACTGCCCTTTGTGATTGCTTGCTGTCATGTCTTCCTATTCCCAGGGTGGTGTGTGCAGCCTGTGGGGAAAGGAGAGGGAGTGGGGCAGGAGGCAAAAGGGCTTGTTTGTCCTCCAAGGGGAGCTGAATGCCCTGGGTAAGGCAGAAGGAATGCACGTCTGCCATATTTACAGGGCTGTTCCAGCACATGGAAGCTCTTGGGAAGCTTCAATGAGAAGTACTAAGACCACCAAACAAACTGTTTTTTCAGTTCATTTTTTCAGTGCACAATAGTTCTGATATTCCCTTTGGAGTTCAGTTGTAATGGAACTGTAACCTGTAACTTAAAGAGTGTTAAATATGCCAGAATTCCTTTTTCATCTGCTTTGATTGCTGTATTTCCCAATCTAGATCTGTTAGATCTTTGATAAATCTTTACAGATTCTGTGTATGGGTTGGAAGGATATTCTACATCCTATTAGATATATGAAAGTGTTTGTTAGCTTACTATCAAGTACTTATTTTTGTGGAGTAAAATCAGCTCTTTAAAACTTGAGCTTAACCCTGGTCCCATTTCTTGAAATGAGAATCTTTCTCAAGATCTTGTGTTCAAACTTACCTTTTAAAAATCATTTGTACTCCTAAGAAAAGGATGGAGATACTTTGACAGTGTACTTTTACTTCATCCAATCACTGTAGTTTTTGAGACAGAATTTTTTTGATGAAGAATTTTTTTCTGGACAAAAATTGTTTTCAGGCAGACAAGCTTTACGTGCTTTATAAGTCCTCCAAATCTTACCTTGTTTCCCAAGATTTTACACTCTTTTCTTTAAACAGTGTCAATATCTTGCACAGTCAATATTTTTAAGACGAATCAGAGCTATAAATATATATATTTGGGCAGAGTTTGGGCATATAATACCTTGTGGAAGCCCCATGCCAGTCCTGTTGGGGTTTCATAGTTATTTTCTAAGAGCAAATGACCTGTTGTTGTGACACCCCAAGCTTGGGATTCATTCATTTACTAGCAGAGGTCCTCAGTGCTGTGCTGTGATCCTTACAAAGACACAGACACTGGTGATATTTCTAAAAAGTGGTTCCTGTTGTGTTTCATAGGAAATTAATTTTGATTGACAACCTTAAGAAGGTCACATTCACTTAATTAGGAGTTGTATTCAGGCCTTCCACTGTTGTTTTATAAAGATTATTCACATTTTTGTGCAGTTTAATATTTCTGTTTTCTCAGAAAACTTAAGACACAGCAAAAAGACAGAACCAATTATCTGTCAAGCCACTTGCATAATCCTAAAATATACCTCTCTGTAAGTATATAATGACAGTGTGCACTTTTATATAAATTTTTCTAGCAGTAACAAAGCTGGAGATTTGATAAGTCTCACAGGCCAATTTCAAGTGAGCAGAAAGAGACAATTTGTCACAGTCAAGTGATCTTAGGACCTGCTGTCTTTATTTTTTTAAAATATGAAGTATAAAAATTTAATGCTGTAATTTTATGGAGATGTTCCTAACTCAATTCATGGGGATTTAAATACAGTAAAGTAGCAGCATATAATTGTTTTTGTGAGAAAAGTTTTGAAGTCAACCCACCTACATCAAAATAACTGCCAGTCTGTAGAAATTAGGGGAAAATGTAGAGATCAGTGCATGAACAAATCTTCAGTTATTTTATACATCTGAGCTCAGAAGTCTTGATTTTTTTTTCTCCCTCTTCTCTCTACGAAATGGACTCTGGGTTGCACCTGGTTTACTCGCATCAAACTCACAAGAATTTGGGTTGCAGAGGATGATTTTGGCTCCCCATTGGACTTTTTAAGTTGCTTTTTCCAGTCTCCCAGCTTCATTTGTATGCTTTGCACAGGGACACCAAGCATGGACAGAGTAGGATTTTTGACAGAGTTAATGAACATGGTTGTCCTGCTCTTTATGCCTCTTAGGCAGAGGAAATGTTCTCCAGCTGCTAAGCCAGTATAAATAATGCAGGCACTTAAATAAATGGCAAATAAAGATTTTGGAGTAAATATAGTAGCAAGATTAACCTTTTATATTTGCTGATACAGACTGTGAAAATGGGCAAATTGAATTTGAAGCAAACCTGTGCTCCCCTGTCAGATCCCTGATGCTCCCTTCCTGAGGCTGGGATTTGGAGGGACACCCACCCCACTCATCTGCTGGCACCTGCATCAATCCCTTGGCTCTATAACCCCATAAACCTTTGTGATGTATTTCTGTGGTTCTTTTCAGTGGCCCTGAAATGAGTCACAGGATATAAAGCCCGAGTGGTGCTGGGGGAGAGGGAGTGTTTATTTTCACAGTTAAAAGGGATGTGTGTTCTGTAGAAGTGATTTGGCCTGAATAGGAAAGTGCAAACTTTCTACTTAGAAATGATTTGGTTTTCCTGCTGTTGATGTACTTTTGTCCTAAACTTTCAACCTTAATTTATAGCAAGAAAAGTGACTTCTTATATTCCTGTAGTTCTACCAGTCCATCTTGCATGCTGGCAAGTGAGCCATGGCACCCATATATCCTAAGCAGTTAGGTTTCCTTGTCCAGTGTAGCACTTCCAGCCCTCTGCAAGAACTGGATGCTGATCATGTCACCCAGTGCTTTACAATACTCTGTATTTTCTGTGCCTAAGCAAGTATTCAAATGTTGTCTAAGTGGTTTTTTAATCACAGTAGCTGGTGTGGAAACCACTATTAGGACCTGGCAGTGTTGCTATGTCAGTTCCTTGTTATCCCCTGATTACCTTAGCAGGAATATTGACAGTAGTGAGCATGAGTGGGCAAACTTTGGTTTCTGGAATGATTTAGCATTACTGCATTATACCATGCAATATCTTTATCTGCTTCAAGTAAGTGAAGAGTAGCTTCAGTGAAGCTTCTAGATTTAATGCTGTAGAGAAATGTCAAGTTACAGTGCAGTGTGGCCAGATGTCATTTGTTTGACATAATGGTATTGCACCGATGACTCACTTATTACCTGCAGCTACTTACAGTGGAAAGAGAGAGGACTCATAATGTCCTTCCATTATTTAATGAGAGAAAAGGTGAGTCTTGTGTCACGTTGTTGACTTTCCTCAAAGAAACGGAGTGCAAAAATCCAGCACGAGCTGATGAAAGACAAAATAGTCTGTAGGAGAAAAAAAAAAAGAAAAGGTAAAGTAAGGTGTGAAAAATACCTAACTATCCTTAAATTGGGTGAAATGGAAGAAGATAGTTTCATGTGGATTTCTTTATCTCTAGTTTTATGTGGATTTCTTTACCTTCCTTAAAAAACCAAAGAAGCCTCTCTCACTCTGATCACAGCAACACAGCAGCAATGTTGCAGTGAGTAGTGTGTTATTTATGGCTTTTCTGGTGGGCAAACAGTGCACATTCTACTGCTTCTATGTAGTCCCTTCTGTTGCAATTTATGAAGAAACAAAATTGTCTTGGGTATCAGAAATGGGTAATAAGCATCAACAACAAAATGCAATTATACTTGCAAAATTAACCTATGTGGAGAAGATTGGGTTCTTTAAGTCATGGACTAATTTCAACCAGAAGAGGGCTCCAGAATGTGGATTCCAATCTTTTCCTTACTATCTCTTTCCTTACTTCCCAGAGCAATTGATGCTAGCTGCAAAATTTACATATAGCCTTTGGATTCTTGCCAAGCAGAATTGTCTGCATCCAGAAATTAAATGACGCTCCAATTCTGTGTTAAAATACTGACTAAACGTGGAAAAGAATTTATTGAACTAATCCATGTCAAGCCTTTGGTTTATTCTTTTCTGTTTTCACATTTCATTATTCTTGAAAGCTTTTTCACCCCCTTTATTACTCTGTTCCAGATTATCTGCAACTCCTTTCTATGTGAAGTCTGTTTTTTGCATTACTACATTGACCAAATCAGTAATGGAAATATTAAATAGCATTGCCTACAGGTGGAGTTGCACCTGAGCTGCACTTGATTAACACTTGCAGAGGGCAGACTTCCAGTTGGGTGTGTGCAGCTGCATTCTCACAGTGACACTGATAATGTCCCTTTGTGTTTATGAGAAATCATGTTGGGGTTGCATTGAGGAGCAGGGGGGTACTTCAGGTTGGGCACCACAAAACTAAGAGCTCCTTCCAGGGAGAAAAGTAGGACTGATTTGGTGTTACACAACTGCTTGTTTGGAGCTGCCTTAAAGCAGTGTGCAAATGACTGCAACTTCAAAATATTCTGGAAAGTTAAGCTTCCTTACTTTATTTATTTTGGGATGTGGCTGGTGAAGTTTAGAAAGTTAAAGATGCAAAGAAAGTTTCATGTAGTGTTTTATGTCATGTACAATGGCTTAGAGCAGGACCATCAGCTGACTTAGACGAAGCTAACTTAGTAAATATTCTTCAAATGATTCTTCTTGTGCAGGTGAGTGAAGCAACACAATCAGACCCCATCCTACCATGGCTGAGGGTCTTTGTCCCTGATCCAGCACAGCATTTCAACTGTCCCTAGTGAATATCCCTCTGAAGTTAGAGAAGCTTTATCCTGCTAGAGGTGGCCGTGTGCCTGAATGCAGACCTTGCACACCATTGCCAGTCCTAGAATTGTGAAAGGTCTTGGGTTTGAAAACAAAATTACTATTTTAGCTGTTGTAGAGGCAGCTGTGCCCTAAGGGTGAATCAGTGCTTTGGAAGCCAGGCAAAGTTCATTATATGATTTCCTCAGGAGTTACCTGGGAGTGTCCATTTAATCTCGATCAGTGGCTTCAGAGGATGCAGCCTGGGAATGTGCCCTGCAGGCAGAAATGGATGCTGCTGCTTGGGAAAGCTGCCAGATTATTTTAAATATTTAAGCAGAAATAATAAAAATATTTGGAATATCTCATATATTCAAATATTGTTAAACAATTTGAGTTGCAAAACTGGAAGAGGAAACCAGGAGCAGTTTTACCTTCAGCTAGGTAATTTGCTGATAGGAAAAGTCCTATATGAAATGATCAGTCAGTTTATGTATGAGCCTGTTGCTTAGCAACTGCACGAGTAAACTTTCACTTGTCACTACATTTTCCAAATTTCATTAGATTCAACAAATAAAATTAACTTTAGCTGCAAAATACAAAATAAAACCTTGCAGTGTAGAAAATGTAGTCTTCCTGTCATATTATATATTTAAACTTATATCTTAAGAGCAACAGGTATAGCAGAAATGAATCTGTAATCCTCATCCAAACTGCTAGGATAAGTAGCATCAGTAAATATTAACTAACTGTGTTTTCTAAAATAACATTTTTAGGTGGAAAAACACTTACTCCTTGTCCTGGTTTCACCCCAGCCAGCAGCTCAGTCCCACACAGCCACTCACTCATTCCCTCCTGGTGGGATGGGGAGAGAACTGGAGGCTTAACAGTGAGGAAACTCATGGGTTGAGATAGACAGTTTAACAGGAAAAGCAAAAATGGCACATGCAAGGAAAGCAAAACAAGGAATTAATTTCCCTCTTCTCATGTGCAGGCAGGTGTCCAGCCACCCCCAGGACAGCAGGACTCCATCACATGTAAGGGTGACTTGGGAAGACAAATGTCACCACTTTGAACATCCCCCCTTCCTTCTTCCTCCAGCTTTGTGTGCTGAGCATGACCCCATATGGTCTGGGATACCCCTTGGGTCAGTTGGGATCAGCTGTCCCGGCTGTGTATTCCCAAAATCTTGTGTGTTCCCAGCCTGATTGCCAGCATGGTGGGATGAGAGGCAGAAAAGGCCTTGGCTGTGAAGCACAGCTCAGCAGGAATGAAAACATCCCTGCATTATTCACACTGATCCCAGCACAAACCCCAAACACAGTGCATACTGGCTCCTGCGAAGAAATTAAAGTCTACTTCAGCCCAAACCAGCACATCCCTAACTGTAGAATACTTCACAGAAGCACAGACCTGTGAAGGTTGGAAGGGACCTCTGGAGATCATCCAGTGCTCTGCCACCCTCACCATACAGAAGTTCTTCCTCATGTCGAGGTGGAACTTCTCGTGCTTTATTTTCTGGCCTTTTACTCATTTGATTTCACATGCACTCCTTTGATTGGTGTTGGCCCAGACCCATACAGGAGCTGTTTACTGCACTCAAAGCTTTAAGCACAACGATAATTTAGAAAAGTATGTGTATCTTGCATTGTATGGTTTTGAAGCCCTCTTTCATAGCTTTAGATCTCTCTTACCTTCTAATGGCTGTAAGTTTACAGGCCTTTCAGTACAACAATGTTGCCAGCTGGTGAAAGTCCATTGAATGTTTCTGAAATGTTAAAACCAGTGTAAGTGCAGATAATTTTGTTTTCCTTTCTAACTGGCTGGGTACTGTCTGGAAGGGCAGAAGATCCTTACTGTCGTCATGTCGCACTTCACTAAAAAGGGAAAGCCTCAAATGTGCTCTGCCTTTTTGTTTCCCTTTTCATTTTTCTTTCATATTGTGTGTTCAAAGCAGGCAGTAAACCCTCTTCAGGTGAATGTTAAATGGGGTGACAGTGGTGCAGAAGTGCTGTTGAAGGACTCAGGTTTTGCAGCGTTGTTGCTGGGTGAGCACTGCAGTAGAGACCCTTTGTTTACACATCCCTGGTCGTTTGCACCTGTGCCAGACCAACACTGGGACACTTCCAGTATCTGTGTGGTTCAAAAAACTTTAAAGTTTTTATAAGGTGTCTTCTCTTGTTATGGCCAGGGATTTATCCTCAGCTCACAAACTGATGTCTTCATGTTAGGCGAATTAACACGTGAAATGGCATTTAAAAACAAAGTTCAACAGGAGGGGAGGAACCTGAGAGTCCTGCTGTGGAGATGGGGCTCCATCATAGAAAGCTGCTGTTCTTCACTGAAGTGTAAAGGAAATACTAAAAGATGCAAACTGTGCTAAGGGTCGTGAAGCAGGGGGAACCTAAGCCTTGTTTCACTCTACATATGCCTTTCAGCTAGGAACAAAACAAATCTTGCTGCATAAAAACATGTGAAAAATAAGAAATAACCCAGTAAACCTATACTTAGTATATATATTAAATATATACTGGTATGAATGTGATGTGTTTTTCATTACCCTTTGGTGAAATGATTCTGTAGGGTTCAGTCAGCAGGCTACACCTATGAAGTTAAGACAGTACTGGATGATCCCTTCATATGAATTAAAATCCACTTGTCTCTTGGAAGAGTTAGTACAGAGTACTTCTAAAACTAATCTTTGATTCTTGCCGTATAAAAATACACTTTTGGTATAGGCAGGTTTTGACCGTATTTCACTCTATTTCTAGAACTGTTGGAGAACAGTTAATGGCTAATTTATAGAGATTTCTCTAGGTTGGGATAAGAATATTTCTAAATAGCATTTTCAGAACTTAGGTTTAGAAAGTGAGGGTTGCACTGCAACCTAAAGTTGTTTTGTTTGTTTTTCTGTTGTTTGTTTGGTTTTTTTCCTGGTGCTTGCAGAACAAATCTTTGGATGGTTTGCAAATTTTCTATTTCACACAGAAACACAATGAAATAAGTGTTCAGAAAGTATCTGAAAGATATATGAAAATTGCTAGTGTTCTACTCTGCAACGGTTTGAAGCATTTTAAAGAACAAAATACAGTGCATTCCTGTTTGAGGATTAGGGAACTGCCTGCCACAGAAACAGTGATGCCTGACACACCATAAGAGGTGATGGCCAAAATCAAACAGGTTTTGCAAACCAGCATCATCAATTACAATTAAGGTTAATGGTATGTTTCTATGTAGGCAGCGATTACATTGGCCAGATTTAACTGGCTGAAGTTAATCTGTTTTAATTAGCAATTACATCAGGGACATGGCCAGTGTTTGGGAAGCCTAGGCTGAAAATCAGACCTTCTCAGAGCAAAGATCCAGAACTATTTAACATCTGGTACAACTGGAGAGGTTTAAGGTAGGTGTAGTGGGCTCTGAATCTGTAGCAAAGAACAGTTGGTGACCTGGAGAGATCCTCATCCTCCCTGATGATTTTGTCCCCCCTCAGTAGGCCTATAACTTTTCTTGTCTTTGGGAAGGTAGAGCTACTGTGGCTGTTTGTGCATCTCTTCCATGGTGAGGATGCTATGGAGCTACAGTACTTAAGCTAAATTTACAGTTCCAGCATTTTACACTTCAGTGACTTTAATTTAAAATTAGGCAACTCTTTAGAGAACAATTAAATTTTTCATAATACTAATTTGCTAAGACATTTACCAACACTTGCACAGGGTACAGTTTACAAACAGTTCCTTCAGGAAATGTTTTTAGGCTATTTCTCAAGCCATTTTCACGCTGTGCACTTAAAGGGAATTATTTCCTTTATTCCCTAATGATTCTGAGATCTGAATGAAACATCACAAGGGGAAGTGGCTCGGATTGCTGAGATTTACCAGCTACTTAGGCTCAGATAAGGCTGCAATAGTTTGCTAGATTTCCTGCCTTCTCTTTCCCCTGTTATCCCAGATCGAGGGAATCCTTCTTGGGCTGGAGGCAGTTGCCAACTTTCTCTGTTGCATAATGTGACTGGTCAATGTGCTGTATCTGCTGGGCTGGTGGGAGTTGTGCCTCTACCTGCATATCAGGAACGTGGCTGAGCTGAGCCTGAAGCTGAGGGTGTATTTGAATGCATGCCTGGAGAAACGTGCTCTGCTTGTCCCTCCTGAGAGCCTGAGACATCAGATGTGGGTTTGATCAGCAGGGAAACGGGTGATGTGGAGAACTGCTACCCACGACTGACCAGTGGTGTGCTGATGTAGTGATTCCATCCTGAGTGACTGGTTTGAGCCACTTTGTAACTGTGCTTTATCCCTGAGTGCATGTTCAGTGAGTTTTAAGTGAATCTAATGGCAGCGTGCGAAGGCAAAGTCGTTACTCTCCCCTTTGCTCCAAACAAATGGCCCACACAATAGAGG
>JAWWLV010000180.1:237814-249587 GCA_035041135.1 Platyrinchus mystaceus
TTTCTGTTCTGCACCAGAGCCAGGAATAACACTTGTGCATTACCTTGTAATTCCTCTTTGCTGATCCTGAACTGGGAGCAGTTCTGTGTAGGGATGGAAAAAGTTACATGGTGGGGATCTTTCAGTGTACCCAGAGTTAGTAATGTCATCCTGACAGGGGCAAAAGCCTTCCATAAAATGGACCTGGTTTACCTTGATTCTTGCCATGATTTAGTTTTACAGATGGCTGTAGTTTGGCTGAAGGTTTTGGGCATAAACAGTCTTTTCAATATGAACTTCTAACTTTTTAAATATGCTGATTGACTAGAGTTGATGTAGAAAAGTGGAATAATTTGATCACAACACCCTGCTCCCCTTTGAGGACCCCCATAAACCCTCCAAAACAAACATATACAACCTCCCCACCCCCACTTGTCCAGGCAGTGCAAGACTCTCAATCTGTTGAAAGAGAGAGGATGTCTTTTCTCATTAATGTCACAGGAGCAGGGAGCTGATTTCTTCAGCTTTAAGTTTATTTCTATGCTTTATGGCCAATTTTGTGTTCAATTATTATTTGCTTTCATTTTTATTAATAATGATCTCTAAATAACGAGAAAAGACTAGTAATGTAGGAATTGGTTTATTTGTGCTTGTGATCTTTGTATTTTAATTGGTTTGATGTGAATCCTGGTTTAAGGATATTATAAGGATATTATATCCTTTTTCCTTATTTGCATACAAATTGCATTCTAACAAGCAGCCAGGTTTTCACACTCTGCGTTTTTAAATGAAAGTTTATTTAAAAAATTTAATGCCAATGTGCTTTCCTTCCCCCTGCCCCCAAGATTTGGTTCAGTTGACTAAAGATATGGGGTCTGCTCTCTGATGGACTCCAGTACATTTTAACAGGTGTTCTTTCAAAAGGAGGAAAGCAAGAAATAAACTTGGAGCTTCATTTATGTGTAAATGTCAAGGCTGTGATATTTTTATTCCTTCTTAGCCTAAACTTAGCCCAGTGTGATTTAGGGCCAGTGTGATTTAGGGCCAATGCTGGCAAGACAATGAGCTGCTCTTTTGGTCCCATGTTGACCATGAGGGCTGGGAACCAGCAATGAATATCCCCCAAGGAATCTCTGGATGTCTGGTTTCTGGACTGGACTTGTACATCTCATTGCCAGCTCAGAGTTTTTAATGCCAGAAGAATTCTTGTCCCTAATGGGTCAAAGCAAGAATGATTTTGCTCAGTGTCCCATTTGTGCCAGTGGCTGTGAGTAGATCTGCAAGGAAGAGTGAAAGCACAGCAAGCAAATGCCTATTTCCAGCCTTCAGCTCCATCCATCTCTGTGGCCTTCCTGGGCTGGATGTGATTGAGATCTCTTTGCTAACTCCTCACAGGAGTGTTTTCCATCACTGTGAGCCTTTGTAGCTTTTAGCATCTAGCAGCTTTTTTCTCAGCATTTACTACAGTGTTTTTACCCATGATGTGTTGAGCCAAGACCTCCTTGGTTCTAACCTGCCTGTTTCTACCAATTTTACTGTATCACTGCCTTTTTCTACTAATTTTCTCGATAGATACGAGGATTGTAATTCCCTTGATTCTATCTTCTATCCCAGCCCCTATTTTTATATCTAATACAGACACCTCCCACCTTCTGGTACATACCAGGGTGATTAAAATATGTGGCTCCCCACAGAGCAGATCAGATCAGATTCTCTACTTCACCTGACTGCTACATTTTAGCGCTGGTGGGTTTGTTGTTCATTTTGCCCACTGACTCTATATCTCATCCTGTAGTTACTTTAATTCCAGACATATCCCTTCAGTTTTTTCCACAGTGAACATTAATGAAAAAAAAATTAGGCAGCTCCCCTGTGGCAGCCCTGTGCTTTGAATGCCCTTTGTGTGCTGGATGTTGGGTGTCTTTAATGAGCCTTGGTGCTTCTGATGAAGAAGGATTTCATTTTAGTTCTGGCTCCGTTCTGCTCAGCTGAATTTTTGCCTGTCTTGTGTGGTTTTGCATTTGATATTCAGTTAAATGATACTACGTACCATTTAATGATTTCCTCATTTTGATACAATTTCAGCTTTCTAAGTCTATCCTCTTGCTTCTAATGACCCCTCAGTGTGCTGTTCAGCTACTCTACTGGTTTCTTTCTGCTTGTCCTCCAGCTCCTTTCCATGGGCACCAGCATGCTGTCCTTCAGCAGCCTTCACCACTGTCTCTCAGCACTCAAATCTTTAAAATGTAATTTTTAGCTGAATTTTTAAAAGTTTCTTAAGTTTTCTGTAATCTGCCTTCCTGAAGTTGAGTATCACCAAAGGATTTTCATTCCTTTTTTTTTCTTTAATGTGATTTTGAATGATCTGTCTTTTCCTAGGACCAAATAAGGTTTTGCATCTTGCTTGTGAGCTTCCAGTGAGCTGCTTTGCACTGTTACTGGAGAACATGAGCTCTTTTTCCTGTCTTTTCTGGTTTTGGGTGCTGGGGTGGTTGTTTTTTGCCTTTTATAATTGATTTTTTTATTCCTGATATTAAAATGCCTTACTGTCTTCCTTCCTCCAAATTCCTTGCATGCTTTGTTTGTCAGTGCCCTCACTTAGCACTACACATTGCAGTTCCTCAGTCACGTATTTGAGATAAGAGAAACTGTTAAACTGGACATTTTATTAAGCAACTCAAAGTAAGTTAATTTGGTATTAATTACTTCCATTGTGCATTGAAAAAAACTTGTGCTGCTTCTGCATAGACTCAAAAGTTGAGTCTATGCCCTCTGTAACTGAAGCACTTCACAGTATTTCTGTTTTTGACACTTGGGCTCCTTTTTTATGCTCTGACTTTGCACTCAGGCTTTTCAAAATGCACAAAGATTATTTTTTGGACTCCTTTAAATTTTCAGAAAGCTGTATTTGATTTTAATTGATCTATGGAAATTTAAAACCTTTGACCAGACCCGAGGCATTTCAAGCTTGGCTCTAAAATCCATAGACACGTTGAAAATATTGGCAGTTCCCCACTAGTGACTGGCTCTGCTTTTGGCAGGAAGGGCCAGACAAACAGGGATACAGCTGCTGTCTCCAGAGTCTCTGCCCTCTTTCCCTCAAGAGGTATGTTCATATCTAACATCAAAAGGGGCAGAAGAGGTGGATTAATGGTGGTGGTAACTTAGCACACTTTTTCATATATCATATCTGCTCACTTTTAGTTCCAGTCAAAGATATATATGAAGAAACCCGCTTATGGCTAATCTAGGTTCTGCAGTGCTTCAGATCTTGGTACAAATATATTTTAAATTACAAAACATAATGGTGTTTGCCATTAGTAAAATCCCAAAGCCCATATACATAGGTGCCACTGGTTGTCTGTGGAAAGGTTTGTCAAGTTGATTCCTCTCAGCACCATCAATGCTACTGTTTTAACAGGATATCTTCCAAATATTTTCCCATTTTAAAGCTTAACTGTTGTCTTTCAGTTCTTTATCACTGAATGGGAAGTCATTTTGTATCAGGAGATTTAGGTTATGGTCTGTAGTAATGGAACTGTCTTTTTTTCAATTTAGCAAAATACCGTTAAGAATTAATTTATGACCCAGCTATATTATTGAATCATAGAGGTATGTAGGAGTGGTACAGTCTGGGTATTCTTTCCAACAAAGTTCTAAAGATAATTTTTAAAGTACAGACACTTTCCTCTTTCATTGAACGTATATATAAATACGATTTAAGGAACATGTTTTTACTGCAGATGCTGAGGTAGTAAAATATACAATTACAGATAACACTCAACAATGTGACTCTGTGTGTATGGATGCAATTTTGCATTTCACAGGCAGGAAATGGAGCAAAGGATGATTACTTTAAAGTGGTGTAAGTAAAATCCTACCATCCCTTAGTGCAAATCTCAAATCCTGGGCGGTAATTCTGTTTGACTATAGATTAGAAATATGTGAAAGGGGCCAAAAGAAATATATGAGGTCCATGTAGAACAGTAATGGACTGTGTTGGAAAGGTTTCATTTGTGAAGGAAAAGGTTTTGTTTAGCAGTAATGTCACATTTATTTAAGTTCTTTATTTTTTTTGTACTTAATCACTGTATAAATGGGAAACAGGAGCTCCTTCAGGAGCTCCAGCTCTTAGAGCTGGGGCAGAGGCAACGCCTCCCTCCTCTGCACTGTTGGGCTGCTTTTGGAGAAAGGAGCACTCTTGCCTTCACATTCTGCTGAGAAAGAAATACTCCCTGGAGTGCTTTGTCCATTCTAAAAGATAAATCCATCCTTTGTAAGTCTTTGTTCCCTTCTTCATTTGCCCTGAGACTTGTCATTTCATGCGTGCAAGGCGTCTGCGAAGTGCTGCATAGTGGAAATAGTAGTGCTTTACACAGAGGTGTGAAGAGCTCCTTGGGTGCCAGGCAATGGCTTATACTGTATTTAACTCAAGAGTAATTTATAATGGCAGGAATTCTGCCTAGTACCTACTGGCTCCTGATGCCCAAGAATCTGGGCTGATTTATGTTGAGGACCTGGCCACACGCTGCTGTTTCAAATCCTTTCTGCTGTGGATTGTGATCTGGATGTTAATTTATCAAAGTTGGGGTTCACAGGTCACCGTGTTCCAGCCAAGCTAAGAGAGTCTCAGAAAGAAGGGTACATTCATCTTGTGACTGCATGTAAATATTCTGCCTTCCTGTAGCTTTAGCTGAGTGACTGTATTATCTCATTAATCATTTTGTGAGGACTTCTGTGTTGTTGTTGTCTCTTCTCAAGGATAGACAGACATTTACCACTTCTGTGATCAATAAATGAATTATTGGAAACTAGTGCCTATAAACTGAAGTAGCAGCATTGCTGTCTGCTGCTTTTGTTGGCTGACTTGTACAGGATCTGCAGGTAGAAAGAAAAGGCCAGGATATAAGAGCTGGTCCAAATGCATTTGAGAAATCTAATTTCAAAAATAAATTGAGTTTGGACTTAATGTCTTTGTGGCTCTAAGCAGTGATTTTTCTATAATTTCTTTTAACCTCTCTGGGTATTGATTCTTCACAGGACCATATTTAACACCTGCTGTACAGGGCACCAGCTCTGTGAGCTGTGGAGTCCTTCTCTGACATTCCTGCCCCAGCATTCCTGCCCCAGCATTCCTGCCCCCCAGTGTGTGCTGGAGCAAGGCTGTGGGGTGGGAAGGGCTGATGCCCCGTGCAGCACCTTGCACATGGTGCTGCTGTGCCAATCCTGCCTCCTCTGACACGGGAGCTTGCTGAGAGCTGGAGAGGGGGGGGTTAGAGTCTGGATACTCCCGTGGTATCCATATGGAAAGAAACAGCAAAATACTTCCCCGCTGACCAGTGGGGAGTTTTACTAGAGCTGATAATTTAGGGCACTTTTGAGTTTTTTTCCATAAGTAATTTGTTTCCTATTCTTTATTTTATTTTTTCTTCCTAAAGGAAGCCCTGTTTGTACCCTTACCTGGGCTTTATGATTATCCCAGTTAAGTAGAAGTTTTTATATGGCAATTTCCTTTTCCCCACACAAGATCTTTTGCTTTTGATGCTTCACAGTTCATTTTAACCAGATGGGTAGATGTCTTTCACATCTCTTATCTCTCCTTACAATTTTTAAAGAACACACAAACTGTCAAAATGACCTCACAGTTCTCAGAAAATGCTAATGAAATTTTTCTCATAAAAACAACAGTGAAAATCATAGTTCCAAAATAAATGCCAGCCAGAGATCATAATATCCTCAAAAATGAAAAGAACACTTATACTGACAAAGGAAAAATGCTACAATCAACTTTGAGGAAACTGGTATATAATGAATACAGGCAGAAACCTTGGGAAATGTCTGAGAAATAACTGACAATGTCTGGAAGTTCCTGCTCTCTAATGTAGGTTTAAATTGTTTCTTATGTAGATGGTTTTTCTACTGAAAACTTAGTGTTCTGGGACAATGGTTTTTGGTAATGGTAGAGGATGTTCAGTGTAGCCTTTCAAAATGGACAATATGCACTTTATTTGTTGAGCTGAAGAGATATGATGTGTGCTTTTGCTTTATTTATTTGTTATAAGCATTAAGGAAAGTCTGTATTACATATTGAATTTAACAATGACAAAGTTGTCTAGTCATCTGTATTCTTTATGCTGAGAGATTTTTGGTGGTTTGGGGGATTTTTTTTTTTTTTGTCAGTTGAGTTTTTTTGTGGGTTTGGTTTTTGTTTTTCCTTCTTCCTTTCAGAGCAGTTTATATAAATCAGTTCAGAAGAGTAAGGTGCTGGAGAAGATGCTCCATTTGGCTATCCCAGTAAGATGTTAATTGTGTCCACACAAAATAAAACTTGAAGGATAAATGCATTGTGTTTGTAGGGCACCTATTTATGGCCTCTAAATTATTCCTACTCTGAAATCAGATCACTGGCTATGACCAAAGCTGAATGAAAAGGAGAGTACTTCTCTCATCAATCATTTCTGGCCACAGAGGTGACTCCAACTTATTCAGGGGCAAGTGGTGGGGCCTGTGTCACACCACGTGGGGATGGAGGGACTCTGCCTGTTCTCATCCAGCTCAGCACTGCTGAGCAGTGGGAATTTCGCTTACAGTCCTCAGCTCCAAAGTGTGTGTGACAACTTAATTAAATTTGGAGAGTGGCAGCAAAGAATCCAGCCAGCTCTTGCATGGAGCTTTCCTGCAGGGCAAGCTCTCACTTGGCCCAATCCATCAGCCAAGGGAATAGTCCTAATCATGCCCATCAGAGCTGGAATACCTCGTTCTGCACATGCAAGCTATTCATTTGGAAGAAATCATTACAAGATTTTAAGTGCATTGTCATTAGGCAGCTGTCTGCCCCTTCCAGGTTGGAAGGAGCCACCCTGCCATGTGTTGGTGGCTTCCTAAGTTAGGAGAGGGATGAGGTGTCTTTAGGGGCTGCAGTTCCTTTCCCATTATTTTGGAAGCTCATTGTAATTTAACTTTCTTGGGTCATTTTAGCTTGAAAAATGTGTGTCTAGAACATGGGTCCTCGTAGCTCCGTGCTGGAGGGGGAGGAGATTTGGAGGGTTTGCCACTCTCTGCCCAGTGTTTTTAAGGATAGATTTCAGATTCATCAAATGCCCTTTTTTTCCTCATGTACTTGTGATTTGACATTTAAAGGCCATATTGTGTGAATTAGGGAAATCACTGGGTACTAGAATGAGAAATGAGCTGAGAGAAAAATTGATCAGTAATTAGGAAGGTTAATCCACTCATGGCAGAGAGCCTGAGATTTATCCAGATGTACTGCCATTCAGTTAGCACAGATATAAATAAAGGAAGTTGAAAAAAGAATCTCAGAAATCCTAGTTACAATGGCATGGGTTGGGATCACTAGGCTTCTCAACAGGAAAAGATATTTAAGCAGAATACAGGTTTTATTCATTATATACATTCTCTGATTTTATGTCATTCTTATTTTTCAACCACTGAGTGATTGCTGTTTGAGTTGGATCTGCATCTTCCAAATCATAAGCCCACAAAAAACCCCCCAACCAACCAACCAAACAAAAAAACAAACCAAAACAAAAACAAACAAACAAAAGCCCACAGCAAACCAAAAAACAACACATCTTAAAGAGCTAAAAATGTGACAGAGAGAATATCAAAGACATCCACCTTCCCTTTGCCTTGTCAAGGAACTATTTCCATTGCTGAAATTAGATTTCAAGCAGGAATGCAGGCATAATTTTTTTTTAACAATTATTTTCTACAGTTTGGTGTGCTAAATATAAATGCAGAGATGCATTATGACAAGAATATTTCTCATAAGTATGTCAGAAGTGTATGGTTCTGTATTTGAAATTAAAGTAGCCTTTGGCAAACTGTCTGCATGGCTGCGATAAGGAAACACATGGAAATCTTAGCTGGGTTTACACACAGTGTGGTCAGCTCTACAAGAAGACTCCACTGTCCACAGACAGTGCCTTATGGTATTTTCTCTCTCTCTTATTGTTGGTCATTTACTGTAAAGTTTGAACCAAAATGGAACATTTAATTTGAACATAACAGATAGCAGAGAAAGCCACCACAGGCAGTTGATTTTATCCCGTTCAGTGAGCGTGTCCTTAGCAGGACGTGTATGGAACAAACCAGACCACAATGCTGCCTCTGCTGGGCCCCTGATCACCCATCCTGGGAACAGTGCTCAGGGTGCCTGCTGGGCTTTGGGGCTGCTGCCAGAGATGTTTGTAACCTCACACTCTGAAAACTAAGCTGAGACATTAATGGTTTTGCTTATTCTCTGCCAGTATCTGAAAAACCTTTTATATTCAGGGCCAGGAACTGTTGTGAGATTTCCATCCCATTTTTTTCTTTTCTTTGTTCCATGTTTCATCTGCAGCTAAATTTGAGCAAACTTAAGGTTTAGTTGGTAACTGAGAAGAAAATATAAGTTGGAAAATGCTGACAAGCTTAAGTTGGAAAATTATTGTTAACTTCACAGCTTATTTGAGCAAAATGATAGTTTGGCATTGCCAAACCCTGTAGATGGAGAGCAGAAAGAAAGGGAAGGGAGAGAAGAAGGGCATAGGAAAACCACAAAGGGTCTTGAACTCAAACAGAAGTTCCTGGACTGAAACAGCAGAAACAGTAGATATTCCCAAGGCTGGCAGATCAGCAGCCACAGGGAACACTGTGTTTGCCATAGTGTGGAGGGATGGAGGGCTCACCAGGGACCAGCTTGAGAAAACAGCAGCATAACCTGGCAGTCACACCTGTAGCCAATGCCAGGAATGTGAGTAACCATGATCCCAGTCCCTGTGAAGGGAACTCTAGTACAAAAATCTCTCTGGCACAGGCTGGATTACTCCTCTCAGCCACTTCTCCAGCATCCTGAACTAGCTGAAGTCTCGAGTAGAATAACTACTTGCAGAAGGATGCACAGATGGAGACAAAGCAAAACATAAACCTTCAGGTGGAATGGACTGCATGGAAAACACATGGAACATCAAATAGGAGGCTTCCACTACTCCACAGACTTCAGGAGGCAGGAGGATGTGCCAGAAAAGGACAGTGCTGGCAAACCATGGTGAGGGGAACTCAAGTCCTCTGAGCAAAAGCATCGAAGGAAAACAAGAACACAATCCTCAGTGTGTCATTTTAGTGACTGTACTCACTTAAGGAATGCCTTCTCTCCTCTTTGCCCTTAAACTTTAATGGGATGGCATTAATTTGGTATTTGTGCTCTGCACAATCTGCAGTGGTGTCACCTTGATGGGAGAAATAGACCAAAACTGGTGTAAGGAGAGACAAGCCTGCAATTTTGCATCACTTAGGAATCCTCAAAGCAGGCAGAGAGAAAGCAAGGCAGCAGGAATGAGAAATCATCAGACAAGAAGTTTACACCAAAGTGAAGAAATCCAAATGAATGATTCTGTTCAATTACCTCAGAGATACCAAAACAAGACAGAAAATACAAGAGTATAGAATTGTCCTAGCAGCAAAATTTGACCATTTGTGGAACTCTTAGACCTTGGGAAGCTGGTATCATCGGTGTCTCTTTATAGACATGAAATCTGCAGTAGAAGCCATGGAGTGAAGGGTTCAAGCCCCCAGTTCAAAATGTTTTCCAGAGACTCTGCATAGACTGTTCTGACAGCTGAAAACTAAGATTTTTCAGTAGAAAAAAGTGTGGTCATTTTTTCTGGTGGATGTGTATTGGCAACACTAGAAGGTGGAAACTGAAAACAGCTTGGCCATAGCATTAGAGTTAACAGGCCAGGCAGGCACTCAGCTGCAGGGTGCAATCAAAGTGAAAAGGTTTCCAAGGTTAAAAATAAATAAATACATAAATCAGTCCTTGAGTGTAATTGCAAGCTAAATACCACTCAGTGCTTATAAGTCACAATCAGTGCTTCTAAATGCCACCTTAAGACTGAGTCAAGAGCAGGAAGATGAAGAAAGGTCTCAAAAATTCCCTCAATAACTAGTTCAAAAGACTTCTGTTTATAGGGCATGCATTCATCTTGCACAGTAGGTAAGCTGATTTTATTTGCATCAAATCTGGTTAAATACAGCACAAGACAAATGTGAATTCTAAGTGAAGCAGAGAAAAGGGAGAGAAGCTCATGGCACTTGAAATGCCAGAGGAATGTTACAGGAGACTAATTCTGTTTTTAAATCTTAAGTAAAAGAAAAAATGTAGATTGATCTTGACTCATTCTTCACTTTACCCTCACCCACTGCTGGTTCAGGAACTGGTTCAGCTCAGATGGGTCTTGTGCAGGTGTGCAGGAATAGCTTTGATTGCCATCTGTGTCCATGACCTGGGAGTGGGGTGGGAATGTCTTTTGGTGTAGCCAGTCTGTACTAGCAGTTTCTCCAACACTCAGTGCTCAGGGCAAAGTCATGTGATGCCTAATCTCCTCTTACTAGGCATTGGAAGGAGATAAAGGCAGAGGAAATTACTGCTTTTGAAGCAAACATCATATGGAAACTGGTGAAACATAGAGAATTTAGTTGGGATGAACATATAAATGTATGTGCATAAAACTATGTTTTTTTGCTTTGTAGCTGGACCACTGCCAGAAAGTTTCTCAACATCTTTGGGGCAGAGGAAGTAAAAAGCATTTTTTAGAAATGATGAAACTCAGTGTTTCCAGGTAAAATGTCTCTCGAGGACCTGCTGCTCCTTGGTGAAATGAATGCTGTGTTTTGGAACACAAGTTAGTGGAACACAGGAGGTTTCAAAAGAAATCCTTCAGCCTAGGAAAAGCAGCACTTTGGACCCGCTTGGCTTTGGGGATGTTGCTGCAAACTCCCTCTGAGAGCAGGGGGTGCTGTGCAGCATCCTCTGGGAAGTACCATTTCACCCCTCTGCTGACACTTGGGTTCACTTGCTAGTAGCTGTCTTTCATTCTGCAAAGGTAATTGAAGGTAATTAATAAGCAATTATGCATAGCTGAATGACATTGAACCTGGTAGCAGTAGCAAAATGACAATAATGGGCATTTTTGCTGCAGCGTATAGCAGAAAACAATGGAAAAACTGGAACTACAGTGAACTGTCACTGACAGAATTGGTTTATAACAGTAGCTGGGAATAACTGGAAACTGTATTTTTCTTTAACTGCTGCCTTTCAAAGAGCATTATATTTGTGCTTTATCAGAAATGTGCTAGCATGCTATAAAGTTGAATGCAAGAATGACTGGAACGGTTATGACAAATGCAGTTTACTTGATATGGACCCCAATGGTTAAGAGCCACAAAAGGCATCATTGGCTTAGAAAATTGGCATTATGAGGTTGTTAATCCTTCACTTGTAAACAGTGCAGCCTAACAGAAAACACACTTGAGAAACCTGGCCTCCATTTTTGGCTCTGCCCATTTCCTGCTGGTTATGTGTCTCATTTCTGCTTCCTCATCTGAAACAAGCTCTGGCCTCAGCCTGTTGCAGTGGCTGGATGCTCATATTGCAAAGTATTTTTGAGCACTGTTATTGATCAGATGGTCTTATCTTCCTGAAGTGGGAGTCTGGTGAGTCTGGGGATGGAAAAGGAGCAGCCTCTGATGTGTTTCAGTGTAGGAGGGTAGTGGCATTGCCAGCTCCTGGTGCAGACACTGCCCTGCACTGGCCGTTAGCAAATGTAATGATGTGTCTCCTCATCTCCAGCTTCCAGGAGTGGCAGCAAAGTAAGGACAGCACAAGCCATGAGCTATTTGGAGAATAACTGCATCAGTTAAAGGACTGTTGATAAAGTAGTTGGTATTTTCAGATGTTTCAGCCAACTTTGGAGCGCTGCAATTAAGGGTGAGATCAGACTAGACTTCAGAG
>JAWWLV010000180.1:249687-262713 GCA_035041135.1 Platyrinchus mystaceus
TTAGTTCCCTGCAGCAGAATTCCTGATGGTTTGTCACCTGTTGCTAATAGCACTCCATGAGCAAAGAGGTGTTTCTAGGTCTGCATGACAGAAGTGAGGTGACAGGAACCCCCTGAGAAGTCTAAGTTAAAAAAGATGAATGAAAATTAAAAGTAAAACTCTTGGTGCAGCCTTTATCTACCAACCACATTGGTAGGATTGTATCAGAAATTACAGCAGTTCTGTTCTCTCCATTACAGTTATGGCTCTGTCAGCATTTAGGCTTTCTTTCCCATACCTTCTGGGCTTGCCTGAAAAGCTGAATAATAGAAAGTAAGGTAAAGTAAAGCTCCTAAAAAAGAAAGTATTTGTTAAACCAGCCTTCATCGCAGTACTTTGAAAAGACTTGTCTCTCTAGTGCTCAAAATGTATGGAAAATGCAGGGAATGAATTTTCTTTTAACTGTTCAGCATATATTTACAAGTAAGTACTTTGGAAGATCCTGGATTGCAACAAGGAAGAATAGCAAGATTAAAAGTAGCAGATGAACATATTGGCTCAGGGGTGTATTGATGGCTTTGGATGGAGGTGATAACTGTGGCGCACGGATTTGATGAAATGAAGCCGCAACACTTCTTGGGGAACTAACTAAAAGAACTTTTTATTAAGGTAACAGAAGAGACTTGGGCTGATCAGCCAACATAGGGGGAACACAAAAAAACTGTCCTATCAAGATGGCTCCTGCCTTTTATCAGGTAGGGTAGAGAAGGTTCTGGAAACATGAGGTGGAGTTTAAGCGGAGCATTCAAATAAAAACCATAGATGGACAATATAACCTTGTATGGGTAGTACAGCAATGCACCAAATGTTAACCAATAGGAAAACAGGGTTTACATACATAAGAAATAAAGGATTATATATGAAAGATAATACAATACATTAACATCTATTAAATCCACAAAAGCCATCTCCAACAGATAACTATGCCCTATTTTGTAACTCAAACCACTGGTAGCCAAGTGCAGAGCTGCACAACACCTGGTATTTCTATTCTGTAGAAAAATGAGATATTTCAGCATTTTTCTTCCTAAATCTTATCAAATAGTTAAGATATTTAAAAACCTGATTTGGGAAAAAATAAAACATTGACTTCTTTGGCTTTGCTTATGGCTAAGTTAGAGCTCCTTCAGCCAAGCTGTCAGCTCTGGTAGCAGCAGTGTGGGCACACTCATCACTGCTTGTCATGACACAGACTGACGGCAGGCAGGGGAAGAAGTGCTAGGTGAAGTTTTTGGTCAACTCTTAGGAGCCCATCCTGTGGGTGTGACAGGAGGATGTGGCTGTCCCAGTCTGCAGCTTGTGAGAAGCCTCACTTTACAGCTGAGCTGACTCAAAGCAGAATTTCTTCCTGACATCCCACCCACCAGAAACAATTTGATTTGATTCAATCAACTTGAAACAAGATATTTTGGTCTTGCTTTCCTGTAAAAATGCACATTAAAAAATTAATATTTTCCTGAAACTGTATTTTTTCATGTAGGAATGGATTTGGTAGTAGCAAAACATTGAAATAACAGTGTCTTGATAGAGACTAGCTATTTTCCTACCTCCTGTGTGTTAGTTCTCCAGATGTTTTATTCTTATCTCCAAATGTTTAAAGACAATTTAATTAGCAGCAAGGGCTTCTACTGTCTAGGAAAATCCCATGCAGTTTTATAAAGGGGAAAAAGGGAAAAGGATAAAGATCAGGACTATAATTTTTAATTCGTTATTGCACTCTCCGGTGTCTCATTATCCTCCTTGTAAATGATTCATAGCCAATAATTGTCTGTGAAGAACAAATGACTCTCCTATTCCCAAATCTCCCACACTTATCCTTGAGATACCTTTATTTTGGATTAAGAGTTTCCTCTGCAAAGTCTGCACAAATGTCTCTTTCCCCTTGGCCGTCAGCAGGCAGAAGAGGGGAAGCTGAGGATGTTACCTCTGCTCCTTTCCTTAGGCTGGTGTGTGTCAGGGCTTGCACTCAGCAAAGTCCTTGAGAAGCCCCAAAGATCAGCCTGGGAGCAGATGCCAAAGCACAGTGACCATCATGGGGACTTGTCTCCTGTTTTAGCACCCGTGGAATTCAAACCACACTGTGAGCTCCTAAACTCAGCCAGGAAAGAGAGGCTGTGCTTGACACTTCTTTCCCATGCAGGGACACTGAGAAAGATTTTCCACCAGGCACTTGACATCTTGAAAAAGGCTTTCTTTGGACCACGAAGGATTCTTCCTCTGCCTTTTCTGGTCCTCTCCTGGCCCATAGATGCCTAAAATAAATCCTGCTACTTAATCCTTAGATTCAGACACTTGTTGTGCCCTGGCTTAGTGACAGTTGATGAGTCTTTGTAGTGTGAGAACAGATGGGAACCCTTCCCTAAATCCAACCACAGGACTTTTAATGAACAGTCTTACGGTCTGTGTCAGGGCTGTTCGTGTCCTGCTTGTTACAAATCACCGTAGGCAGCAGCTGATGCCTGTTGCTCACCTGACACAGCTCTTCTGGCCAGTGATGCTGAAAGGAGGGAAATTGTGGGTATGTCTCCAGTTGCTTCAGCAAGACACTGCAGGGAATGGGGTGGCGTGAGGAGCCACCTGCTCTTAAAATAGCTTTGTGAAGTGTCAGCGTGGCAGAAGGAGCTGCAGCCACTCTGCAGTGCTACTCTGCTCCCTCAAGGCTCAGTCAGTGCTTTTTGATCCTCTCACATGCTGCCACCCTCTGAGATGGCTTTGCTGCATGATAAATTGTACATCATAAATATTTCTCCATTTGCCATCTTGCTGGAAACTGTTTATTTCAAGCTCTCTTTTCCACATGGATACCAATGGATACCTCCTCACCTTAACACTCATGTCATCTAACTTTTAGTCTCTCTTCACACGAAAATGTTGTCTTGATTGTTCATGGACCCTAATTTTTACTTATATATACACACACACATATATTACCATATATATATATATATATTACATATGTATTATATTTTCTGTATATATTTCTGACCACACTTCAGGCTTCATGGTCTAATGCAGTGACCAGGGGCACTGCCAAGCCCAGAGTGGTCCCAGTGGTCTATGACCCTGGGAGAGAAAGGGGTGCTGAGCTGGCATCTGTTCTTCTGCCTTTGGAATTCCACGGCTGCAATGCAGCTTTGGGTGCCCTGCTCTCCCCATGTGTGGGTGCTGAAATGCACTGTTCAGGTGGGCCTTCAGAGCTCTTATTTACAGACTCCTTTGTTCCTGTACAAATTCCAGGCTGCAGCTGAAGAGCAGGGTGGGAAAAGTGATAAATGTACTTTCTAGGGATGGCAGGATCCAACATGTGTATCCAAAGCTTTAAGGCCTCCTGCAGGTCTCCTGGAGTAGGCAGGCAAATTACTGCCTCAGACTGGACTGCTCCATAACTCTTGGTTGAACAGGCAAGTCTGAATGGACTGGTAATGTCTCAGATGTATGGAGGGGTTTTTCCTCCTAAAACATTCCCATTCTGTTAAACTGCTGAGTCTCCTCCTGTTCCTCAAAACCATGTGTTACTCTTTCTTTATTGGAATTGCAATGAACTTTATAATATAAAGTATATTTCCTTATGGGTAGGAAACATACTCGAATTACCTTAATTTTTCCAATACCAGCTTGTTATTTCTCTCAGCTTTACTTGTGGCTTGTTATCATGCTGTCTTCATGTTTGCCTTCACAGCCCTGGCAGCAGGTCTGTGTGTGTTGTTTTTGAGTGCTACTTTCTGCAGCAAGGTAGATTATAGAGATGTAAAGAGATGATTGTGTGTGTGTATCAATAAAATCTCCACTGAAAGTTTCTGTCTGGAAGCAAAGAGTCCCATTTAAAGTGAAATCTAAGTTTCCAAATGGATATATGGCTGCTCAGTGTGTGAGTATGTCCTCTGTATGTAGTATATCCCATATAGAGTTAACTCACTCTCTCAGGACGATGAATGAAAAAATTTCAATTACAACTCCATTTCTTTCCAATAGGAATCATAAATGTGTTTTAAGTTGGTCTGTGATGTTCATGCTGCGCTTACTAAATTGCTCCTCAATGGATTAATTTATTTTACTTGGAGAGCCTCAAAGAATTATATCAATGGCCTTGGGGAAACACATTGCAGTAGAAGGGTTCACTTGGGAACTTTATGTGATAGAATAAGGTTGTAGAAGAGAAATTAATGTACTTGAGGTGCATCTCCCATAAGCAAGCGTCATCCATGAGTGCACACCTGACTCCGTGGAACCAAGAAACAGCTGTGATAAGGTGCCTCAATAGGGTGTTAGACATCAAAACAAATACCTTCAGGATGATCCACACATTGTCTTGGCTGTTTCTAATCCTCTTATTACAGTGAATCTGTGCCTGGATCCCACACTGCCCCTGGACAGAACTGCCTGTTGACTGAGCTCATCAGTACTCCTCACTTAGCTCTGTTGTCATGCCACTCCACATGTGCACTGAAGATGAGGTCCAGGAGCAGAATGACCTCAATTAAGAGATGAAAGGTGTACTGGTGCAAGGGCCTTCTGGCTTTGCAACTGAAATGATCTTAAAAGCAAAAATTTGCATCCTATAATTACTGACCAAAACTGTAATTCCATAATTAGCGATGCAGCTCACTCTTCAAGACGATTGGTGCCAACTCCCTGTCTCTGAGCACTCATCCAGGTCTCCTCCTGCCCTCCTGCACCAGATTTGGCATTCCAGGAGCTCTGCAGGACCTCCCTGAAGCTGCAGGACCCTCATTTCAAAAGCAGCTCAGAAGCAGTGGCGTGGCAGTAGCCTCGGCCCTTGCACTCACTGAATCACCTTGTTTCTGCCCAGTGTGTGGTTTTTAATTTCAAATGTATTGGATGTATTGAAAAATTAATTCCTTCTTAATCAGAAATGCAAACTTTACTAGATGACAATAAAAAGCTGTTTCAAATAGAGGTATTAGAGATCATGAAAAATATTGGATCTCAGTATTTCATGCCAATATTTCTGTATTTCATTGTAATCAGATTGTGATTGTAGAGCTGTCATAATTGTCAAGTGTGGTGAATTTTAGTTGTGCCTCATAAAACAGTATTTTGTTTTATTATAAGAGTTGGCCTGAAAATATGAGTTGTAATTTGTAGATTTTTGGAGATAGGTAAAGTTTTAACAGCAATATCCCAACAATGAGTGTTTTAAATGTATCATTGTAAGCGGACACAACCTAAAAGACACGTGCATGAAAAGAATCACCTTTGACATTGTGAAGTCAAGCACATAAAAATCTGGAAAATGCTGCAGCTAAACCAGTTGTGTAAACTACATTTTCCCTTTTTTAGGCAGATGGAAAGGAGCAGGAAAATAGGAGGAAACTCCAGGATAGTGATTAAGGTTGTAGCAATTTCCACAGCTGCCAAACAATGTGTGGTTTGTTTGGCTTATAGAGCACTGACCAGTTAGTGGAGGAAGGGGGGATGTGCATTAAATAAATCATTTAATTTTAAAATGGGGTGTTTGCCTTATTTATTGCAGAATGTGAAGGGTGGATATGGAGTGAGAAGGTGCAGAACAAGGCAGGTGAGAGCCCTCAGCCAGCTGGATGCTGCACAAGGAAAAGGCATCAATGCCTGGCCTTCTTCCCTGAGCTCCTCAACAACGGTGAGTTCAGTCACTTAACCCAAATTTTCTCACCAGCTTTGTGCTAAACCACTCTCACTTTCTGGACACTTGTAGTAATGGCCCGAACCAGGGCCATGTCTGCTTTAAAAATATGATGTTTTTAATGATAGTTATTCTAAGGGGAGATGGGGGAATGATTTTAGGTGCCCCAGATTATTCTGATGGGGATTGGAACCAGGTGATCTTCAAGGTCCTCTTCCAGCCCAGACCATTCTCTGATTCTTGAGACTGCTGCCATGAAGGTACAATAAATTCGAGGTGCAATTGGAAAAGAAAGCTTGAGTGCAGTTGGCATGGAATGTATTTGTCCAGTGTAGGAACAGCTGCAGTACTTTTCCTTCATTTCCTTATCAGCTTCTTAATTTCCGTATGCTGAAAGCTGTGTCATCTCATCCTAGTGGAATGGATCATGCAGTGATCTTTTACGCTTCACTGCAAAGTCACCTAAGTCAAATTAAAGAGCCTTTATGTTAAACAGCCACAAATTAACCCAGATGACTTTGTACTGAAGCTGGTGAAGAGTGGCTGCATTAAGGAGTCCTTTCTGCAAAAAATTATTTGGGACGGTTGTCCTAGATTCTAACCTGAAAAGAACTCAGAAGAAGCTCAGACTTCTAGAGCAGGATTTAAATTGTACAGAATTGATAAGCAAAAGGAAACAGAAAATTAACTAGGTCTTCATTAGGTCCTCATTAGCTGAATCCAGTTTAATCTATGTAAAGGATGAAGTAGACTTTGAATCAAGATGGCACTGACAGGATCAGCTCTGTCAGTCAAGGCTATATCATAAATCACCTTTGTTAGAGGACCAAACTGGTGTTGTGTGTGTAATCTTGATCGTGGTCTTTCAAAAAGGGGTTTGGGTTGTGTCTTTTTGTTATTTTAAAATAGCTGATTTCCTACATCAAAAAACTGCTACTATTTATGAAAGGGCATTAACATTTCAGGCCTTCAGCCTTAAAGAAGTCTCCTCTTGCTGGTGTGGAGAGCACATTGTCCCTTACCCCCTTCCCTAATGAAGTCTGCAAATGAATCTGGTACCAAGAATTGCCAGGGATGTGATTTTAGGCTTCGGTGTAGCCAAGGCTGGAATATTGTTAAAGCTCTGTTGCATGTGGGACTCTGAGGTGAAAGTGTATTCTTTTCCATTGAAAACACCGTGATGCCTTGACAGGTGCATTTAAAAATCTTCCTTGTTGCTCAAGTTGGACAAACCACTGGAGTTCACAAACATCCATAAAAGCAGTCAGGCAGCAGTCAACTCTCTTGTTAGCAAATTTGGCAGGAGAATCAAAGCTTAAACCAGTATAGGCATTCCCTGCTTCTGCAGGACACTGGTGTCTGGACTGGGATTGAACTGGGTAGGAAGTTTGCAAAAGTGTTGGATACTGTGAACACAAAGGGAGATTTTACCTCTGGTATTCTCTGTTTTGAACAGCCATTCCTTAGGCTGCACTGCAGGAAAGAGACCTCTGTGCAAGAACCATTTGAATGCATTGGAAAACAGATCAAAGCACATTCCTGTTGCAAAGAAAAATCAAAACACATGTTTCACAACCCCTTCTTGTTGGACAGCACTGTCCACAATGCCTCAGTGCAATATTAGAGGGACACTTCTGTGTACAGTTCCTATACTGGGTTTTGGCAGTGGAGTTGTGGGTGTCTCAAGCTGCCACTTCAATGGCAAGTTTTTCATCATGTTCTGCAGCACAAATCCCATTTCTTTTCCTTGTCCTCCTCTTTTTTCCCTTTCCTGTCCCTTGCCCCCCATGTTAATTTTTGTTGCTATTTTAAGATTTAAATCTCAGCTGCCCTGAGAGCATTAATAAGGTTCAAAGACATATTCTGCTCATCTTTTAGCAAGTACACCCCCTCCCCCCCCAACTCATCTAAATTTAAGCCAAGTTCAAGTACAAATAGGTATAATGCAGATTTCAGTCATTTTGCAGTGGATGCATAAAGGCATGGCACAGTGCTGGTAATTCCTGGGGAATGTTCAGGAGCTGTCTCGGAGCATGGCAGCCCTCCCAGGTCTCCTGGGGGCTTGTGGCTTGATTCATATTTACTTGCTGTTACACAGGGAATTAGATATTCACTCAGGAAGTGTATTTGTTCCCTTGTTAAACATTAGTAATGCACTCAAGTATGAAAATCACTTAAGCCTGTAACAAGACAATCCTTTTAGCCTTTCAGATTCTGTTGCATTTGAAAAATAGTTATTCTGATAAAGCAATGGGAAGTGGGGTTTTTTGAGGTTTTTTTGTAATCTTTTCAAATGATATGAAATGAAAGATGGAAAGAAAAGGAGTTATGATTTCTTGCCTGTTACAATTTTCAGTCGTTTATCTGTTTTTCTCATTACCAGAGTGTTGCATGTCAAGGAGGTGGCCCTTTTATATTTTGAGTTTGGAAAGGTTTTATTGCAGAGTGGAGATTCCTGCTGTGGTTATTGCTACATGCACAAAGACGTGAATTTATAGTTGCTCCCATTCCTGTGGCTACAATAAATCAAAATGGAAAGGAGAACTCTCACTGTGCCAGTCAAGCAATAGAAAGATGTGAGGAGGGAAAAGTAAAGTTTAAGCAAGTTGGAAAGCCCAAGCTTTTTGCTGAGGAGGAGCTTTCCTTGGATTTCTGTTTAACCACAGTGATCTTATGCAATAGTGCTGTGTGTCCTGATCAAATGGCCTTCACACACATCCCCCTCTGTCACTGTGCATTTTTAAAGACTGTCTGATCAAAGCAACTCTCCTGAACATTACATTTCTTAGAAATTGATTTACATCTTCTTGGTTCAGTTAAGTTCAGCATGGTGGAAAAACTAAAAACCTGTTTTTCATACACTGGGTTTTTAAAACGCATTTCCACCTCAGCTGTGAATGTTGTTTAGTTTATCTTAAGGACTGTGTGACCTGGCAGGGTTTGTGCTGAAGTGAACCTGCTGGAGTCAGAGTTCCCTGGAAGTGAGTCCTCCATGGCCTGTGTGGGTTGTAGGTGTCCTGGTGGGGGTTGCTGTGGGGTTGGAGTTGAAGAACAGCCCGGGAGCCTGTGGCTCACCCCACTGTAGCAACACCCAGCAGAGATGCAATGCGGGCTCACTCTCTCCCTTGTGATCTTTTTCTTTAGTGTCACAACAGGTAAGCCAGCCAACATCAAAGCCTCATTCCAGTTAAGCTCTGACGTATATTTGTTATTACCCACCTCTTAGGAATATTGCACCTGCTACAAAGGCTCCTTTTATGTATGAAATAATTGGGTCAGGGTTTTTAATGGTATTTTTTCTTCAAGGTAGATAAATGAAACGAGAGCTAGTTAATTGAACTTGGAGCTTTTCACAGCTGTTCTGTTCAAAGAAGTAACCTGAGCCAACACTGGGAGGGCTCAGCAGCCCAGTGTACAGGGTGGGCTGTGGGGAGATAAAGTACCAGTGTGGGTCAAAATCCTGCTCTTCCTTGGAGTGCAAACTGGGCTCTGCTTTCCTCTACTTCAACAACAGACCCAGCCTTCAGGCTTTGTCTGCAGAAGATATGTGTCTGAACAACTATGTGGGTATTTATACATTATGGAACAATTCCAGTGGGAAATGTGGATGAATCAGAATATTTGAATTTTGTAAATAAATTTCCTGACAGGTATTTCTGGTGTCAGCCAACGTGCCTGTTAAAAACAGCCTCTGTTACGCGTACCTTCTCCTTTGAAGGTGGAAGATGGTGTGTCCTCCCCGTGCTCCCTCTGATGTGAACTCAGAGAGACCCACCTTCCACACCTCACGGCCCCTGTATCTGGGCAAAGAGCAGTTTGCTCATTTGTGGCTGGAGGAGAATCCTTCCAAACTTTTGTCTTTGATGCAAAATTTTTGACATTTTAAACAAATAATTCCAAAAGACTGTTTAATTGTGTCATGCTAAGTGCCATGAGGAAGTGCAGCATACATGGAGTACTAGACATAGCTAATGGTCCTTATGCTCTAATGTTCTGTGATGTCACCCAAATATCTCTCCTTCTAGAAGGGTGGTTTGGGGTGTATGTGTCACTCTAACTTCAGTTCACACCTGGGTGGTACTGGGGAGGTTTCAGACTGGTGAAATTTTCAGAACCACCTCAACTCCTAAGCTGGGCTGGTTTATTTTATCAGTTGTTTGCTTCCTTTCCACCTGGCTCTGAAGTGACCAAAGGCAGATGCTTATGCTGACCCCAAAGACCAGGGTGTGAAGGGACAATGTGACAGGCCTGAGTAAAGAGCAGGGGGGTGGCAGGTGGAATTGTGAATTTTTATGTTGGAATTGTGACAGCAGCTCTCTAGGGAGACCGTAGAAAGCTTTGTTTCTGGCACCCAGCAGTGAGCTCAGCAGGCAGTTGTTTCTGTGTTGAAGGGTTAATTCATCCTGGATTTAGCTCCCAGGTTCTTCTGCCCTCTCCTGAGCCGGCTGCAGAGGATGGACTTCCAAACTTCATGTCTACCTCTCCTTTTCTTTTGTCTTGCTGCAAAGAAAAGCTCCTCAAGCTTGAGTTCTCCTCCTAAACCACTCCCAGGCAGCATGTTTTCTACCTTTATTAGTCTCATTTAAATAAAATAGAGATTACTATTGGCAGTGAGCACAGCTTCTAGTAAACAGCTCTTGCTTTAATGCTTTGTTGAACAAGAAACAACATAATTATTTGCTTATAGAGAAACATGCATATGTGCTGTATTGAATCACTCCATGTGCTGGTGATGGGAGCAGGTTCATGCACTTAGATCGTTCTCTGAATACTGATAAAAAAGCAAAGTACGTACCAGAAATTAAATCCCTATGGGGGTTTTGGAAATTTGTTGTGAAAAGGGATGACTGAAAAAAAAATGGCAAAAGGCTTTTTAAGAATTACTGCTTTATCCTTTTTATGAAAGGACGAATTAAAGCATTCAAATTAAAAATCATTAAAAATTAATAAAGTAGAGTGGTAACAGGAATCATTTTAATTTCCTTTGTTACCGTATGTAATGATAGCCTTAGGGTAGAATAGGAAAAACATGGAATGTGTGAATAGAAATGTATCCATTAGAATTGCACTATTTTTGCTTCCTTGGCATGAATATGTAGCTAACAAAAATACTTTTACAGTACAAGTGCTCACTCTGTAAATAATTCAACTATTAGCTGTCATAATGTACAGACCACGAAATGGCTGTTGGAGAGGTTCTCTTTCCGAGTTTTAGATGCTTGAACACCATGTTCATTGTCAGCTTAAGCACCTGCACCAGGCTCATCCCTGTAATGGAACCAGGAATGGATTTGGCTCCCTGACCTGATGCCAACAGCACTCTTGTACCTGCATAAGCAAAGGTGAGGGTGAGCAGGGCATGGTTTGGGGCTGCAAGCAGGCTCTGCAGCACAGGCACTCCAGTGTCAGAGCATACTTTGTAAGGTTTTTGTATTGCTACCTTTTACTGCCACAGAAAAGCACAGTTAAGCCTGTGGATGGAAGGAGAAGAGGAGCCAACTGACTGGTACCTCTGTCTTTAATAAAATCACTGTGCAGGAGGAGAGTGATGCCAAGGTGACGGTGGTAATGAACAGTTACTACGCTGAGCTCTCTCTTCACTGACAACCCTCTCTGTTTTGGTAGGCTAAAGTCCCCTTGGTTGTGGGCATATTTAGAGTGAAAATTCCTTTTTTCTTGATGTAGGTCTTGTACTCTGTTTGCTCTAAAGGTGCTTACTTGCAGTAGGCTAATTGCATGCTTCAAAGTCGTTAGTGTTTCTGACACTGAGGAGCTGCAATGCTCTTGGGGCCGTGCTCATGACTGTTTGTACATGTATTTCCTGGCCTGTGTCATAATATATCCGGGTTTATGATTGCTAATGAACACGGAAGGCCAATTTGCAAAGCAGAGCAGATGGACACATAATCAGTCTAATGACTTAATGTCACAAATGAGATGACCTTGCAGTTACCTATAATTCATTTCTGCCAAGACTGTTTCCGAAACCTTAACACTAAAGGCTCCAAAGCAGACTCTAAAGGCTGCTGCTCCTTTCCTCCTCACAGCAAGTGTTGCAGCTGTACCACCCTCATTTACATGGGTTCCATTCAGAGTCCTGACCTGTGCAAACAGGAGGATGGGTTTTTCCCTAAGAAACCTCTTGCTGCATTATGCCAACCTGCTGTTTTGTATTATCACTATGCCACACAGATGATAATTTTTTTCCTTGGAAGTTTAAAATCTCTCCTAAACACCTTGCTGTCATGTAGTTGTCTTTGTGTGTGCCATGTGTTCTGCCATTTGTTTTTCTAATTTAGCACCTTTACTCCTCCTTTTCCTCAAATGTGTGTCACATCTTGCTGTGTAATTTTATTCACAAAAGTCATCCTTGTCTTATCCCTTTCCCCTTTAGTATAGGAAAACATTTAGGCCTGTGACTGAGTCCTCATTAAATCAGTAGGACTTGGAGAGATGTTTAGTCTTTATGTTGTGCTGTAGCAATTTGAAAAGTTAGGAGCTCAGAAACCACGATGACCTTGCTCATTCCTTCTGAGCGACCAATTTTTTTATTTTTTATTATTTTTTTTATCCCTCAAAGTACCTTATTATTAAAATAGTTACTTTTGTACAGCTTTTCAAAGAAGCATACTCAGATGTGTCTGTTGGTTTGCAAGGAGGAGTCAGGTCTCAGTTCCTATGGTGCTTTCCAGTGGATTGTGAGAATGCACGGAAGGGCCTCAGTCATTCTGGCCCGAGGAGTGTTTGTTGATGTTCGTAAAAATGAATAGCTTTTCAGCAGGTAATCTCAGACCTAGGAGCTTCTGCCATTTCTGGGTGACAAAAAATGTTCCTATTTTCCCAGTCGAAAAGAATCAATCATCACAAGAAGTAATTGCTCGTTAGTGCAGAGGGGAGTGGGGTAATCATGTGGCAACAATTACTTAATGAGCTTCTGGTCTATTAATGTTGTCCTTAGTAGGTGCATTACTGAAAGAAAAGACATGAGGCACTTAAACTCCTTTCTAGGTCTCTATTTTATCTTTGCAGTTTTTCAGAAAATTATAAATTAGGTTGTTAACTAACTGATTTATGGGATATGCTTATTGTGCCAGTAATTTTCTGCATCAGTTGTAAATTACTTTCATTTTACCATCTGCATAATTATATTTTACCCTTTTGCCTGTGTGCATAATTTGTTACCCTGACAACCTTTATCATTCCAACATTTTGGTGGGTTTTGTCAATTTTTTCTCATGTGAATGGGATACTGAAAAAATAGATATATAACCCAGCGATACGAAATTTTAAGCGACAGCACTTTCTAAGGCTAAAATTAATTAACATGCCTGATTAAAATAAATGGAAAAATTGTTTTGTAACTG
>JAWWLV010000180.1:267075-290169 GCA_035041135.1 Platyrinchus mystaceus
TCCAGGAGATCTCAGCTGCGCAGGATTGCAGATGGGTGCAATACATAATTTCTCCTGAGCATTTATAATATGCACAGCCCATATAAAACTATGTCTCCCTAAGGTATTTACATATCCTGAGCGTTCCCAGTGTCGTGTGTGAGAGCTGTGCTGCAGTGCCTACCTGAGCAGTGACACTGCTGCACTGGCACTTGGTAGAGGAATTCCCTGAGCAGGCAGAAGGGGTTTTGGGGGTTTTGTGGTGTTTGTTTCTTCGAGAGAGGAGGAAGATCATATTAAACCCAAGTAGTTGTCTTTTCCCTTCCCTGTGGTGTATTCTTCTGTCTTTCCCTCTGTAGTTTTATCCTGTGAAGTCTATTCAATAGCAGAAGCCAGAGAGGAATCTGCCTGATTTGCAAATAGGAGTGCTGGCAATGTATTTTTCAAATCTAAATTATTTTTTTTATGTCCTTGCTAATTTGTTGCAATCTTCACCTTAAAACAAGTATGCCTCAGAAAAGGTTAATCTTGTCAGTTAACTCGATGGTACAAATTTTAATCTTGCATTCTGAGCATGTGTATGACAAAGGCTATAGTACAGAGAAAATTAGAGGTGTACTAGTTTTTCTTTATTCTTGATTATAGAGTTCAGTGCTTGCACTGCTCCCTTTGCTGAAAGGGCCCTGTAATCACCCTCTGCACTTCCTTTTTATGCTCTCCCACTATTCAATTAAGAACTCATTAAACTGCACACCTGCAGTGTCTTTACCCTGAACTGTAGTTTTTAACCCCCTACTTCTGCATAATTATAATGCAGCCCGTGGATTGCCAGACTTCAGCCAAGTAAAAATGACAATAAAACTTATGACAATAAAACTTCTGTCTTGTTTAAAGCCAGTTCATAAACAAGAACTGAAAAGTTCTTGTGTGAGCACTGAGGACTAGAAGTTTTATATCCCTTGACTTTCTGAGTTGATAGGACGACACAGAGTGCTAACTGATGCTTGACTATAGTCTATGGTGAATAACTGTAGTGGGGTGGTGCTCACATTGGATTGGGGTGACAGAGCAGAGGCTTGGGGACCTGCTGTAATGTTTTTGTTGGATGTAACTTGTGAGATGACACTGCTTACTGCCCTTTTTTGTGTCCCTTCTTAGCATATGAGCTTTATTAATTCTTGGAGGAAATGTTTTGATTCAGGTTCATCTGTTGCAAGTAGAAGCAGTTTGGGGCTTTACCACGGTGTTTGGCAGAGGTTCCCTAAAGCAGCACTGCCTGTATGCTCTTAATGCTCAGCTCTGTTCAAAGAGCAGTGTAAATATATAGGATTCACTGGGAAAACATCAGTACTTCATGTGCCTGGCTTTTTTCTCCAGCCATAGGATTTCATAATTTTCTAATGAACACTAAGGATTTGCTAGTACAGCAAGAATAGTGAACTTACAGGTTTGAACAATACAACCCTCAGCACTGAGTGATGTTTACAGATGAGCTCTGGGACTTGGGGTATTATTTTCTAACATACATTCTTACATTTATTTCCTTACAAGTCCAGCCTTTAACACAACCATAGAAGGTTTTATAATACTTCTTTTTCAAAATTCTTTACTCACTGTAAGATTCCAATGGTAAAGGAGCTGCAAGAACTATCTGCTTTGCTTAAATAATGGTTTAGCATGCTAGGAATGGTTTTTACCATGTGCATCTCTACAGTGCACTTTATGCACTTTTTCTGCTTACACTGAATAAATTTTATGTGGCACTGCCAGGGAGTCATTTGAGTGCTTCTTCCTCTCAAGTTTTAAATGGCAGTAAAATGAGGGATGGCAGGAGGGCAAAAAGAAAGAGGAGGTGATTGCAGGTTCTCATTATTAGTAAGTGGTAACAAAGACAGCTCAGAAGCAAAGCACAGCTGAAGGAGGAGTCCCAGGAGGGAAGACACAGGGGCTTCAGAAATGGGGAAGAGGAAGAAAGAGATGGTAGCAGCAGCCCAGACCTGAACCATATTCAGCAACATGCTGGTTCCTAGGCAAAAGGACCGGGTTTGTTTCAGGGGTATTCAAAGGATATTCAAAATCTTAAAAGTTCTCAAGTGCTGCTGTAATCAGCCTGCAGGAGAATAAAGATTTCGAAAAGCAGCAAGAAAGGAAGGCATAGGCAGATGTCCCTTTCCCCCGTAGGATGGGTCTGTGTGTAATTATTGATAACTCCCAATAGGTGGCTCCCGAAATCCAGAGGGGACGGCAGCGCTGAGTGCACGAACCAGGTTACTGTCACGGCCAGCGATTCCATCGCATCGCGAGCCAATGCGACAAAGTACAACAAAATGATAACCTTACACAGGCCCCAAGGGTGATAAACATCTCAGGGAACAGGGACTGCAAGGGAAGAGCAACAGAACACAGCTCTGAGAGCAGCAACTCGGAGAGCAAATAAATCAACACTGGGACCAGCAACTATTAAACCAATGCAGTGGATGCTTAGAAAAAAACCAGTCGTAACGTGCTCTGGTCAGATCTGTCCTTATATCACACCTTTGAGCCCTACAATGGGTGCTAAAACGGACTGTTGTGGATTAACCGCGTCCGGCAATTAAGTACCACACAACTACTCACTCACTCACCCCGCCCTGGTATGGGGAGGGGAATCAGGGAAGGCGAAAAAAACCGCTTGTGGTTTGAGAAAAGAGCAGTAATTCAATTTAGTGATTGAAACAAAGTAAATACTAATGATGATGATGATGATAATAATAATATATGATATTGCTAGTAATAATAATAGCAATAAAAATAATAAAACTCAAGGGGAAAAAAACCTCAACAAACAAGTGATGCACAGTACAATTGCTCACTGCCCGCTGACTGATGCCAAACCAGTCCCTGAACAACAATCAGCTCCTTCCAGATAATTCCTCCCTCAGTTTTTACACTGAGCACACACTGAGAAGAAAATTAATTCTATTCTGGCTGAAACCTGGGCAATTCATGAGGCCTGCAAAACATCCCCCAAATGTCCAGTAACATCCACCAGTAGCATTCCTTAGAATAATGTCAGTGTTCAAAAGAGCACAGGAATGCCTTTCCTGGCCGGTTCTGGGAGGGAGCTGTGCTGCCTCCGACGGGAGCAGCTCGTGGGGCAGCCTGTGGGAAGGGTGCTGGAGCTGTGCCCTGTGCAGGGGCAGCTGCTGGCGCTGGCAGGCTGGGTGGCACACACAGGAGCAGCCTGGTGGGTGCACGTGTGCTGCAATGGCTGTGCCTGCTCACAGGGGAATATTGCTGGCTGTTGGAGGGCAGTGGGGCCCGGTTCTGTGCCTGAGGTGATTCCCCTGCAGAAGATATCTGTACTGCAGATACATGCAGTGTAGAATAATAATCACCTCTCCCACTACAAAACCCTGTCCGGACTCTGTAACCTTCACTGGGTGTAGGAGATAACAAGTAGATCCCCTCTGACAACAGTTATTTTTACAAATCTATCAAACTTACCAAGAGCTCTGAAACATGGTTGCTGCATGAGTTTTGTTGGGGAAAGGGTAAGACTTAATGTGTAATTTAAAAATAAATGTAAGGAGGCAGCAGTTAAAAAATGGCTTAATGTTGTGGCTAAATAAGCTTTTGTCAAGGACATGAGCAAACACATAATTCTCAGGTTGATTGCAGTTCACAGCGAGAAAAAATTGTGAGCTTTCTGTGCTCTGTCAGGAACACCTGTTAGCAGGAGGGATTCCTCTCTGATGGAGCTGAGAACTCCTTCCCAAAAGGGAGTTTTTTTTTTTTAGATGCTAGTAAATGTTTCCCCAGGCTGTTGCTGTAGCTTGCAAGCTCCAAAGCACCAAAGGGAATCCCAACAAGTCGGAGCAGACTGAGGCACAGCACTGAGCAGCCAGGGAATGCAGGCAGACAGCGGGAGGCCACCCAGCCCTATACACGAGGTGGGAGAAGGGAGACTGTGCTAAACCAAAATGGAAGCAGAAATCTGCTTCTCTGCATTGGATATCCCAGGTAGGGATATCCAATGCCCCATTTGGGGCCTTTATGGAGTGTAAAGGTAGATTTAGCTGCGTGTATTCTCTATAAATGTTTGCACATATATGACACTATTAAACACATCTCATGTAGGCATCACTGGTAGCATGAATTTTGGAAGGGTCACAGGGCTGTAAAGGAGTTAAGCCCATTCTCTTAAAGGAAAGGCTGTAAATCTTGTGGAATTTTCCAGCCACTTAAAATTTACTAACAGTTGGTACAACTGCTTGAATATTACTTTTCTGTTGTTAAGAATTGATGTGAAATGGTTCTCTCTTGTCCCTTTGGCTATTAATTCCACTGGCTCAGTCAAGTAGTTGTTAAAATAAAGCTCTCCTGGAGTGGCACAGTTGTTTGCAGCACAGGCAGCGTGGAGCAGGATGTATGTGACTTACACAAATAACAATAGCAGAGAATCCATTGCCTTCAAAAGACAAGTGACTTGTACAGAAATTTGAAAGCACTCAAGGAGTGCCTAAACCAGTTTTCTTGGCCTACTCAAAATGTCAAAGCTTTTAAGGTTATTGAGTCCTTTTACTGCTAAACATGTATTCTCAGTGTTAGCTCAGACTCTGAGATGTAGAGTAAGAGAGAAAGAAGATAAATTTCAAGTGGCATGACCAGAGCAGGTGATAATTATAACAACAGTTTATCAGACAGAACTTTATGGACACTTGCTTAGTCTTTTTTCTTTGCAAATCTGTCCCACTAAAAAATTATACAAACTCCTGGAAGATTTTGTTGAGAATGTGTGCTACTTCTTTTTCTTTCACAGCCCATAGCAAAGAGACCATCCTCTCTGGGAAACCTAAGAGTTACTGAGTAGATTTTTATAGCAATATTAAATATATTTTTATGTGTAAGAACATCTGTGATACCATAAACCTAGGTTCCCTTGGAACACTGAGTTGCATCAGAAGCTCTAGTCCAGATAAGTAAGACTCTGGCATCGGGAGGGACTGTTATTGTACAACAGAAGTAACACTTGAGATAGACTTTTTCTTAATGGGGACTGAGTTATGACTTAATCAGATCTACATCTTTAAGCAAGTATTTTGGTCAAATGGAGCAATATTTATGCTGTTGTAGAACAGCTGTGTTCATTGGCATGCCTTGACTGTAAGCTTCGGCAAATGTGATTTTTCTGTGCTCAGTTCTCTCCCTTGTGGATGCTGCTATTTGTCCTCCTACTAAAAATTCAAGTTGGCTTTGTATCACTCACTGTGACGTTCTGATATTTTCTCCTGAGCTGTGACTAGAAACGAGATAATTCAGGAAAAGCAGAAGCAGGGATGTTTTTTGGTAAACAGGATGTGCTCAGAAATGCAAAATGAAACCTGCCCATGATTTCTTTATGGTGCCCCTCTGTATGACACAATTGCTGCCCTGTTCACCAGTCATGCTGCAGCACGTACAGCCTTCCCTTGGGGTTTGTATCCAGTCAGAAAGGAGCTCTTACCCTATTCACATTACACCTGTGCTCAGAAAGGAAACAGGCATTGTCCTCCATAAATTATCACCGACTTTAATTGCCTTTGTTTGGTGACAGGCAAATTCAACAGGCACAGATGTTTACACTGGTGTCAGCTGAACCTGGTCAGAATTGGTTCACGGAGTAAATCTGTAATCGGTGCAAAAAAAGGAAACTGTTTTATGAAGGCTGAACGCATATTGAATTTATGCAGAGTACGCAGTAATGACATGTAATTCTTACAATATAAAAAAGGAACAGCAATGTTACAGTTCTAAATTCTGTGTTGGAAGTACTTTGTCCTTGAAAAGCCTGCCAAAGGCTGCCTCCCACAGAGACTGAGTAATAACTGGCTTTAAAAAAAGGATTAGCACATGTGGTGTTTCATGGAATGGAGCCTAATCCTGACTACGACTTTTGGGTTCCACCGAAGTGCAAATGCCAAAAAAGACGGGAAGCAAATTGGAAATCTCCTGAGTAGCATCAAAATTGTTGTAGTAAGAGGAATATTACGAAAAGACAAATAAAGCTGGCAAATACTGAAATGTGCTTTTCATTGTAAGTTGACATAAGTTTTTTAATTGCACTCCTAAAAGGTGCAGCATAACAAATGAGTTGTTGAGGTCCCAGAAGCAGCTGTTGTGTGTGAACAATGTGTGTTAGTTATGGTGTTGTTTTCAGGACTAACTTGTGGCTTTTACAACCCGACATAAAGCCTTCTGAGAGCCTCTGCTAGAGCTGCTGCCCGTGTTCAGTTCCTGGGCGTGGGGGCTCCGTGTGAGATGTGCATTCTTAGCTCACCTTAAGAGGGACCCCACAACTTGAGAGCCCCCCTCGGTCAGCTGGAGCTGGAGATGAACTCTGGCTATAGGAGAAGTGCCCCTGCAGTGGGGACCCCTGAGGTCCAGGGACCCACCACCCCCACAGATGTGCGTGTGCTCCTGCTCTGTCTGCAAGGCAACTTAGCCAACATCTTCCCTGTTCATTACCCCACTGGGATTTTAGGTTGTCCACATGTCCAATCTGACGGGGCAAACACCCACCTGCTTCTATATTTCCCTTTTGGAAGGCAGGATTTACGGTTATAATTGTGCTGACACAGAATTTGCAGGACCAGTGTGTACAACCTTTGATCATCTAAGGAATTGATTTTGTTTCTCACTTCTGACTGCATTTATGTTGAATGCAGAGTCTATCCCACACATAGGAACGTATTTTTTGAATTTCAAAATATGGCAGAAATATTATCTGAAAAATGGGAAGGTAAAATCTAGCTGATTTACATCTGTGCAATCTCCAGTAAAGTTGTGTGTGTATAGTTGACTCAAACTTATCCCCATATTTTGCCATTTTAATCTTATATCTATATCGAAAATATTTTTCAGTAGTGTAAGAGATTTTTATTGCATTTCAACCCAAAAAATTACCATAACGCTGCAGAAATGATTGATGCTTTTCAGTTCCAGCACTTGCTTATGAAAAGCTTTTGCAGCTTATTTAGTGAGAGTTCAGATGCTGCTTTGATCTGAATGTCTATTTTTGGGTTTGTGTAAACACAAGCTAATAGAGAACCTGTTTCCTTAAATCAAAATGTGTTTTTCCCTTTCCTTTCTGAGAACATTCCTTCAAGGAAGCCTTTAGAAGACTTGCATCAAAATTCTTATCTTGATTGTAGGTAAAAATGTTATCTGAGGCTATTACAGTGGAATCAAATAAGGTTAAATTAAATGTTTAGTGATTATTTTCCCCTTCTTTTTGTGGGGGGAAATTATGTCTGATAATTTTCCATATGATTAATTGCTAAATCATTAGGAAACTATATCCATATGCTTTTACATTCCCTAAGAAACTTGCCCTGCCTCAAGCAAGAAGGGACAGCTGAGCAGAAACAGTTGTGCACTGCCAGTATGGCATCTTTAACCTCACAGCGCAAATCTGCCTCTGGAAAGAGAGCATTTCCTCTGCTGTCCCCAGGCTTTGAGGTTCCTGTGTTTGTCCTTATTCAGCTGTTTCTCAACACTTACACAGCTCACCTTTATTCCAGATGTTGATTGCTCAGCTGTACCCCCTCACTGTGCAGTGAGGTGTAGCTGTGCCAGGCCCTTGGGTGGTCTGTGTTTAGCAGTGACATAGTGTTCCCCTTTTTGAACGTGTATTCCTGATCCATCTCTGCTGCCTGCCCACAGATACTCGGCCAAGTTACCAAATCAGCACCTGCCAAAGGCCAGGCACTAGGCAAAAGCCCTGTTGCTTGGTTAGGTGGGACATGGCTCACCCACATGGCACTTGATGAGCCTTGTGATGCCAACAGATGTTTGGGATGTAACCAGAGCCGTAAGCTGCCTGATTTCTTTGAACAAGCTAAGCAGCAGCCCCTATAAAGTTGTCTTGTCAGAAGCCCAATGACAGTTGCAGAGCTGCTCATGAATAAATATGATCAGTATCAGGATGTGTGTTTAGCACACGGTGCTCTCTGCAGAAAGTGTAAGGACTGAGGAGGGTGCTGAGCAAACAAACGTGAGGCATCGCAGGGAAGATGGGCGGCTCCATCCAGCTCCTTTGTTTAGGAGCTCAACCCCAAAAGAGCTTGTGGGGCCAGGCTGGCTGATATTAAAAAGAATTAAAATGTGTTGTACGGTGGCACAGATGATAAAGCCCCAAGTACATCCTTCAGTTCATGCTGAAAATTACAGGGGCAACTAATACGTTTATTGAAAATTTTATTTGATTCTTGTTATCACAGGTTGCCTTGTGGTGTATTTCCATATGTGTGTGCTGCCAGACTATGACCTAAATTCAGGAATATGGTGCTTTTCCATACGTGTGTGCTACCTGACTGTGACCTAAACTGACTCTTCCACCTTCCATGTAATTAATGAAGTTGAAATGACTTAAGTACAAAGTCAAGTCATATTACTGAAATGGTATGTGTTGTTATTAACATGTTATCACATTTGCATAATGAAATCAGATGGCTTCAGAATGTTTAAGCTTTCTTATTTTAGATGTAATTGTCATTGTGTCTTTCATTATTAACTAACATAAGTTACACGAATAATGTGTATGAACTTTTGGAATGATTATTTATAACTAAAAGCCAGAGCAAATTAAGTACTTTGTACTGATGTGATCTGACACCAGTGAAGGACAGTAATGGTTTTAAGACTGATTTATTTAACCTTGAGCTTATTTCTAGATCTTAAAGTAAGACTAAAAGCTTAAGCTGTAAGACAGACATAGGGTAGGACTCACAAAATGCATACAGACAACTGAGTCATCTTGTAAACAACATAAAAAGCAGATAGTTTTTGCTTAATTTTACCTTAACAGTTTAGTTGGTGGTAAGAACTGTACTTATTCTGAAAATTTGTACGTTCAAAAAATTCAGGTGGGAATCAGTGAGCACTCGACTGTTTAAGTGTGGTAATTGGAGAAGCAGGTGCTTGACAATGTATAACTGTTTGTATTCAATCTCCAGGTGAGGTGCATATGTATTTTTGCACATGTAGCTCCTGTATTCTGCTTTATAGTGTCACATTCTGAGTGTAATGTCTTTCAAAAATGTCTCCTAGTCCTAAATGTGCTGCAGCAGAACTATGCTGCCCCATCAATAAGTTGCTGACAATTTAGAGGCAAAATTGTCCTGCCTTTTTCTGAAATGTTTCCTAAAATGCACTGAAAGAACACTTAAAAACCTACTGGCCCTAATGGAGCTGGAGAAAAACCTTTTATTACTCAGCCTTTTGTAGGCTCAGCTCCTCAGGCAGCACTGGCTGAGATGAACTACAATGTTTATTACCAAGCTTCTTACAATCCTGTGAAAACTGCTTTAAGCAAACCTGGAAAACTGGGACTTCCCAGGAAATGGTTTGAAGCAAATGGCATTGGTAAGAGAACAACACCAAAACCTGTGCACAGAAATTCCTTGAAGAAGTCCAGCTGTAATTTTGCAGTGTGTGTATCCTGGAGTTCCAAGGGCCTGCCTTAACATGGTAACTTAACCCAGTAAGAGGCATAGAATCAAAAAGAATCTGAGGGGCAGAAGTGCCTGCAGGGCAGCCCACAGCTCCATGGGGTCCAGGAGGAGTCTCAGACCCATCCTGTGAGGGAGAGGAGCAGGGCTCAGAGCTCTCTAGCCACTCACTGGCCTGCAGGCTGAACAGGGCTATCATAATTAGCACCCGTTTACTATTTTGTCTCAGAATAAATTGACAGCTTGTAAGGAAATTATTGTGTTAGAGCTCAGTGCCTGATTTGCCTTTAGCAGCCTACGTCTGCTTTCCTCTCCCAATGGAAGTCACATTTTTTACAATTAATCCCAAAGTTTGCAAGTTACAGTTGAAAGAAATGGTATGCTAGTCTCTAATATTATAGTCCATGGGCTGAGGCAAACCAGCAATGACAATTCAATCAGGAGAATTCTTTAAAATTAGCTTATACAGAAAAGATGTTACCAAGAAATTCAACCTAAAGTGTCCAAATGTACCTTATTTTTGATGGACAAGCGTTAGCTTTCATAAGAATTTTTCTGAACTCTGTTGAGGTATTGTAATTCAATTTTCAAGAGCAGAAAAGTGTTAAAGTTAGAATGAAAGCTATTTAAACAGGTATTACTATTATGAAGATAAAGAAAATATCTGCAGTATCTGACAGAAGTTTTCTTCTACCCATAATTTCTATAAAGTTTTGGAAAGTTGCACAAGTATTTTGACTCACTAAACAAAAATCCCAACTCCACAAACTCTCGGTGACTTTGAAGATGAAACAGTGATCCAGAACACCAGCTGTGGCATTAAAGAGGAAAATAAAATTGTGGGCAACTCCTGATCTCTAGGAGGTACTAAACCTAGAATGAAATTCCTTGTCAAAGTAGTAATCCCAGCAGCTCTGCACTGGTTCTATCCAGGAACACCATAGTCAGAGATTGTCTGTCTGTGCTGATGTAAAGCTGATTTGGCACATGGCACTTTGGTCTGCTGTGTTCTAGGGTCAGTGTGTCTCCAGCAGGTGTGTAACACAGCTTTCATGGTGTAGTTCTTGGGGTGTCCTGTGCAGGGCCAGGAATTGGACTCGATGATCCTTATGGGTTCCTTCCAACTCAGGATATTCTGTGATAACAGACAGTGCATAGGATTCGCTGCCTTGCTTTGTGAGGTGGTCTCGCTTACCTGCTCCAGTGCTTAAAACTGTGTAGAACCACGTATTCCTCTTGTCCTTCCAGCAAATATTGGGCTGCCCCTAGAGATGTTTTAGGCTACAGCCCCTTCTAAGGGAGGGAAGCTTTCTGTGTGCATTGAGTGGGAGGCAGATGAGGTTCAGGAAGGAAGGACTTGTAACAGCCTTCTGAGAATTTGCAGCTCGTGCAGAGAAGCTGCTGAGGCGAGCAGGGAGCTGACCCAGCCAAGCCTCAGAGGTGCTGAAGAGAAAAACTTCTAAGGACCACAGGGGAAAAAAATGTGTCATTTGCTGCCAGCCAGAAAGCCAGAGGTGATTAAACCTCTGCCTGAAAGCAGCCAGCTTTGTCTGCAAAAACTCAACACTCTGTTCCACTCAGGTTCCAATCACACCTGGTGGAAGGTGTAGCTCTCATTTCCCTGGTCCAGTTATAGCACGGAGAGTCAACATGGGCTCTGAAAGGGTGCAGCCAAATTTTTTATCTGGTTTGGACTAAAAACTCAATTTGGAGCTGAGAAATCTTTGTCAGTAGAAGGTTTTATTTAATTCAAATTGGTAACTTTACTAAAAGGTCAGGCCTCATTAGAGAAGTGCTTAAATAATTTGATGCATTTGCAAAGAAAATTCTTTCAAGAGCAGTTCTCATTGAGCTGTACTTCTGTTTCCCATATAGTGTAGGAGGATTTTTTTTTTAAAATAGGTATTTTTATATTCCAAGCTGGTGAAAATAATAGTCCTTCGAATGCTATACCTTCAAGTTTATTCTGTTTTTACAGGTAACTATTTTAAAAGCTTGAAATCCACTGAATAAATCCACTGGAAGGAATAGCTGCTATAGCAAATGTACCCCTTGATGCAAGTGGTATAAAACATGAGGTGGTCTGGAAACTGAGAAGTGACTTGACTTTGAGGTGTCACAGACCCAGCAGGAAAACCCCAAACAGGTCCCATTAACAACCTGTTTGAAAAAAAGCAGGCCATAAAGACAATGCTTTCGAAAAGGTTCAGGCATATGTTTTCCAATAGATTAGGAAGTGACATTGAATGTTGCATCCGCGGTTGGTGGAGGAGAGAGGAAGAAAAACTGTGGTTGGCAAAGGTCAGGGCTGGAAGGGGAAGTCAATCCTCTCAGTTCTGTTTCCATACTCAGCTGAGGTCTGAAAGCCAGGTGTCACAGTGTGTAAAATGCACAGTGTTAGGGACGGTCCCTTTCACCAGAGTGAAGTCCATTAAGTGTAAACAACGTACAGAAACAGCTGGAACACAAACTGCCTGTCTGTATTATTTATTTGTATGAACCAGAACGTTAAATCTAATAGCATTTGCAATAGAGTCTGAGGTTTTGTTTGTTATCTGTTGGCCTCAGAAAATAATTCACATCTGAACTTCAATTGTGTTTTGCTTAGAGGAGAAACACAAACCCTTGTCCCTCTGGATTATTTTATAAACTACAACAGCTCCTAGACAGACTTGTCTTGGACTTCAGTGGGAGTCTCAGGTGGGGGAAAGGTCTGTTCTCATGTCTTCTGGAAGCAGTTGCATAGAACCAGATAGGGTTTTTCCATTGTTTTAAATGAGATATTCCATTATTTAGATGCACTTCTGGCAGTTATACCATAGAGACATCTAAGCATGGATGCATCTACCTATAGAGTAATTTCTAGTGCATTTTATAAAATATACTTGAAGCAAAAGCAAGGAAAGGGAAGAAACGCAGGGCAACAACAGCATGAAGAGACCCAGCTCATCCCTTTAGTCTCTTTTTTTCATTTGAAATAGTATCTTCTACTACCTGGATGTGGGTGAGCAGCCTTTGTGTGGATTGCCACCACAATTTTCAACTGCGATGCCTCAGTATTTCTCCCTAGGTAAGAACTGGGTTGTAGTGATCACTGGAGACTGATACTAGTTCTAATTAGTACTTACTCAAAAATTTTAAGTTAAATGGATGTTTTCCTTCAGTCCTGCTGATGGATTCAACCATATGAGGTATTTAAAAGGGGTCCAGAGAAGATTCCTTCCCCACTTTGGACTGCAAAAAATTTCGTGATGGTTGTGGAGCCTGGTGAAATGACAGACTGATGACAGTACTGCTGATTTAAATGAAATTTTACAGACTCGTCTAATTTCTGCAAGATAGAGATGAGCATTGTACCAAAATCTTTATTTTGTTTTGTTTGAAGATGTAAATAAAAATATCTCTGCATTTGTTAGAAAACAAAGAACAAACCCCAAAGTCATGATTTCCTTATAGAATTAGAAGAAAACAGGAAAAAGCTTAATGAGAGTTGTGGAAAGGTTGCTGTGGAAACAAGGAAAGGAACAATGAAGAATCTCTTTGAGGAGATAGGAAATTTAAGTAAAAAAATCAGACACATTTAATTATAGCCAAAAAAATCTTAGGGGAGGATTTTTATATTCATTTTCTGCGGAAAAATTAAAGAACAAAAAAAGGTTATTTGCTGTATTAAATGCATGCACTGTCTATAAAGCTGTAGATGAGTTTATGCCAAGAAAGCAAAATCGGTGAAGAGAATAATTCTGTAATTGGGGAAAAAATGGTGAAATGAAGTTGAATTTGCAATGATGTGCTGGATTGAAGAAAACACTCTGTTTTCTTGCTGTTCGCAGCATATGCTCCTTGGAGAGATGTTGATTTGCACGGTCAGGTACACCAGTGAACGTGTGGTGAGGAGCACCTTGTGACAAAATGCCTTCTGGGCCAGTAAATCTGCGCTCTGCAGTCTGTTGGATGGGATGTGGAGGAGCAGAAAATGGCACTGTGACTCTCAGAGATGAGATTCTTGCCCAGCAAAGTTGTGCACTAGCAAAGCTGAAACCCGCATCAGGATTTTCGTCAGGATATATCATGGGCTCATTTTTTTTATACCCTGGTTGATGTGCCGTAACAAGAACACCAGTAAGAATGGTAACAGAAAAAATCAGGCTATTCATAAGAGCGCTGCTCAGACGGTGCCATCTGAGAGCTGCAAGCATGAGAGCTGCTGTGCCAGGATTTATGGGTTGTTACGCACTCTGCTATTGTTTTGTGCCTTTTGTTTTGCAAAGCACAGTGACCATAAATTGGCTCAAAGCATCCAGATCTTATTGCTGTATTTGCTGTCAAGTTTTAATTTTGGATCTTGGTCATGCTGTGTTTTCCAGCTTTTTCAAAGACTTATTGGAGGACTTAGGGACGTAATAGAAATGTCCTGGGTGAAGAGGAGTCCCAGTAAAGGACAGCATAGATGGCACAAGGGAAGGAGACCACTTCTTTTAGAAACACAGACTATCTTGAGCTGGAAGGAACCCACAATGGTGTTCATGCATGAAGTAATTGGGTGTTTGTTCATGATCTAACTGACCATGTTAAACTTCACAAGGTTGGTGATAGCCCAGCCCTAATTTATACTGCCCGTTGCATGGTGGGTTGAAGTTTTGGTGACAATTTTCCTCCTGTCACCAGAGGTTTCAAACTTGATTTCTTCATGGTCACTGTGGCCAGGACAGCTACTAATCAGGAGAACCCTGCTGTTAACAAGCAACAAACCAGGGAGAGCATGTTCCCCAGTGGGCTCCCTCAGCACCTGCACCACGTAGTTCTCCTCCAGGTGCCTTAGGGATCTTCTGGACCCACTTATACCAGCTGTGTGGTGTTCCCAGTTAACATTCCCAGTCAAGTAGCTTTCCTCAAATCCAGTGGGCAAAATACAAGTGAAACTGGGAAGAATTTTGCTTTATTTCACAGTATTTCACTTCCTATTTCTCAATTAGGAAGAATTATGTTTAACATCACTCAGAGTTCCAAGGTGGAGTTCTTCAAGGCAAGAAGACATTTAGGAAGACATTGTTTAATGTCTGCAGACAAAATCCTCCACCAGCAGTTCTTTGCACAAGACTCCATTGCAGCACAGACGTTTTGGTAATGAGATGAGACTTATTATGGACTGAAATTAATTTCTTTGTTAAATTTATCTGTATAGAGCAGTTATAAAATTGCTTACAGCAATCAAGATCCTGGTAGCTTGCCAGCTTTTGTTTTAACAGATAAGCAGTTTGGAAATAATTATTTTCCAATACTGTCATTGAAGTTGAGAACATTTTTGTTCCTCTTACTCTTTCAGCTTTCTTTTTAATTAAGGGTGAGGAGGGGGCACATTTCTAGAAATGTGTAATGAACAGGCTGTGAATACCAAGTGTGAATATTGTACTTCTTTCTCCTTTAAAGTGTTCCTGTGAGACATTGCAACACTTAAGCAGAACAACTTCTGTACTGTTCTGTTCTATTTTTAGTGATACTTAAGGTATGTTGTAACCCATATATACAGTGCTGGTAAGTAAATCTATCCATGTGTTACATGCATCTTTTTATTTAGCAGGCAAAGAACATTTGTGCTCTAAAGTTATGTGAAAACTAAAATTGTGGAAAACTAATAATTGGACATGTTAAAATGCATTTCACATCTCTAAACAAGGTGGTTGTACCTAAATGCAAATTAGAGAAGGGATTGTAAAGGGCACATTATGTCCTCATGGTGTTATCCTGTGGTTTTTAAACCAAGATCCTACCCTAGTTGCTGTGTGGACCATTGGGTCACTTGGAGATGCTGAAAGGAATGCTGGCCTGCCCCTGCCAGACTGGAAGGGGTAAAAGAAGGAGTAAAAAAAAGAAAACCAAGTAGGACATTGAAATCTGCAGGCTTTTACTTCTTGAGTTCAGTTACAACCTACTGTATTTTTTTACTACCTTTTTTTCCCTCTGTGTGAACAAAAGAGAGCTGTGGGTAAGTTAGAAAAATTACTTGGGCAGCCTCTCAGTTTCTAAACTTAATAACTGCTTCAAATATATCCCTGAATCAAGAATAAAAGGTTTTAATGAAAGCAACAGAATTACAAGTAATATGTAATAATGATTGATGAAACTGAGTGGGAAACTAAGCAAACAAAATAGCTTTACTATCTTTGTTCTCTTTTCCTCTTATTTACTTAAGAATGCTTTGGATTATTTGTAATGCAGTAGCTTTCAGAAGCAATGACTAAGTGTGGCAGTTAATAAGATATTAATAAAAAGAAAAATAATTTAGAAATATTATTGACACAATTGTATAGAGGCAACTGTTCTTTAGATTTTGCATTTCATTGACAGAGACAGCAAGGACACGCCTCCCTACCCAACAGCCCTAGAATTGTTTTGGGCTGGCTTCAGAAGGAATTTTCCAGAAGAAAGATTTCTGTGTGGATCTCTTGTCACGGAATTGAAATTCAGCCTTACTTTTTCAAATTACGAATCTGTGAAGACATGGAGGAGTCAAAAATATGAAATGGACCAGAAAAGAAGTCAAGGCAGGCTCCAGCCAACATGATGTGCGTTTGACCACATTAAATAGCTTGGTAAATTCCTTGCTATTTTCCATTCCCATATTAAATCCAGTAGCACCCATTAGTCTCTAAGATGCATGAATGGGCATCTTCTTCTGTCTCAGTGTTCCCTGAGCTGAGGAATAAGACCTACACCATGTCCTTCTAAAACACCCTTAATTCACATTAAAAGCTGCAGAGCACTGGATCAGAAACTTCAAAGTAATCCCTGTTTTTTTTTTCTGCATCGCAGTCTGCCTTTGGGATTTAACTGTCATTTTCCCCCTTGCATATCTGCCATTCTAAAGCCAGCATGTAACCCTTCTTTCCAGAGGAATTACCTGTATGAAAACGATCCTGCCAGTTCTGAACAGCTCTGTGGTCAGATGCCACACACACACCTTTCCCACTGGCACACTCCAGTCCCTCTGTCACAAGTCTCAGTGGGTATTTATTATAGTGGAACAGCTGTAAAGAATTAACTACACTGACTCTTAAAGCATTTAGTTTATAGAGATTAATTTCTTTTGCAGGACATAAAGTTGTGGCTTCTTTAACATGGCAAAGGATAAGAGAGGAGGGAGGAGATGCAGGCGGGAGATGGGAAGGGAACTGTCCAAGGAGCAGCCACTGGCTTTGCATTCTGCAGGGCTGCTCAGACACCGAGAGGGTTGTGTGACAGCAAGGGTGCAGTGCTGGCACCTGGCAGGACACCCTTCCCCTGGGAGGGAGGTGGGAAAGAGAAACATCACTGGGAACATGCAGAGCCTGAAGGGCAGGCAGAGGGTCACAAAGCTGGTGGATATTAGGGTGTTTTTGAGAGGTGGGTGCTGGTGGAGAGTGTGCTGTGCACTCAGGAGGGATTGGGGCTTCATGGAAAACACAGCATGGAAAAGGGCAGTGCAGGAAAAAAGAGAAGACACAGGTAGGCCTGAGCAGAGAACTGCAGTGATGATTGAGTGGTGCAGTGACGTGGTCAGTGAACTTGCCACACCACGTGCATAAATTAGGCTGCAGAACCGGGCTGGTGGAAAACAGATTTCCAGGCATGTGAGAGAGATTTTAAGATAAAAAGTAAAACAGAGCAAGACTGCATCTAAAAACTCCTTTTGTCTCCTGAGTAGTTTGTGAACTACTGATGTGCAGGATGAGAGACACTGCACGTGGGTCACCCTGGGGGCTTGCAAGTGCCTCTGCTCCCTGTGTGTGTTCCCAACTGCCTTGGCTTGGGAAGTGAGCAGGAGTGCTCAGTCTACAGCTATCCCGTTTCTGGCAGGCTGTATCTCCTTGCTGATGGCTTCCTTTGCCAGAGCAATAAACACAAGCAGGAGTGCAGATGTAGGCAGTCAGGCTTTGGCCTGACCATAAGACTTTCTCAGCTGCAAGAATAATTTCAGAAGAGCAGACTAAGGAAAATATTTTTTGCTTAATAGGTTACAGCATCTCATCAGTCACATACCACACAACACACGCTTTTATAAACTGTTGCACTTTGTCTGGATATAAATGGATTGTAACTGATAACCCATAAAAAATTAATAGTTTGCTGTAAGTTTTTTTAATGGAGTAAAAAATATTGCGGTAATGAAAAAGCTGACATTTTAAGGACTGCTAAAGCAACAGATTCATCAGGAGAATGTGTTAGCAGAACAGATATGTATGTTCTTGGCTATGTATGACAGACCTATCATCAGGAGATGGAAAATGTTTGCAGGATAAGGATGACCAAAAACTGGGAGTAACCAAAAGTCCAGGAAATGGAAACGGGGACTACAAGAATTTGTAAGAGATTGAGATTGAAGAGGGGGAAGAAAGTGTTATCTAAAAAAAAATGATTGAAAGCCAGTACATTGGCAGAGTTTGATTCTTGGGTGCTCTTGGTCTGGTCATTAGCATGTATGATAATTAGCATGTGCCAAATGATCTAACCATAGGGCTGCATGGTCAGAGCAAAGAGCTGAGCCTGAGCTGTTTTATTGCCTTTCACTTTTTGAGTATTTTGTTGGCCATTTTCCATTCAAGTTAGATGGGATTTTTATAAACCTCAAAGTCATTTCATTTTCACAAATCCCATTTTCCTCTGCCCTATAGGAGAGGTGTAACCATTTCCTCATGACAGAAGGAATCACGGGGGAAGTGAAACAATGCATGGCCTAATCAATATTGGTAAGTGAATGCCATTGACTAATTGATTTGTGTCCTCCATGGAATTTTTCATTGCAGCCTGTTACCATAATGAGTGGTCTGCACAGCAGATCTGTTCTAGACGGAAGATAAGGGCCTCTGGTGGGAATGAGCCTTTTCAAATGTAAAAATACTGGAGCCAAGGGCTATTTGTTTTTTATTAGATGCAGCTGTCTTTCTAAATCAGCACCAGTACTTCCTTAAATTAAGATATGCAGTAAACACTGGAATTATTATTGACATTGTTTAACTGTACCATGGTTATCTCTGTCCCCCTTTGTTATTTTTGAGGACTTGTTTACTGAATTCAACAATAAAATCCCATTAATAATTAAATACTTAATTTTCTTCAGAGAGAAAAAATAAGGTAAACACTATTTTCTTAGGTGATTCATGCTTATTAATTGAATGACTTGCTTAAAATCAATGTTTATAAATAATGAATAGAATTCTCTTCCAGCCACCCCATAAATACTAAGCTGATTGAAAGAAACAGAGAACATACTAATGGAAATATGTCTTTAGGCAGTGGTAAGATTTTTGTGTGTATGTTCCAATTTATATGAAATTGATTTGACACGTTCAGTGGTGAATGAAGCCTTGTATCAATCAACTGAACACACACACAAGCAAGTGTTCACATAACTTCCCTCTTGCTCAGGTGCTGCTCAGGGCCCCCATTGCAAGGGTCTGTCTAACACCCCTTTGCCAGGCAAATGTCCTGCCTGACTTTGCAGGATTAGGAGCCTCATTTCCCAACTGGTAGTTCAGGCAGCCCCTTCTACATTGTGCATGTCCCACCAGGTACTCTTGTTGTGCTGAATCTGCACGTGTGCCCTGCATAAGTGTGGCACCTTGTCTGACTGGGGCAGAGAAGGCACTACCCAGTTACTGCTGGCTGACAGTGGCTGTGTTGGAAGCAACTTATTTAATAAGGGAAGGAGGAAGGATGAAATTGTTACTTGTTCATGGCATGGAGTTATGCAATTTTGCCCTTAGGTGATCCAAGTAACTTTTGTTTATTACATTAGGCATAAGAGATGGTGCAAATCTGGTCAGGAAGTTCTTCTGTCTTCCCTTCTCTGTGTCCTCATTCCAGCCCTCCAGAGAAATCAAGTAGCATTACCTAAGGAGTAAACTGAATAGCAAATTGAATAAGTATGTTTTCCTCAGCCATATATGCACCAATCTTGCCAACATGTCTGATTCTGTTACTTGAATCAACGTAAAACTAAATGCAGGGAAAATGATTCCTAACTGGCCCTGATCTGTGTAACGTGTTGAACAGCCTGTGCTGTCAAAGAAGGGCAGTCACATGTGGAAGCCAAGTACGGTTCATGTCCTGAAACCTGCAGCAGCTTTCCTCGGAGAAAGTGCAACAAATACTCTGTTTGCTGAGGTAATTTATCTTTACAATTGAAGGTGTATGATGCTGCCAGCAAACCTGGGGGGAAGCTGGCCAGAGGCTGCTGCTCAGAAGCTGGCTGAGCATCAATCGGTGAGTGGTTGCTTTTTTTCCCAGTTCTCTCTCTCCCCATCCCTCTGTTGGGGGCAGTGAGGGAGAGGCCCTGTGATGTTTAGCTGCCTGCTGGGTTAAATCCCAACAAAGGTGAAAATCTTTTGTTCTTTTTCTTTCAAGAAGGAATTAAAAGCTATAGAGAAAATGTGAATCCCTAGAGATGGGAACTGTGGTGCTCACTGGGGGCCTTCTTTCAGCTGTGGAAGTAGAAGGTTGGTTAGGAGGGAGTATCATCTCTGAAACAGCAAAGATGACTAAGTGTGGGGTGATGTATCATGGATGAAGAAGGAATTTCCATGTTTTGGCTGCGGTGACCCTGAAGCTCTGAGAAGGGGGTGAAGTGTTAAAATGAGGTCTGAACGCAGCAATAATATTGAGACCTGCTAAACAATGCAGTATTCAAGGAAGGCTATAAATTGCATAAGGTACTGAACAGATTTACAGACTTGGAAAATGGTGAAGAAGAAAAATGCATTTAGGTTAAAAGCAAGCAATGTGTTCCTGGACAGGTATGAATGTACATCCTTCCCAAGGGACAGGTTGGGAACACTGTGTGAGTGCCTGCTATGAGACCAATCTCTGACTTGGAAACCCTTTGGAAGTGACATTAGCCTTAATTATGTGAATGCTCTGGCTGTTTTATTAGAAAGTTTCAGCACAGTTTGTGAAACACTCACTCCAGAAATCACTTGAAACATGAAGTGCTCCAAACTCTCATCAGTCTGTGAATTTTGAATGTGCCAGGCAGTGCTGAGCCTGTCCCTTGGGTGAGCACGTGGGCCTTGGCCTGCAGGGTTCATTAACTGAAGAGAGGACTATTAAAAACATCTTTGGAGAAAATGCACCGAAAACCAGTGGGGTTGATAGTCTGTGTTTTCACAATATACTTGTAAAATGAAGTAGGGTGGACACACACCCCTAGCAGTGCTAATTATGGATTCCCTTCCTGCACTGATTTTTGCCTTATAGTTTCATATGAAAAGACATCTTGGGAAAGTTGGCATGTGAAGATGGGCAGCCTTGTGCTGTTATTAGGTGCTCAGAAGATATTCTCAGTTTTCTAAGAAGCAATAGCGTACGGTATAAAACAATGAAAGAACAGTTCCAGAAAGGCTTGGGAGTCACTGGGAGTAAATAAAGTGAGCAGAGCAGAGCCACAGAGAAATTGCAGGCAGGAGACAGTGAGTAACTCAAGCTACAGGAAGTTGATGTAAGGACCCGTTGCAATCTGCTTAAATATGTTGCAGAAAGAACTTCAGATTCGAGATATTCCCTTGAGCAAATTAAAACTCAAACAAGTTATCTGTTGATGCCAAAAACTGATTTTTATTAATTGCTAATAGATGCAAAGAGAAAGAGGAAAAAATAAGAAAATATTGGAAAATGCTCAGGTTATTTTTTAGAGGCAGAGAAAAGATACCACCAAAAACTACGTTTCTACTGTGCTGTTGGGGCGGGGGGAGAAGCAGTTTTTGCCTTTTTTTTCTTCAGTCTCTGCTGACAGAGAATTTTTGGTAGGAAGTTTTTGACAGGCAGAACAATGGCAAAACATAATTTTTGGCATTTCTATATTATCTGTGTGTTACAAGACCACAGGAGAGATATTAGAGGTACGAAGAACAGAGATGAAGATCTCTGTTGGAGGCTGGGTTTGGTGAGTATTCTCTTTGGTAAGCCAGAGTTGGAGCAGTGCCTGCTGGTGCAAGAGGCAAACCAGTGAGTGAGGCTTTGGGATATAAGGATTCAGAGATGGGAAGCTGGGATCACCTATAGGTAGTATCCTAAGAATGTGATATGATCACACTGGAGTAACCTTGCAGTGACAAAGAAGTTTTGTTAAAACTAACAGTACCAATACCTCGTTTCCAAATGCTGTACAGGTGTATTCTCCCTGGGATGTTTCTTGCTAGTATATATCTGCTCATTTATTTCCTTGCCTGGAATATTGTTCAGTGCTACTCCATCTTTTGCTTTTGTCTTTTCCAGCTGTGGAATTACAGGTAGAATCTAAGATATGCCTAACTCTTTCCATAGGTAAATCCCATTTCTGTTCCAAAGTATCATATTACTGATTTGGATAATTTTTGCTCTGATCTCTTTCTCATCTTTAACTGAAAGATCTCAAGGACAAGTGTTTTTCTTAAGTACTAATTATTGTATGATTCTTAATCATTACTACTAGTTACATCCTTTTCAAGCATGGAATTTCTCAGCACCTCCATGCAGAGGTCAGTAGGAGGGTTACAGCAGGATTGCTCTCTAAAGTGGAGCACTTCTTTGGTTTCCATGTTCAAAGCATAAATTGAAGCTGAACCAAAAGTTAGGTCTTTATTTTCTGTCTTTGCACTTCCTTTTGCTTCAGTGACAACTAAGCATGTGACAGCTATGGCCCCAAACCTTGAGGACTGTTAACACACATCTTGTCTTAGTGACTCAGCTTTTTTAGTTTATTTATTTGCCTCTCTTGGACCATTTTAATAACCTGCTTTTCTTTCAAGGGGAAAAAATACCAAACTGTTATCAAACACAGAGGAAGGGCAAGTGAAATTTTTAGAGAAAGAGAGTGCAGGCATCCTTTCTTGTAGATCACTGAAAGATCAATTTTGATTCTTGATGAAGGGTAATATCATCAGCTACCAGATATACCAATGAGATAATGCTATGCTCTGAGACAGCCACCTCCTTCCTAGAGAAGGAACAGGGGAAAAGGACATTTTCACATCAACCTTCCTGTGGGTAAACCAGAAAATGAGCTGTCATGGAATTTGTCTCATGCAGAAATAGGAGGTAGGGTAGGTGTGTGTGTGATACATCCCGACGGGGTCAGTGCAGAACAGAGCTTTTGTGTCTGCGATAATGTGGCTCTGCAGCACTTGTTGAGTGTAATAGACAAATCACTGCGAGTGTAAATCTCTCTCTCCATTAAGGATGCTCTGGAAGAAAGCAATTTTTCTCCCATTTTTTCCAGGGAGAACGAGGCTCAAGCCTTTATCTCCTTGTGCATGCTTTTTACTGTCGTGATTTTTGTTTCCCTCTGGTCTCAGACAAACAAGGTTTTATGTGCCCATCATCATGGTGGGAAATGACGCCATCAATCTCTCCTTACCCACCCCACACACTCTATTTTCTGAAGGCTCCTCTGCAGTGTGTCCCAGCAGCTGACAGAGGGGGAGGAGTACAATTGTCACCCCAGCAGAAGTCACAGCTACCTCAGGCTCTGATGTCGTGGCTGGTAAGGGAGTTTTTGTGGCCATTTCACTCTGCTGTACCCAGCAGCTGCTGCCTCTGTTCTGCCTGCAGTCAGCTCTGCAGCACCCACCCTTATGTGAGGGATTGCAGAACTGAAGGAAAAAACATGTTTTCCCTCTCTCCCAAGGCAGAC
>JAWWLV010000180.1:307391-318791 GCA_035041135.1 Platyrinchus mystaceus
ATTATTTTTTGACTTGTGGCTCTTCTAAAATATGTAAGGGATTAATTTTATAAGATGCTGTGTGCCCCTGTCCACTATGTCCAAACAGTCCTATGGCACACAGACACACACTTGGATCAGTATTTTAATCTACCTGTGATTTTTCTGGACTTCTTTCCAAAATGACCTCTTCTTGTGGAGGTAACCAGACTGCATGTCTACATAATATGGAATTGTTGTGCTTGGAATTCTGTAGTTAGACACAGCACAGGAGTGTTATCATTATTGAAAAACCAATGATCTTTGCAGCCAGTGTTTTTGGAGTTGATTACTATTATCTGTAACTATTCAGAGTAGTTAAAAAACATGTGAATGAGCATAGTTTGGGCACTCAAACTGCATTAACAATACCCTGCAGTGACTTCATGCAGTAGCCATATGGCTCTAATTAAGACATCTGAGTATTTGTGTTTGCACACTAGAGAAAAAGAAACAGATCTGTCTTGGATGATAATTTAATCCTCCTCTCCACTGTGCCACTTTATGCTGTAATTAAGGATGTATACACATCCTAACTGTGCATTTCCAGTTTTACTATCCATGGATTTCTTTTCAGTACAAGCTCAAATCCATTGCCTGACATTGGAGTTGGGTTTAACTGCAAAGGTTAGGTGAGGCACTTCACAGTGCACTCCCAGTGCAGTTCCAAAGCAGAGCCCTGTTGGCAGCCAGCTTCTGCCAGGAAACTCCTGGGGTCTGGCTTTGCTACTTTCAGATAAGAAAAATTTAATATGAACTAGTCCAGCATTGGCACATAATATTATCAAATGATAGCTTTTTCTTATGACTTTTTTTGGTCAGATTCATCTGTGTATTCTGACTGTATTCTGTATAAAAAATTTTTTTTTTCCATCTTCCCATGTTTCCCTATTCTTTCATCCTCTGTGTTTGCCTCACACTAATATGAACAATGTTCTGCTTGTCTTCCCCACAGCGTGAGGAAGCTTTCATCCACAGCTATGCTGTTTTCACTGCCACTCTCATTTTCCCAACCCTACTTTTTATTTCCCATCTTCACTACTGAGTTGTAAAGGATGAAGTTAACTTTTGCAAAGAAATATTTCATTCTAATGTATATGTTCTTTTCCTTCTGTTGTGAGACTGCAGGGTAGTCTGTTTGCAGGGGTCAGTAAGGATGGCTGCACACAGCTCTGACATGCATTTCTTTCTTAAGAAAATATACTAATTGTTAGTGCACACTTGAAAATAATATTTCAAGGAAACTTTATCCCATGAAACTTCTGGGGAAACCTACAGAAGAGAAACCAATTGGTAATTTGCAGTAAATATTCAAATTGAATTTTTGCTAGGACTGAAATATAAAGCCATATGCTAAAATTATAATAGGCCCCTGTTTAAGTTCACTACTAAACCATATTTTCCTCAACAGGGACTTTTTCTCAAATGCTTTTGACTAGGGTGAGTTCTGAGATGATGTCCAGCTTTGTACAGAGAGGAAAGGTTGAGGTCCAGGTCCCAGGACAGGGATGTCGCCCTTCATGGCTCCAGCCAGGTCACACTGCAGCTCAGATGCTGTTGGAATATTGCTCCCTGCTGCAGGGGTGGAAATACAGTGGGCCAGGGAGATCTGCAGGGTGTTTGCAGTGTTGTCCTGCAGTTTAACCAGAACTGAATTCAGACTTGAACACCAGCCCTGATTCTGCTTCTTGTTTGAAGCTGTGGTAGATGAAACTTTGTTTTCTTAAACCAGCTCTCCTTGGCAATGGTATTTGAAGGAGCAGCTGTGCTGTACAGAAACCCCCCCAAGCTGTGTCCTCACTTGAGCCATGGCCTCAGACATTCAGTTAGAAGAGTTTGCCTTCCACACTGCATTTTTCCTCACTCTTGTTCAAATTGTGGCCTTCTTCCTTTTGCACCTGCCAGAGGAACTTCTGAGACAAAGTGCCAGCATAGTATTCTTAGAACTAAAGCTAAATTAGAGAAATTTAGTCTAATTAGTCTAATTTGGTCTAATTTGTCTTGTATTTAAGCAGGTAAATATGTGACTGTAGTTTCTGAATTTTTCATTCCACAAAATGTCCCCATATGTTGAAATGCCATTAGGAAACCAGTTTCCAAAGCATTGTTACTGCTGCTGCTGCTGGTGAATTATTACCACTAAGAAAATCAATACTGGCATATGATTTTCTAGAATGCAGATGTCTGGCTGATCCACTGCTTGAATAAAGACATAGGTCTAAACTCAAGTCAATAATAGCAAGAAATGTCAGCTGATGTATTTCAGGACCACAAAAGAAAATTAAAGTCCTTTGAAATGCAGGGGCAACATGCCACCTATATAACTACTTAGGATTCAGGGTTTTTCCTTCCTTTTCTCCCATTCCCCAATATGCTGCTGTGAGTAAATAAGTGCATTTCTCATGTTTATAAATTATATAGTCCTTTTCCTTGAAGACCTTGACCTCCTGCTGCACTCACAAAAAACTCCAAATCCTAACCTGTAAGTGAGGATCACTGAGGGGGGGAAGCATTGATGCAGTGTGGAGGTGAAGGTGTTTGTCTGGGGTCACAAGCCAGTTTTGGTTGTTTATGTTAGAGGAGATAACAGGTATTTGGAGGAAGGACACAGCACTCATCGTTTCATCCTTCCTTTCTTGCTCTCCTGGTGCCATCTCTGCAGAAGAAGGATTTGGCTCCTTCCCCAAGAGCCCCATCCCTCCTTGTAAAGGCTGAAACGTGGGAGCAGGTTGGGGATTTATCCAAACTCCTTCAGTTTTAATTCACTCCATAGCCTTTTATAAATGAGCCTCTGTTTTGGGCAGGAACAGTGTCAGGGGACTGAGCTGCATCTGTCAAATGCCAGTGGCTGGAGAAAGAAGGGGACTGGGGGAAAAGGGAACAATCTGGACTGAAATGAACCTACCCACTGAGCCTGCCTGAAGCCCAACACTGAGATGAGCAGTAGAGAGGCATTTGGTTGGGCAGGGGCTGGTTTCCCAGGGTTAGGAAGCCATCTGGGAATATTTCATAGCAGGGGACTCAGGTGAAGGGATATTAAGCTCTTCTCAGACACCTTTTCTGTCCATCAGCACTTGCTGCTGCAAAAGCATTGCTATGGAGATAGGCAAGGGAGCACCTTACAGCAATAGGGGGAGAAACTCCTCTTTCTAAAGCCCAAAAAGAATAAAAAGGGCTTTGTGAAGGGGGAAGAGTCTATTCAGTACATCCTCTTCTAGTCTGGAATCATGCAGAATAAAACTAGAAATTATCAAAGGTTTTAAAGGTGGCTATGAGTTCAGGGTGGTGATGCATCCTGCTCAAGATTGTAAATAATGCTAGTAGCAGTGTTTTTGTTATTTCAACAGTAATGCTTTACTCTTAACATGCTGGGTGAAAAAAGAAGAGCACTGCAATACAGTCTTGCATCTAATTTTTTCTTCTTGGACTATTCCATGTGAAAAGAATTTTTTTGGTAAAATTATGATGATGAGAGTGTTAATGAGAGGTTGATTAAGCTATGGCACATGATAGCTGCCAATTAGATATGTTTCCTCAGTCAGAAACTGAAAACTAAGAACTTTTACCCAGCAAAAAATGCTTATCATTCAGCCAACAGTAACCAGCAAAACCTCCCAGACTGAAGGAAGAAAGGTTACTTCTCACTTTAAAGGATTCAAAATGTGGCAAGCACTGTAAAAAGGTAAATAATGCTGTAGTAGAAATCGTTGGATTTCTACTTCCTAGAGAAGCAATGCAATTGGGCATTTTCTGCAAATAAATGTTAATGGTGCTGGCTATATGTACCATCAAGTGGCCTGCAGACTATAAAAAATATTGAATTCCTAGTTCAATTTATTATAATTTTGTTGACTGTGAGCTAAATTTGATTTCCATAAGGCTCCTGGTGATAGACCTCCTTCCTATCCAATGTCTCTTGAACAGCTGTTAAAAAACATATTTCAATATATTTGCAGAGTGCAAAGTTTGCAATCACAACTGTTTCACCTGGGGAGTTGGAACAAGTTAGAAAAACAACCCCCAGAAACGGTCAGGAGAGCAGTTCTGAATAATGAATTAATTTCTGATTATATTAAAAAAAAAAAAGAACAAGATGTGGAATTTGTCACAGAAAAAGCATTACTCCTGGCTGCTCCAACCTTTGGGAGTCACCTTTGGCACTATCAGTCATGATAATTTGCTGCCACATTTCCAATGGAGGAAACTGATGTTGGCTGGTGGAAAACCCTGGAAGCTCCTGCTGGGCCCCTGATTGAGCTTAATTGCCCTGATGAGCATCACCTTGGCTCCCCTCCCCGCCCCCAGGGGAGCCAGTTCAGGATGGGCAGGCAGCCAGAGCTCTCCTGTTTGCCCCCAGCCCTGCCTGGCACCTTGGCCAGCCCCAGTGTGTCCTGTTTCCTGGGATGTAAGGTAAGGGAAAGGCTTAAAAGGGGAGTTTGCTTTTTCCTAGGGGAATGTCTTGTCTCTGTTGAAGTCAGTTGTGTAAATCCTGACAGAGGTGGCTGTGCTGCTGCTTCTGGCCTGGTGAGGATGGCAGGGGTTGGTTTGCTCTGCTCCACAGGGACATTCCAGTTCTGTTGGCTCCTCTAGTCCCACTGTTCCTTGACTCCAGTGGTTTAATTCAACTGGCTGAGGACTTGTAAATGCAACTGCACTGAAACAGGTGGTCTGCTGTGGAAATGCTCTTTTTTGTGTCTTTTATCTGCTGCTTTGTCCATTGGCTTCCTGCCCCCCTTGAGACCGTGGTGAGAGAGTATTGAACTACTTTTTGTTCTGTGAGTGAGATTTTGCATGCATTTGAGCTGGCTATTTCTATGGCAACTTATCCATAAAATTACACCACGAGCATGCTTGGGTTTCTGAAATATCATTGTCCAAAACAGTCATTTATTTAGGTTCGGGAATGTTGTCCTTGTTTATTTAAAAACTATTTTAGTGTAAATAATAAGTAAATTTGGTCATTTTAATTGTTTTATGCAGTGCAGTGAATAAACATTAAAGGAATAAGTAGCAGCAGGATGGGGAAAAGGCAAGGACTGAATATAAAGATTCCTTTTAATTAAAATCTGTGAGAGCTTCTGATTTCTCTGACATTTTAAATTGCATTGAGCTGCAATGTAATTTAATTTTCAAGGCACTTAAGTAGTCTGTTCTTGAGTATTGACTGATTATCTGTTGCCCTATATACAGAATTGAAATAACCATTTACCCTATTGCTGGAAAAGTAAGTGCTCCAGTGCAGCTTCTGCTTTTCAACAGTGTTTTCAGTCAGTAATCAAGGCAGCATCAGTTACTGTAAATTAATGGAATAAAGCTCTAATAACTGCAGTAGGTTAATAGAAGCGCAGTTAAACCTTGCACCAAAACCAACCATCTTGGGTGAGCTCTTAGAGCACATCAGGAAGATGTTCAAGAGTCCCAAATTAACTCGTAATTGTGCAATTTTATGTACACACACATACATAACAGAGCAAACCAGCTCAGTACAAACACAGCAGTACAGCAGGAGCTTTTGAGAAAATGCATTATTTCAGCAGAGATAATTTGCCATCTTTATAATTGAAATTCAGAGCTCTGAAACACATATCTTTATGTAGAAAGTAATGACTGTTCTTTCACTTCCAAAACTTACCTATCAGAATTAATACTTGTCCTGGCGAATTCTCTCTTTCTGGAGTATAAAGAAGTTGTAAAAGCAAGCTTGTTTTCAGGCTGCTAATCACTGAGATCAGGTGCTGAAGCAACAGCCACCTGTTCTCAAGATTTGTGGGTCAGCTGTATGGGTTTTTATTGAAATTGGACTCACCTGTGGTTTCAAAGTTAATCACAGAATCGTTTGGGTTGGAAGGGACCTTTGAAGGCCATCTACCCCAACACCCTGCAGTGAGCATTTATACTCCAGAAACAGAGAATTCCCCAGGACAACTGTATTTATTTATTTCCCATTATTTAAATGTTGGCTTTATTATAGTTGTTACCCTTTTATGGTGGGTTTTGCTGGTTATCAACTATATCTACTTTATTCAAATAGATTTATTGAGCAACAGCTCCAGCTGTAAAAAAATATGGTTAACTTGTGGGTTTTCTCATAGAATACCAGATTAATTTGATCTACCATCTAACCTCTCAAATGTTTGAAATTATAATTGTGCTATGTCTTAGGGAATTTCCTGTTTATTTGGAGTTAATTAGGTACTTGAATTTAATTGCAAGTTTGACTTTTGGCACATTCAGAATATTTTTGTATACTCCTAGAAATGAAAATGCCAGAGAAGCAGTTAGTATTTTGAACATATTCATCTTAATGGCAGAGTCCCAATCTATAAAAATGTAAAAGGAAATTGTTTTGAGCCTTAAAAAAGCCATGCAGTATCTAGCTGTGGAAATAATTTCAGAAGCTTTCAACATTGATCATTTTAGTATACACAACAGCTTGAGCTGATGCAAAGTATGTTTAGTTTCATGAGACTTCTGTGCTTGCAAAATATGAGAACTTTTTTGTCTTTCTTGGAAGAAAAATAGATCCAATGCATACATTTTCCCCAAGCAGTGGGTTTTTTACAAGATTCAATAACGAAAAGTATTCCTGAAGGTGCTCGTAGAAGAATTTGTACTGTAGCAGTTCTGTAAGAAGTGAAACACCTTAATCTTCATGTAATTTTCTTTTTGATAGAAACAATGGCTGTATGGTGTGCTTTTGAAAGGAGTATCTGTAGTGTTGCTCCATAAAGCATCTAATGTATTCTGACCTTTGGTTCACAAGGTGAATGCTGGAGTGCAATGCTCACAGGGAAGAGGATTCTGGAAAGATCCTTTAATCCATTCCTAACCTTCAAATTAATTTATTGGTTGAAACAGGAGGAAAACAAATGACAGTAGATTGATTGGGAGTCGTGGTTCATGCAGCTGCATCTCCTGTTGCTCCGAAACAGTCAGGCTCAGGGACTTTGCTAAGGAGAGCGTCCCTGGGAATACCTCCTGACAGTTCCTGTAGAAAGTGAATGGGCCCAGTGTGAAGAGAGGGGTTTTTCCAGCAGGTGTAGTTTATTTTGACACAGAGCTCATATTCTGAAGACAACAGAACTAATTATTGTGCTGTGTTAATGTGAATTAGGGTGGGATAAGCATCGTAGCAAAATAAATCCATTGGCACTCTGGCCTTGGAAGGAAGTCTACATCAGTTTGTGCTGTAGGTGTGCACCAGGGAGAGGGAAGGGATGAGTGAGAAGCCTTAGTCAGGGCAAAGGTGACAGTCTGGGCAGCAGCTGCCTGTGCAGCTCAGGACTGCACCCTTTGCAGGGAGCCGTAGGGCCGAGCCTGCCGTGCCCAGGAGGGGCAGGATGTGGGCAGGCTGGTGACCACTGTCAGCTGGGCACGTGAGCAACCCTGCCACCACCTTTGGGGAGCCTTAGTTTGTAACTGAGTGTCCACAATTGCAGTGACCTCTGCTACACTTCTGTCTTCTCTGGCATTTCCCATGGGTTTAGTTTTTAAAGTGATAATGGAGCTTGTTAGGTGCTACCCTGACTGCCATCAGTCACTGTCTTAACCACCTTGTAGTCACTGCTCTGTCCATTCAGACTCCATCAGCTCATGACTCCACCATACTTTCTGCTTCCAGGATAAGTCTCCCATCTGGAAGAAAGAATCAGTAATTCACCTTGTATTTATGACCCTGCCACCGTGTGCCCTCAGCGGTCCCTTTGCAGCTCTTTACTGTCAGCAGCAGAAAGTACAGGTGGTCGAGGTTGTGTCCATTGCTTCTCCTGCACTTCCCTGCCCCGAGGCCTCACCCATCTGCCCTTTCAAGTGGTGTGTGAGAGCATCTTTCAGCTTCTTTCTGCTGGTACCTTTGTGATGCCCCATGTTCAGGGCATCTGGTTTGCTCTTGAACAGATTCCCCCAGTACCCACTTGCTGCTCCCAGTACTGGTGCTTTATAACTGTGTACTGGTGCTTCCTGGGGCAGCACCCCAGCACTGCCAGCTCTGCTGCTTCCCAGGCTTCTGAGCTGCCCAGACAGACGCTGGGTGAGGTCCTCTCAAGATGTGCCCCTGGTGCTTGACCTTGCAACCTGCCTGCTCCTTTGCTCTTAGCTCATTGTTAAAACTGTGGTGTGGGTCACAATTTTCAGCTCAAATTTTGCAGGTTGATCATGGGATCAGATGGGTTGGAAAGGACCTCTGAGATCATCAAGTCCAACCCTTGATCCACTTCACCACAGATTATGGCAAAGTGCCACATCCAGTCTCTTCTTAAATACCTCCAGGGACGGAGAATCCACCACCTCCTTGTGCAACCCGTTCCAATGCCCGATTAATAGATGGAGCTACTACTTCCATGCACCCAGAAATCATGAGCCCGTTGTGCTTTCAGATCACTCCTTATATTTATTTGTTGCTCTTTATTGATTCATGTTTTTATCATGCCTTTTCTTTTTCCCCTCTCCTTATTTTAACATAGAATTGATGAAATGGTTGCTAAATAAAAAGAGATTTAATCCAAATACTGATTTGATTCAAACTTAGGGGGTTTTATGTTTCAGAAAAGCTTGTCCGTCTTTATTTTTTTGATCTCTATATAAAGGTTTGCCTAAGGCAGAGAGAGCTATTGGGGGTGTTGGAAACCTTGAAAAGCTGAGATTTATCTGCAGTTCCAGTTCCACTAGGTTAAAACTGGTTTCCACCAGCCTAATACTTCTAGTACAGAGATACTTTGATTAACTCTAGAGCTTTAGATGCTTAAAAGAGCATTTAATCATTTGAGGTGCATTTCTTCTTTAGTTGTACATATGCTTGTATTCTAGATGCTTTTAAATTCAGTGGTTTTCCTTTATCTGAACTGCTTCAGCTTTATTTGTGTATTTTCCTGTTTTCCTTTTATGAGTCACAGTATACAATTTTCTAAAGCATTATCTTGGTCTCTTATCTCTCTGTAAACTGCTAGGTGATACCTTGTATGCAGGATGTTTTATTAAATTGAGTTTGTTTGCTTTGTGTTACACCACATAGCCTTTAGTCTCTGTAAATCTTATCCTAGGCAGGTCTGTCCCTCCTTCCTATCCCCTGCTGCCCTATCTTTTAATCCAGATGTGCCTCTGCTGAGAGGCATTGCTCCTGCAAAGCCATTGTGAGTGGAGATCAGGCTTTGTGGTATTTCCCCAGTGAACACACTTGTGCCCTTTCGTAGCTTTTACCAGAGTGGAAAATTCTTGAGCTTAGGTTAGAGACAGTGGTGGAGGCAGCAGCAGCTCAGAGCAATGTTGGATAGATGAAAAGAAATGAGATCTTCCTGAGAAGAGTGGAGGGGCCAGGGAGGATCAGCAATTGGAAGCCTCTATCCTGGAAGGGGCCTTGGATGCAAGGGCCACAGCATCCTTCCTCTGGCAGGCACAATCAGAAGGTTTACTTACCAATAAAGCATTTTCTTCAAACAGGTAACCTTGCTGACTTTTTTCTTATTTTACCAGAACAGAACAAGATAGGCCAAATCCTCCTTTGCTCTTCCTTTTTTTAAAGCCTTTTCATTCTCAGCAACATTAGATTAAAATTTCTTGAGGTTTTTTTTTTTTCTTAGGTACTACTTGAACTTGGAAATAAAAGAAACTCAGCTTGATGCTTGTGATGAATTTGGTAACAGAGCAATTGTGCTATGGATTTTATGGAAGTGTAAATAGAATTTATACAAGTTCAAAGGGAGACTGCCCTTCCTAATGTCAATGGCATTCAAAGGAAACAAGTGTCTTCCATTTAATTTTGGAGTAACACTATTTCTTGATCTCTTGGTCATTACAGTGTGTCCTGCAAAGCAGTTGCAAAACCACCTTATGATTATTTCACAACTTATAACTTTTTTTTTTTTGTATTTTTAGAAAGAATACATCTCCAGGTTATAAAATAAGCATCACAGCTAAATGAAGTAGCAGAAAATCAAACTCCATCTATCTGTATGTGCTCATATAGCAGAGCTGTTTAAAATGTCCACCTACTCTTTTCTCTTAAATCAAGTGGACAGTAACACGATGAAAAACATTTTCACATGCATAATACTTCTTCTGTCAAAATATCAACAGCCTGATCAAACAGGTTGCATTCCCATCTTTTGTGTCCATTTTTGAAAACAGCTCTGTATTTCACTTGTTAAATTTCAAAAACACTTCTGAAATGGAAATCAAACCCTAACTTAATTTAAATCTAAAATTGCTCACATATCAGAACAGTCTGGCCTCCTTCAGGCATTTTATTATGAAGTACCAGTTAGGGACATAATTTAACTTGTGAAATGTACAAATCACATGGAATTCACATGTGCTATATAAAGAAAAGAACGTGCAAATACCAGAGTTATGCATTTCAGGGGCTAAATTGCCTGACATCGTAGTCTAGGCCCCCCATGCACTTGTCTCATTTTCATTGGCTTGTCAAGAATATAAAAAGGAATTTAAAAAGTAAACATAATTTGTATTAAAAAGGGAAAGTGAATCTATTGGTCATTTGTTCATCTTATGCTGCAGAGGTCTTCATAAAATTGTACCTGGGAGATAAATAGGTGTAGATTTCAAATTCAAAAGTAGCCTTTTGGGTTCCAGGCCAAACTTAAGCCGTTAAGACCTGGTGTCCCAAACACAAGACTCAGGAAATTTTGGATCATAGTAATTTTATTGAGATTTCGGTCTTGCCTCCTTGAACCCATCTGTGTAGTTTTATTAAACTGGTGAGTCACAATGAAGTAAAAAGAGGCTGAAGGATTTTCTCTGCCTTCATGTGATAGGCATCGCCTTGACCATCGTCTTGGGGATTTAGGCAGGGAGAAGAGTGCTCAGAACTTCACTTTGAGATGAAAAGCTGACATTTCCAATTGAGTCTTTATAACAGACTTGTATTTCTGTAGAGGCTTTTGTAATGCATTTAGGCACCATGTAGTATTTCAATGGGTTCTAAAATCTGAATAACAAATATCTTTTTTGGGTAACAACTAATCTCTGTCATGGTGTGCTGCTCGTGCAAGTGAGTTATTATTCCATCTATATAATTCCATGCAAACTACTACATATTATTTCATCTTTACCCTCTAATTTATATTACCTTTAAAAACACAGATTTAATTATAACAATTTTATTTTCAAGATCAAATATATACTTGCCCAGAGAACAAAAGATAATATAATAAAAATCACTTAAGACAAATTGAAATTATATTCAAGCTATATTGAAACTATGCAGTTCAAATAACGATCACAAGGAAAAGAGGGCAAGTCCTTTGCTCATTGGGGTGGAGGAGAAATAAATACAATCAGTGACAGTCAAACAGCTTTTGTATGTATTGTAAGATTTAGGCTAGATTAACATCTCAATTATTCCATGGAGAAGAAAATCTATCAGAT
>JAWWLV010000180.1:320962-357116 GCA_035041135.1 Platyrinchus mystaceus
TCATGTTTTATAGCACCTCACCTGGGTGCAATGAAACCTATTTCATTAATTCAAAACAAAAGAAAAAACCTGAAAAATTTTCTGCCTTTTAATAGTACTTTTCTGCTATTAATTTTCCCACTTTGCAAAGATACCAGTGAGAAGGATTCACACAGTTAATTCAGTCCTGCCCATCTGCTGGTTGCTGTTTTGGCTAATGCATTAAAAATTTACCTTTGCACGATTCCTTCCAGGCTGCTATTTATTAATGGATTAAAAATGGTCTTTTGAAGTGAACAGCATGTACGCAGCAAACCATTTTGTTCAATTTAAATGAAAAAGAATGGAAAGAAGTGCTGTTAGCCTGGCTCTTTGAAGATGTTTGGGTTCAAACATTTGGTTTGAGGTATTGTTGTACTTTTTTTTTTTTTTTTTTAATAGCATGCCGTGGAAGCAAAGCAAATAAGTTTTGAGGGTTATCCTTTAGCTTTTTATGTGAAAGTTCTCTTCTTTAAAGCCAAAACTAGCTGAGGGACAGGTAATGCTTGTGCACAGCCTGTGCAGCAATAGTGCTGTGGAGCCTGCTCTGCTCCCGTGCCCAGGGAGCTGGGGTGGCTCTGGCTTCATCCACGCTGTGCCCACGGGATGAATGTGCAGCTGCCTCTCCAGTCCTGGCTGGTAGGCAGGTTCCTGGGTCAGTTTTGAGATGAGGGATCCTGGAAGGAAACCCAGTGGTTTTCTGTTGCTGAAAATCCCCCGAAGATGCCTGCAGGAGAGGTGCATCCTAGGCTGCCATCTGCCCCTGTGGTGGCAAGGGAAAGTGGTGCTAGAGCTTGCCTGGAAGTGTTGTCACTGATCTGGGAGGTCTCTCTCTCTGTAGGCTTTGGGTAAATGGGTTTTTAGGTAGCTGGTACTTACCTTCAGCATACTGTGGGTGTTTTCCCTGCTCATGATAGACAAGTAACGTGTCAGAGCACCAGTAGTGTCCCAGCCTGGCTGGCTTCTTGTGTAAATGCAGTAGATCCAAGTAAATAGAGCAGAAGTAAACCCTGATGTATTCACTGAGACCAAGGACTGCTGCCTGTGAGGGTCACCGTTCCCAAATGACATTAAATACTCCTTGGAGTTCCTACTGGGTGATTGTGGTGACTGGAAGCACGAGAAAAACTGGAATAGAGTACAAGACGACTTGATGGATAGTCATTCCTATTTCACTGCAGTAGTTCACCAGTACAATTAAACTAAAAATAAAGATTTAAGATGGAAATTTTCATCACTCCTTAGAAATACAAGGTAGAGGGGGTAAAGCCAGCATCTAACAAGTATGCAGTGGGATGAATAGAATTCTGAAGGCATTGGCTATTGAGAGTTTTCTTGATTTCTGTTTTGTCTCACTGTACCAAAAAATACTTTGATCTACCTGGAAATCTCAATTAAAAATGTTTACTTTTTCTTTACTAAAACTGCTTTCTGTATCATCGTCTCCCATGTGGAAGATTCATTCCACGTTCATCACAAGATGTCTGTGGGTGGAATGGCATTGCTGGGCACAGCTGAATTTTGTGGATGCAGTGCTGGTGACCAGGTGAGGGATGAGCTGTGGGCTGCTGGAGCAGCTGTGGCTCAAGGAGAGCCTCTGCATTTGCATCTCCTTGCTTTCTGTGAGCAAAAGAAGTCTGCACCCAGCTTTGGGCAGATCTGTGCTCCTGGTCACAACTGCAGCGTTCAGCCCCAGCAAAGCTATTGCATATGGGATAGTTTGCCATTAGCTGTCAGAACAGATAGAACAGCCTTTACAGCAGCTCTTCAAAGCTGCAATGAAAGAGCTCTGTTTCCAATTCAGACATGAAGAGCATGGGCTCCTTATATTTGCTCAGTGTTCCCAATTCACCATTAGACTGTGGCTGCTCTGTGCAATCTGTTTGAATCTGTCCCCATCTGTTCCAATCTGATGTTTTTTTCCTGAAAAATTAAGCTGGCGGCGTGTGATTGTTGCAAAGGCAATCAATTACTGCAGCTGTAAAAGTGTTCTGCCTGGTAGAGACAGTGTGTGCTCTTCCCAGGCTGCTGCCTTTCTTCCACCCCTTCCCTTCATGCAGGTAAACCACACCATGGGCTGCTGGCATGGACTGAAGCTCTGGCTGCTGACATACAAATTGGAGACTCCCTGCTGTATTTCATGTTTTGTGAGGGGACTTTGTTAGTAAAAACAGCTACCTGTGGTGCGTGAGTGGCTGGAACATTTGGGGAATAGTTGGAAGTGGCCAGCTATGAAAGAGGTCAGGCTGGTTGGAGTTCCTCAGCAGCCTAGCCTGGGTCTTGTACTGCTCAGTATGGTTTTTATTTTGTGAATGAATTGAATGAAGGAGAGTATACGTTGATTGGCTTATGATACCAAACTTGAAAGGAATAGAATTCTAAACGAACACTCCCCACCAAAGCATCCAGTTTTACTGGTACAGCAAATTCAGCAGTTGAATGGGTGGAAGTGTAAGAACAGCATCCACACAGACACAGAAGAGCCCATCAGAAGGGAGTGCTAGGAGTTACTATGCTCCGATCACTTGAATCTCAACATCAGCAACGTTGAGCTTTTGTGAAAAATATTAACACTGCTAGGATGTGTGAGGCAGATTTATATTTCTGCAAGAAGGGGGAGTCATCTGCCCACTCTGCTTGTCATGCTGCCAGGTGCAGCCCGGAGCACTGCACCTAGTTCAGGCTATGCTCTAACAGCAGTTTGCAAGCCAGGCAAAAGTAGCCTGGAGGAAAGCGAAAAGTGGTGAGAGGAGATGAAATATGATCTTGGAAGGCTTGAAAAACTGTGCTTGTAGAGCTTTGCAAAGATAAAGCTAAATAGGGAGGTTTGGAGAAGGCATCAGCTTTCAGATGCAAGAGGTGTGTGGAGCACCACATGACAATCTGCTCTCCTCCTCGTGCCCAGGGACAAGAAATAATGTGTGCCAGGGTTTCTGCATGAAGGACTTAGCCAGACAGCAGGGAAAATTTCCTAGGGATAAGCTTTTAAAAAAAGAGTAATTTTTGGCTCTTAGACTGTGCTATGGACACTGGGCCAGAAGTCACAGAATCATCATAGAGCAGCCCAAGTTTGGAGGGACCTTGAAAGATCATTTTCCCTGACTCTTGTGGGAAAGAGAGCCTAGATGAGATTATCTAGCCCTTTGTCCAGTCATGTCTTAAAAACTGCCAGTGATGGTGCCTGTGCTACCTCCGTGGGGAGTTGTTCCAGTGCATGATTGTTCTGACTGTAAAAAAACTTGTTTCTTATATCATCATGAAAACCATGCAGTAGGTCTGTAATGTTATGGACTTATGACTTGTTTAACCCTGACTCTGAAATAGCAAAAACCTGAACGTCTTGTATAAAAGGAAGATAGTGTTTTATAGTTTGGGGGGAAAGAAAATCACATTTTTATAAAATACATTTTGTGTAGTAAGGTCTTGGAATTATTTGCCTTTTGCTGCTGTCTTACAGAACAAACTTTCCTAGAAGCTAATATATGACAAAGTGCTTACATGGCATTGGGAGGGAAAGTATCCAGAGGTTACTGCACTGGGCTTCAGATCTAACTTGGGTAGACTCAGATTGTTTCCATTTTTTTTAGCAGTAGTTTAGAATTTCACCAGGTATTTTTGAGAATACCAATACCTACTACTAGACAATGTAAATAAATACTGCTTATTTCTACCTTTCAAATCTGCATATTCATAAATACTGCATTGTTACTCTGACATAGCAGTTACAGCATGTATGATATACGTGGATCTTCATTTATCATTGTCCAACTTTGGGCTTTGTAAAAGGTAATGTTTTAGAAAGCTGCTTACATAAACCACTCTTTTAATGGAGCTGGCCCAATGAGAAGCCAGGAGTGGAAAGAAATTAAATGACACTGCTGGGCAGAGATGACAAAGATGGATCCAACTGTTCTGAGAAGAATATAGGTTTATTCTGTTATTAACTATGAACTTGCTGCAGTTTAGATATTCCTTTGTAAACTTTATGGACAGATGTTTTAACTTCCATGGAGTGATTAAGTGCTACATCATGCAGGCTGCTGTGTGAATCATCATGTTCACATTAACATGCACCTACATGAGTAATTTACTAAGTTATGAAAATGGGGAATATTTTGCCATGATTATGAATAATTAACACAAAGCTGTATTGGCAATGTCCACCCAGTAATTCATCCTTATAGCTTTGTGACAGAATGTCTTGGGCTGCCTCCAGGAGGGAATTTGGAGAGTAGAGTCAGGATGACAGAACCCAAAACCGTAAGGAGGACCTGTGGACTGATGGCTTTGCAGACAAACTCCTGGTTAATTGGGCAGGGGGTGCATCTGTGGAAGCTGAAGGCCTTTGCTATAGGATGAGTTCTGTGTCCTGCTGGGGGCTCTGAAAGCTGCAGTTTGTGCAGTTATCGCTTGGAGGGGAGATGGAAAAGCGAATGTGTCTGTGCTTTGAATGTTAAGGTGGCTGAAGTTCCATTAACCAGAGTCAAATATAATTGGCTGTGCATATGTTTGTTCTCAGTTTTGCCTCTCCTGCTTACATTATCAGTGTCTAATATTCAGATTCACAGCTTCCATTAACCACTTGCCAAGAATTAGATTGTAGTTCTGCTGTTAGCTGAGCAAAACCTCAGGTACTTGCTGTACCCTTTGGCAGGATGAGCCACTGAAGGCAGAAGAGGGGAAGGTCACTGTGGATCTTTACATAATTTCCAGCAGTGTGTCCAGGCTGGGAGCAGGGTGAAAGCAGCCTGAGGTGCCGTGTGTGCTGCATGCAGCAGCGTACCCGTGTTGTGCCTGTGCAGCCCAGTGTTCCCTGAGCGCTGCTGTCACGGACAGAGTCACTGTGTACCTTTGTTTTAATTGCTGGGGGTTTGTTATACCCCTATGGAATGAGCCAGGCTGGCACTTCAATAAAAAGTGACGAGTGTTGGAGCAGGGTGTCAGACCCTGACAGGCAGAGGGAGGACCTGCGGGCCCTCCTGCGTGTCCCTCCCTTTCCAGGCCCTTGGCTGCACGCAGATCAGTGTGTGGTGCTGACTATTTTCCTCTCATCTTTGCTTTTCAGTTTCCCAGTTGCCACAAACTGCTCCTTATCCATGTGCATGGGTAGGTGATGGTGGTTTCTCTGTGTGTTAGTGCCTGCAGTGCTCCCTTAGAGCTGTGCAGGGCAGAGATTTCTTGCAGCACAGTTCTGCTGTGATGTGCTCTGGTCACCAGTGTGATTAAGAAGGCTGACCTGAAGCCCATCAAAGCACAGAAAGGAAGCAGCTCCCACTTTAAGGATTCACTCCAAAAAGGGAGGGAGGAGGAAAGATTAATGACTGCTGTCATAATCCCTGACCTCAAAAATGGTATAGGTGGGATTGTTCCAGAGGGGCCCCAAACATCCCCACATATGATGTAAAGTCAGTTGAAAGACATAAAACAGTTTTAAAAGAAAGATGCTTATCTGATTCTTAGGAAAAATTCTGAAATTGAGTTGTGTGTGAGTTACTGGCTGTGTTTTCTGAGAGTAATAACTCAAGGAAAGTAATTTTTGGATTGTGATTCTTTTTTTCTTATGTGTGAAGCTTGTAAAAATAGTTAATGGCTTGTTTGGATGTTTCCCAACCTCCTTATGGGCAACACTTGGAAAAATATTTTTAAAAGCTCATAACTTGTGAGGGCTGTGTACTGATATGATTTGAATCATGGTCTGAGTTCTGTCTAAGACTTAGCCTTGCTTCTTTCACAAGGCCTTTCTTGCTTATTTTATTTTCTTAATCCCTCTCCACCTTCAATATTTGTGTTTTGCTCTATCTAACGTTGGCCTCCTTTTGCAACAGCTTCACTGAAGGGGCTTTTTAAGCCTCCTGATCTATTGTTCAGAACTGTTTCTATTCCTCTTCCCCTTTCCCTCTTTTATGTATTGAATTAGATAAAGGCTGAATTCCTTTTTTGACTAGAAAGAAAGATCCAAGACTTGGAAGGTGCCAGATGGTGGCACTGGTCTTTCACATCTGACAAGTCTGGATCGTGCAGTGAAGCATAAGAAGTTTTATGCAAGTTATACTCCCTGCCATCCTAATTTTTTCCTTTTCAAGCTGCATAGTTGGAATGAGGAAGGTGACATATTTTTGTGCTTATCTTAAGAGAGTGCCTAGAGAAGGTGAGATGTGTATCTGAGGGAGGAGAAAGGATAAGCCTTGGCAATGTCTGAGCATTTCTAATACTATTATTTTCTGTGTTTGTATCACACCATTGCTTTGCACTACATTTCAGTTGACATGTAGAGTAGTTTGGATACCAACTGAGCTGTGTGAGCTTATACTAGATGAATCTGTCGTTCTGATTCTTAAAATCAGACATGCAATTTATATTCACAGTCTTTGCTGAATCATACTGCATGGGGAGTTTTTAATACCCAGTTATTTTCTGAATGTGGCAGATACGAGCTGTATAGTGATGTTATAGCTGTTTGCTTTATATTCCTGAAATCTTCTCTTTGGTTTATTCAGAGCAGCTTAACAGTACTCTGTTTCTCTGCTTTGAGGAGGAATGGCTGGAGAAATCTGTATTTGAGAGAGAAAGAAGTGTTGAATTCCATATGAAATATTTTGTTAGAGAAATATTGAAGATGGAAAAATGCACTTCTCATCTCTGGAGCTGAATCCTTGCAGTCTGTGCTGCTATTCTTTCCATTTTTGGGCACAAACTGTGTGAGGGAAGAGACAGCACCTTCAGACACGGAAGTGATGAGTAAAGGCTGATTGTGAACAACAGAAATGCCAAAATTCTTTAATAACGTGTGAAAATGAGTTACCTGTGAATGTCACTTCTTACAGTCCTGGCACTCACACAGAAGCTGTAACATAAGTTGTAACCAGTGTTACATGGAAAGAGGACAATGGAAAACTTGCTGACCATCCATGATCCAACATCATCTACAGAGCAAACCTTGGTGCTGGGAAATGTCCCAACACTACCAAAGAGACAAGACATGGGACCTGCGGTCTTGAATAAAGCAGTGGTGAATGTTTTAAAGTCACCATAATCTGTAGACTGGAATGCATTCCTTGGTTAAAAAAAAAAGGTTGAAAAAAAAGAAAAAAAAAAAAAGGTTGAAAAGCATTTGAGTTCACATAGTCTGCAGTCTTTCTTCACATCTTTTATTTTGAATTTAGGCTTCCTACCCATGCAAGGTTTAGTCTACCTCTGCTTTATCCTAGTGCTAGTGCAAAGCTCAGTTGGAGGTTTTTTACTGAGTTACTGGGCTGTGATTTTGCCTTTTTAATTTTTCTTAAGCTACTTTTTCTAGTCTGAAAAAACTCCCATTTGTCTCGTTAAACACAGTAGTTACTTATGTATCGATAAACCATCAAAAACTATATTGAGGAAATGACCACTGAGTTGTTATTTTTCTGTGGGAAAGTTTGCTGTTGATTACACAGGGTTTTTGTGTGGTGTGGGGGGGTTTTTTTGTTGGTTTTTGTTTGGGTTTGTTTTGTTTTTTCTTTGGTTGCTTGTTTTTTCTTGATTTGGTTTTTGTTTCAAACTTTCAGTCTCAAGGAAGTTTTAGACCGCGGATCAAAGTAGAGCCTGAAAGTTGCAACGTAAAATTACAGAATGTCTGTGTAAACAGCGTGTGCTTCTCAACTGATAGAATTTACTAGCAGCAATTATGCATTTTCTGCTTTCTTAGCAGCACCTGGCATTCTGTGGAGTCAGGCCTTTATCAGACACTAAAAAAATAGTTTTTCCACTTTTCTTATATTCTCACAACTTGCTCTCCTTTTGTTCCTTAACAAGACTTAAGCTGTGAATAATGAGAAAGAATAATTATTCTTGGTGGTGTTTGCAACAGGAGGTGGCCTGTTTGGAAGCTGGGGTCTTGGCAGGTGGCACTGATTTGTGATATTAGTGGTGTTAGTGCTGAATTAAACCATTTGGCCTGAAGTAAGATTTAATGGCTTACAGTTTTCCAGTTGTTTGTTTTCTTGCAGGGAAATGCAGCCACCCTAAGCTGAGCATGTGCTGCCCTTCTGATTTCAGCTAAATCACTTTTATAATCAGAAACTTGTAGAGGTAAGATCTACAGTTACCAGTTTCCATCTTAGTTGAGGTCATTAAACTGTTTTGTCAATGCACAGGCATTGCATCTTATTGCTCTTGGGTTGAGTGGGATATGTAGGGATCAAATATAGGTATATTATATCAAATATGAGTATAAATGAAACCAAAGAATTTAAGAATTAATCTCTTTGTCATCACTGCTAAGACAAGGAGGTAAGTAGTAGCCCACACAGACACAACTTGTTCTTGGCAAACTCACTTGCCTTCCTTCTAAGGAGAAAAATTGAACTTTGTTACAGGAGAAGCGAGGACAGTGATTTTAGTAAAACTTTTGATATCCCTTAAAAGAGTCCCCAAAATCAGCAATGGCTGGGAATACTCATGAAATAACTACAGCTCGGTGCAGTTTTAGCTGAAAAGTGGTAAATGACCCATCTGGCAAGTCTATAAGGTGGTAAAACAGACGAGTTGTGTGAGTGGCTGATGAGAAAATATGTCCAGAGAAATGAAACCCGAAGGTGGTGGAATGTTTGGGTGGGGAGAGAATGCCCAAAATGGATTTTGAAAACAGAAGGGTCTCATGTGTCCCACCTCTCTATATTGGATAGAACAAAAAGTTAAAAAGTCAGATTTTGGCAAGAAAGGTGCAAAGTAGGAGTTGAGAACTTCCTGGCAATAAGGCAGCCCAAGGACAGGGTGTCTGCTCAAGGCTAGATAAAAACCTGCCTTAAGGACATCCCTGCTAACTCAGTTTTGGTGGTAGGAAACAGGCTATATGGTGCCTTCTAGTGCAGCAGAAAGCAAAGATTTAGCAGTCTTTCTTATTTGTTTATAGGCAAATTCTATGGTTATTTATACTGTATGGAGTAAGATGACTGTGAAAGGGGAATCGAAGCATTCCACAACATAGTCTCTGTATTGAAAAGAAAATGTTTATGAACCTGCTCTGCTTTAAACAAATCCCTGAAGCATATTAATGTTTTGAAGTGGTCTCTGCTTAAAAACAGGAGATCACAAAATAATTCTATCAAAGTATTGTCATTGCTTGTCTGGGGTTTTTTCCCTATTTAATAAGAACAAAGCAATTCACAGATAAAAGGATTCCTCAAATAGACTATTTTTCTACTTTTTATTCCTGCAACTAGGATATTACTTATATACCCTGTAAGGTGTTTGTGATTCTATTTGCTCTCTTAGCCTTAATATTACCAATATGTTGTCCTTTGTTCAAACTTTAGTCCAAAGAAAGGCACGTAATACTAGAGCTTATCACATATCCTAGTTTAGATAAGTTTGCATATAAGGTGACTCTCTTATCTGATTTCTAGGCATGATCAGGTTGTAAGTAGATAAGAAAGCCAGCATTTCGTTGTACAGTTACTGACTTTAGGTTGCCCAGTGTATGTAATGAGTTACTTGACTGAGAGGGCAGTAATAAAAATAGCTGTGTTACTGCCTACTGTCTGCACAACTTTAGCTCTTGTATTTTCCCAGGTAAGTGCTTGTTTATCCCATACAGGGGTCCTTCAGTACATTAGAGATAGTTTGAAGATGGCAAGCAAGCCAGTGTATCACTGTGACCCAGACTGACAGAAAATGCTGGATAAGGAGGAAGGGGAGAGTATTTTTACCTCTTCTGTTGTTGACAAATATAATATCTAATATTACCACTGTGGGGATGTGACCTGAAACTTATTGGGAGATGATGTCAGGGAAACGGGCCGTGCTTTGACCTCACCCAGAGCTGTCTGGGTACAGTCAGTTGTTGTCTAAGCTCTTTAGCAGAGGCAGTGTGACATTTTCTCTGGTGCTTGTGCTTTAATTGCTCTTTTCACTCAAATGTTAAACTTTAACTCAGCTATTTCATGATCTGATGCCCACAAGCAGTGCAAGCTGGGGCACAGTTGGCCCTTGTCAGTACCTGGAGGAGTTGCCTCAGCACCTTGCAGGTGCTCCAGGCTATGGGGAGCGTTTCTCTGCAGGGCCAGTGGATTTGTTCAGTGAGTTTCAGCCTCATTATGGTTGCAAAAAGTGTCAGCTGGGAGTGTTTTCATCAGTTTATACCTATTTGACGTAAAAATCTATTCCTCTGTCACATATAAGAAGACAAGTAGGTATAGGATGATGATGTGTGTGGGTGGGAAACTTGAGTTTGTTTAAAGTAGAACCTATCTATCTGGTTTATCTCCCCCATCTAAAACCCTTGGCAAATGGGTTGTGCTGTCTGCCAGACATGACCACATTAAATCTATTTGTTTTATGAACACCTGATGCAATTTTAAGATTCTAAGAAAATGTCTCCAAAACGATATCATATGAAAATCGATAGTTCTTTTCTATGTCGTCTTATTTATGAGGTAGAAGCAGAAAGAGGGTTCACTGGAGCAGGGCTAAGATCAATAGCTCTGTGAATTTTAATTGGGCCTTCTTTAACTACTGAGTGCTGTCTGCTTTTAACCCTGTAAGAGTAAAATAAAAGACCCTTTAGCAATTAGTGCCTTTGCCATCCTCTGTTCCCACTGGAGCCATTTGTGGACTATCTTCAACAGAAAGTGGAGAAGGAAATTGAAAAGTAACTTGATTCTTAATACTGTAATATAATTTCATTTAAAATAACCTTTCTGTCATTTTTTTCCTATTTAAGCTTAATTAGTATAGTCCTCTTTTCACTGTCACTTTATCTTTGTACAGTCCTTGTTTCTACTCTATGTGAGTTTTCCCTGTATTTTTTAGCTCTGCTTTACATGTGCACACGTGGTGTCACCTTACTTCACAATATAATTCTCATGTATGCAATGAGTTAATAAGATCACCTTGTTCACGGACTCTCTATGGAATGTGCAGATGATAAGAAAAAAATTATATCCATATTTCCCCATAAAGAAACAGTTTTCTCTTTTCTAACTTTCATTTAACCTTCTCTGGCAGAATGGCCAAAATGAGTGTTTTTTATGTTTCCTTTTTCAACCCCTCATATCAAAAAAGGTCTTATGAAGTGCTCTTAGTAACATTCCCTTGTCCTTTTGGTTCCATCTTCTCTAAATTTGCAGAGCTGGATAAGTCTCTGTTTCCTGCAGAAGCCTTGCTGGGATCTTTGCTACTTTGGTTTCTCCTTCATGATCTCTGTGTTTAAAATCCAATATAATGAAATGTGTATCTTGCCCTACACTTCTTCCAAACCCTGTTCTCCCTGCTGGCATCACATGGGTGTGAATGGGAGGGGGACCCTTGGCAGCATATAAAACTTCTTCTTCAAGGACACTGGCTCTGAAATGGTGATGGGATCATCAGTGTGGGATTCTTTTCCATGTTGTTTTATGGGGTTGGTGGTGAGGTGGTCCTGCTGTTTGGGGTGACTTTTAAGAGGAAACGCTGAACACTCGTTTGTTCTTTAATTTTTAAAAATCCATAATGGCACAACTTCATTGACTTGAGTGGTGTTTTTCCCACTGTATGGGAGACTCCTCTAAAAAGGAGAGGATCCATTTCATACTGAATGAGGACAGACTGCAGTTAAAGAGAGTGTTTTATGACTACATGAAATTTCTTTCTTATTGGTGTTGAATACACAACCAGTGACATTTTATGCTGTTATTGTAAAAGGCACAATACAAAATTTACATCCTGGGAGGGGAAGGGGACCTGTCATGGTTCCTGTTTCCTGTCCTGCTCCAGAAGATTCTGTACAATTGGTAGAGTCTTGATGATGAAACAAATGGACTTGGGGGCTTCAAATACGTGGTGCAGTTCATTGTAACAGCTTTGCAAGTCATGATAAAAAACATCTGTGATGCCACTGTTAGACATTTCACAGCTCAAGTGGTCCTTTTATCCTCCCGCCGTGTCCCGAACCGTGCCAGCCATCACACACCCCTTTCTTTGGAAACTGGGTCAAATCAGTTTATTTTTACTGGTTAAGCTGCTTTGCCAAATGAGTTGGAGCCTGGATACAGCTCTGGTTCAGGATGCTTGAATTCAGCTACTGGGCCTGAATTTATGGAAGTGTACATAGAAAAAAATGCAGCCAAATTACAGATACTCCAGTTCAGTATTTCTGAATTTGTAATTAAATTGTATTGGTGCAAACTGACCCATCCTTAGGCTGTGGTAACTGTAGAAGTCTGTGCCTTTTTTTTACTGCATGGGGATTGTTTTTTTTTTCCTCTCACTTTGTTTTTGTTTTTGTTTTTTTTTTTGTTGGTTGGTTGGTTGGTCGGTTTTTTGTGGTTTTTGTTGTTGTTGTCGTTGTTGTTGTTGGTTTTTGTTTGTTTGTTTTTGTTAGTTTGTTTTTAGTTTTTGGTTGGTTTTGGGTTTGTTTTCTTTTTTTGTCTCTCTGGACCAGAGCTGGCTTGGGGCTGATTCTGTGTGCAGTGCCAGAGGGGTTCAGGGCTGTTTTCTCCTGGGCTGTACCTAGCTGTACAGCCAGGCTTTGAGTGTTGCCTGTGAAGTGCAGTTGTGATTTCAGGGCTTAGGTAGAGATTTTTCATGGAAAAATGAGAATTGTACAGTCACAATGGCTTCCCTAAAATAGTTGAGTGGAGGAAGAATAGGAACATGCAATAGGAAAGCTGCTGTGGTGAAGGGACATTGTTGGTGTGGTAGAACATTTGCTCAGCAATTGCTGAGGTCAGGAAGATGTGTTCAGTCCTACTTTTCATTCTTAATTATAATTTTACGAAGACAGATGATATTCTAAAAACATTGTCCACTGGTGGTTCTTCAAAATACACATGATTTACTTTTTATATTTATGTTTCCATCAGATCTCTTTGCAACTCATGTCTGATCGTCCATTCACTATGAGTTCAAGACTACTTTTGGCATTATTGCTTTTCAATTCAAGGCATCTCATTGACTCCACAATTCATGTTATTTCTCACTGGATGTATTTATCAAGTTTCAGGCCAGAGGCTCTCAGAGTTATAAGCTGTTTAAAGGGGGAAAAGTGCTGACAGAGCCTTAAACTGTGGTATGGCAAATGTTACACTATAATTACCTTTATCTATCACCAAACCCCCTTTCAGAGCCCTGGCTGTGTGCCGTGGGCCTCTTGATGGAATGCTTCATTACACTGAGATTTTTCATGGGGAAAAACTCTAAAGCAAACCATGATAAAGTACTTTTGTAAGAGTAGATGTAGTGGCAGTGACAGAGTGATGAGAAGAAGAGAGATGGTGGTGAGTTGCAGGAGGAAATATTCTGCGGCATTAGTGGTAGATCTGTATTAGAAAGAGGACAAAAATGATATTTTTTTTTCCCTACCCCAGTGTGTCAGCCACATTACTACTTGTCTTCCGGATCCTTTGATGAGTCAACATTTAGCATAGGCTGTGAAACTTAAGCAGATAGTCTGTGTGTTTTTACTATGCATGGGAGTATTGGACAAAGATGTACAAGCTGGCAGAGCCCAGGCTGGCTGCAGGGTGGGAAGTGATATAACACTGTCATGGTGCTGCTGCTCTTGGGCTAATGTACCTGGCAAAAGAGGGCTCGGGAGCTTTGGCAGGAGGCTGTGCTGAGGCTGCTTTGCTGGTTCCATGGCTGCTCTGCAGTTTGTGCACCGTGTTGTGTCCCTGGGTCTGTGCTCGTGTGATCGCCCCGTCAGCTGGCCCATGCTCTGTGAATTCCGGGCTTGGGCCGTCAGCTTCATCTCCTTAGAACACAGGGAAAGGAAAGGAAGCCCTGAATTGAAAAAGGTGCAGGGGAAAGGTGAAATTCAGACCAAGAACAAAGGCGTAGATGCTTTTGTAATGCAGAGCTTTCAGGTACAGGAAGAGAGGCGCAGTGCCAGAGCAGGTTTGTGTTGGATCACAGATGGAATATAACACCACCCCTGCTGGGTGTCTGGGGTTTACATTATTTCTGAAGAACTATTAGTCATGTAAAACACAAACAAAAGGAACACTTAAGGACAACACTGAAAACCTATTTGAGGGCTCTGTGTGTGTATTTTATATCTAGACAGACAGGCTTTTTTATTAAGTAAAATATTTGTATTTACTTGCTACTTGTCTTCACTATCTTAAGTGACTTTTGTAGGGTTGCTGTCAGCTCTTTTACTGGTCATGGTGTATCTATTACTGGAATACAGCCATGATTGATGTCCTCTAAGATGTATGGGAGCATTTCCTGTGCTGGCTGGAGAAGGGAAAGAAGAATTTCTATGTTGGAGAATATTAACAATTAGGGTGCAGGTGGCTACTGAGGTAAATTAGATTCCCCTAGACAGGTAAAGGCTTTCTGTTCTTGGGTCACTGGAGCTACTTTGGAGTATCAGATTGATTAATTTCTATTTGAGTGTCTTTACATTTCAGGGGGAAGAGAGGGTGGGGGTGAACAGGGGAGATTTTGCAGTTGAATTTTTTGGCAGAAAGAAAAGGAATTGAAGGGACTTGAAACACGACATGAAACAGCTGCTCTGTATTAGGATGCTTCCTCTCTGAGTTATAACAGGTCACCTTCAGGAGAGCTGCTGGGGGGTGCTGGTAACTGCATTTGCCCTCAGGTGCTCTCTGCTTTGTGCCCCCAGCAGAAACAGGCAGTTTGTCTGCAGTAGTACCCGATGTGTTAAAGGAGAAGAACAAACAAAAAAGCCCAAACCTTCAGATTTGACCTTATGCAAGTTGAATCTGCTGCAGCTGGAGCTGGAAATGGGGATGACGTCTTGAACTGCCCTCGTCCATATTGAACACAGGCACTCTGGTCTTTCTCCTGGAAGAAGGGGAAATTTTAAGGGGTAGCATCCTGTGATTTGCACATCCTGTAGTGTGGTTGGTTTGAAAGATAAGAGCCTTATCAAATTTTTGCAGCAATCAGGTAGTGGATATGTGCTAAAACTCATAAATTATAGTTCTGTTGGTTTAACCTTCAAGCATCTGTAGCAATTCTACAGGAACTTAACTATTGCACCTCAAACAAATTAAGTTTAGCCATCTACAGACCTAGGCTTGAAAATACATGTTGTGAACTGTCCTGGTTCTGTGAATATTAGTAGATCAGAATGATGAATTTTCTGTTTTACATATGACTGTTTTTAATGGGCATAACATTTATTTATCTCAGAATATTAGTGATTGTTCTTTGAAGGTGACTAGATTTTCTCAGGGAAGATAGGAATAAGCCAGGTCTTCAAAAAGCATTTGTATTCTGGGAGAGGGAACCCTAGGCACTCTTTTTAATTTATTTTTTCTTTTTTTTTTTGGCCTCCTGTTTTTTGTTTGATTTTGGGTTCTTTGTACATAATGAATGGAATTTCTGTCAGCAGTTGTTGATTTTTTACATTCGTTGGGAATGTAACTGATGAAGGATCAAAAATCTTGTTCCCCACTTTGTAATTTTGGTTGTATCACAAACTGATTTTTACACAGAAGCTGCAGTTCACAAAAACAGTGTGTAGTGTGGAAACTTAAACTGATCTGTAGCCCAGACTGGCGTGTGCTTTAATGGAGTAACTAAAGCTTTTCCATAACAAAATTTAGGATTTTGCTCTTAAAGAAGTGGGAGCTGCAGTGTGAATGAGGATGCAGAGAGATGGCTTTGCATCGTGTCATTAATGGTGAGTGCCTGGCCCTGTGCTGGGGAACAGGACTGTGGCTGCAGGGCGTTTCTCCAGGGTCATCAGTGCTGGGTTGCTCAGAGGATCACATCTCCCTACTGTTTTGAAAATTGGTTTCAAATATAGCATCACATAAACATTGATTTGCCCATAGTTCTTACCTTGTGCTCTTCAGGAATAATCTGGAAGCGGATTTTCCTTGATGTGAGTAAATAATGTCAATATGAGCACATTCTAAATTTTATTATACTTCTGTAGTCTTTAGAAGAAACAGTAGGGGATGTGCCTTGGTTTGTTCATATGAACCTAAAATGGGAGTTTCAGTAGACCTTACTCTGCTGCTTTTGGCCTTTCTTCTGTTCATAAAAGGAGATTTCAGGAAAATGCTATTTAAGAAGCTGTGTCTAAAAAGACTGATTTTTCATCTGTAGATGTTGTAGAACTTTGAAAAGAATTTTTTTTTCCCCTTAAAGCACTTGGTTCTGTTTTAATATTGCTTCATTGTTTATTTGAAATGCTGTATATTTCTAAATATGAGTACACTGTGCAAACATAGGAAACATTTGGTATATTTTAAGTGCAGGAAACTTTTGACTGATATTTATCTAATGTGAAATACCAAGGCAAGGGGGATCTGTCGGGTGCATCTGTCGCTTTTAAAAAGAGCCGTACTAAGAGTTGTCTCTGACAGCTTGGAATGCTCAGGAAGGTGTTGGTGTCCTTGAACACATTGCAAGTGTTCGTCCTAGAGAAGCTGGTCTGAGTGTAGGGAGGTTCAAATGACCTTTTCCTTCATTAGGAGTCTCTCTGTGCTGCAGGCTGTGGCTGAGTGACAGAACACTGAGGGCTGAACTGCAGCCTGACACTGAGCAATCAGCAGTGAAAAAGGCCAAATAAGTTTCTCACACTTCTCTACTTGATAAAATAATGCAACTGTTCAAATATGATTCCCTTCACTCCTCCCAGGATGCAGACTTGTATATTTTTAACAACACTTTCTATAAAGGATTGGATTATATGATGCAGTAGGCATCTCATTTTCCTTTTTTTGTGTGGGGGGAAATGCAAGGAATCCATTGGCTTTGCATCATTTGGCCTTACACAGTTTCTTCTGCAGAGCTCTGGGAGTTGGTATGGAGATTAGGGCTTGCTAGGAATTAACCAAGTATCTATTTGTTGAGGGAATATAGTTGTTTTCCTTTGCACTCAAACTCCAAATCCATTTATAATAAGAATGAGTATATACTTAGTCCTGTTTACATGTATTAGCTGCTTGACTCTCGATAGGCATTAAAAAAAAGATAACATCACTGTTATCATTCTAAAAAGACTTAAGTCTGTCAACAGGGCAAACATCAAACAAAAGGCATATTAACAAGAGCTAAATTTTGGGAACTTTCCACAAGCATTTATATTTAAAATATTTATTTGTGGCAAGGTGGAGACTTTTGGAATGACCAAAAAGGTAGTTTTTATTTTGAACCTCGAATGAGTTATTGTGGTTCTGTATCTGCGTTGTTTGCTTTCGTGTGTTTTTACTGACTTATTTGTAGGTGACACCTTTAGTTTGTGTTTTGGTTTGTGTGGTTTTTTTGGTGCTTGGGGGGGGGCAGAAGGTAGGGGGTTTTTGTTTTTTAAATTTAATACTAGTCCTCTGGCATAGACCAATTTATTCCTCATTCCTGATGCCAGTGAGAGGAGAATCGACTCCTCGAGCGTTTGTCAGATGCACTTTGAAAGGCCGTAATATCCTGATCCCATGGCTGGAGTGCAGAGCAATTCCCACAGCTGGACTCGGGGATGTGAAAGCTGACTGATGAACTGAGTGTGCAGGGAACAAAGCAGCCAGACAGCAAAGTGCCACAGCTTTGACAGCTTTATTGCCAGCAAATATGAACTCCGTCTTGTGCATCCCGGCCAGCAGTGGGGCATCCACAGCACAGCACCCCTGTCACATGTGGTGTAAGTGCTCAGGGTCTGTGCCCGTGGGCAGCTGTGGGAGCCTTGTGCCCAAGGCAAGCTGGGCTGCAGGTCCCTGCCAGGGAAATGGCCTTTGGGCTCCCAGTGTGGGCAGTGTGCTGCTGACACTCTCGGTGCGGTTGGGCTGGCTGTGTTTTCCGACAGCCAAAGCCTTTATTGCAGATTTATGCTCAGTTAATACTGCTCCGCAGATAAGAATTCTTCAGTGCTCAACTTTGCTACTTTGTAATGTCAAAATGACCCGTATGTGGTCAGTGATCAGGCTGGCTGCTTTTTGTTCTAGGAATGATGCTGGCAGCTCTGGCTTTAGAGGTTATGGATAATGCTGGGAGAATGCAGCTTGGCAACCCAGACAATTTAAGGCAGAAGCAGCTTGACCCACACTCTTCTCCACCCTCCCTTTTGAAATGTGTTATGCTGGTTATTATTAGATAGAGCTGTCAAAGCAGAATTTGTACTTAATCCTAATTAAAAGTGCTATTAACAAAGAACCCCCATATTCATGGGGAGATTAAAGCAGAGTTTGACAACTGCTGCTATTCCTGGATGTTCTATGTGTTCTGGGGGCTGACTTTGGCCTGTGTAGGTGACACAGCTGACACCAGCTGAAGCTGTGCCTGTGCCATGTATTTAAGAATTCAGTGTGGGATGACTGCAGTGCTCTGCTGGCAGTGAGATCTCACACAGATCAATAGACCTACTTGACTTTTCCATCTCTATTTGTGATCAGTAGGATGTTACCTGTGATGTTTTGATTTTGGCAAGTCATCAGACACTTATTCTGCTATTTTCTACCTTTTAAAGCCAGTTGTTGTGTTAATCAAACAGCAGAGATTTAGAGCAGAATTATACTAATATGGATTCCTTCCAGAAGCATGAGATGGCTTAAACTGAAATGTTTATATAGTTAGTAAAACAAAGGGCTTTTGTTTCATCCAAGTGTTGTACATCCCTGGTTTAGAGAAGTCAACTGCAATGTCATTTTTGTGCTGGCTAGGCTTTTTTGGTTGATTTAGGGGATTTAAGTCAGATCATCAAAAAAGGTAATGACTTCCCAGGAAAGAGAAGGCGGCAATGCAGCTAAAAGAGCTGAATTGAAAAGTGTTTGTTCAGTAAAGCTGGAAGGAAAAAGGCAGGAGACCAGCAGCTGCGAAATGCTCTGGTCACTGAGGGCTAAACAAGTAAATTCCAGCAGGCTGGGTTTTGAATTCCATGTCTGAAATTAAGCTGTCGGGGCAGAGAGGGACCTGTGGGTTCCCAAGCCAAGCTGATGGGGAAGGTTGTGGGGTTTGGGCAGGGTGTTGGCCTCCACCTCTGCAAGGGGAAGGGCAGGAGTTGAGTCCTTGCAGCTCTGGTACTCTCACCTTTATGGCAGTTTCACCACTGGGGCTCATTACAGAGAGAGGGGTGCCGGTTGTCTGCTCTGGTGGGAATGTTGCTGTCCTGGGCCTTGGCATAAAATTATGGGGGTTTGGGCTTTGAAGTTGTTTGGGGGTTTTGTATGTTATTTTAGTTTGGGGTTTTGTCTCTTCTCTGTTACTTTGGGGTCTGCTGGGATGGGGCAGTGGTTGTTTCCTTTTAGCTGCTGTCAAGTGCCTGGGGCAGCTACTTGTTCCAGAGTGAGGTCCATATCCCTGTCAAACTCAAAGAGGTCTCTTGCAGTGGTTCTGCCTAAAGAAGCTGAGAATAGAGTCTTCTGCCCTCTGGTGCAGCTGGGAGACCCTGTGAAGCAGACAGGATGGCAGGTGCTGGAGTCCCAGGAGGGGGGTGACATCAATAGCCAGGACTGGCACCAACCTGGAGAAGATGGTAACCAAGGGATCCTGGCATCTCCAGCAACTCCTCCTGCACTGCTTCCTAGGGGTTATTTCTAAAGTTGCAGTAGTGAAATAAGAGGCAAAATATGCACAGAAACCTGGTACAGAGAAACTACAGTCTGAAGGTTGGCATAAAATAACAAACAAGGATTTGAAAGGCTTTCATACTTAAGAAAGGTGGCTGATTGGGGGGGGGTGGGTTTTTTGGTGTTTTGATTGTTTGTTTTTGTGATGGCTGTTGATGGTTGGTGGGTTTTTTTGTTTTTTTTTTGTTGTTTTGGTGCTTTGTTTGTTGGTTTTGGCTGTTGTTTGTTTGTTTGTTTTAAGTGTTCATTTGAAGTTAGGTATATTGCACTAGAGCTACCAGAAAGGCCAAGGCATGAAACACGTCATTCTTCTCAGGTTCTTCATGTCCTTAGGCTGCATGCAGCTGAAACCCTGTCTGATGGGAGAGGTGTGCAGGTTCAGGCAAAGAACCAATAGATGCTGCAGACTGGATAAAAAAGTGAACTTGGAATGTATTATTGAGTCCAATAAGGTTATGAGCACATTTAAAATAATGACTAAATGTACTCTTGCAAAATCAGTCATAGCTTTTAGACTATTTGATCTCAATCATCTTTAGCAGTGCAGCAAATGCTAAAAGAGTTTCATATTATAGGTGTAAGGAAAATGGAGATGATCAGGTGCCTGGAGTGGTACTTACATCCAGCAGGCAGTAAATACATTGTAGAGTTGGATTTAGACAAATAGAAGCATGGCCTGTATCAGTATGGTAATAGTTTTTATGCATATAAACTAAAAGTTAAACTCCTATACTTAAAAACAGTAGAGTAAGTGGATGGACACTATCTGAACTGCTAAATGCAATTCTTAGTGTTCAGATTTTGCTGTTGATGGGGGCCTTTATATGACCTACTGCTTTAAGAAAAACATCTGTAGAATAATCCCTATGTTCTTTTCATCTTTGTTATCCATTTACTGTGCCTATAGTGATTTGCTGTACTAATTTGTTGAACTGCATAAATGAAATGAGCAGGAGAGGTTACCATCAGAAAGAAATTTCAAAAGTGCCCAACTGTAAGGGTGAAACCAGCTCCCTGGGCTGCATCAGCTCTAAGGATGACTGGTACAGCCCAACCTTCAGAAACAGAAAAAAGAGGAGGAGAGGAGGTAGCAGAAAGGGATGGGAAAAAAGAGAGGAACAATTTAACACCACAGTTTAACACAACACTGCATTTCATCCCTTGTCAAGGAATGCCCCTAACACCAGGTTGGTAGAATGGGCACTGCCCCATAGCTGGGGTAGCAACTGCACAGCTTTCCCTGCACATCACTTCCACGTGTGTGGATACTGAGGAGGACAAATCCTGGAATGGGCTTTGAACTCCTGTCAGCAAATAAGTGAGCACAGAAGTACAGTGTGTGTGTGTGAAATTCCATGCCTTGAATTAGTCTTCTATTTGGAGAGCTCTGAGGAGAGATGAAGGAAAGCAGCAGAGAACAGATGGATTACCAGAATTCAAAAAGGCAGAAATGAAAAGCAGGATCAGAGGTTTACAGGAAGCAAAAGACCTTCAAAGATCACACCACAGAAATGTTAATGATGCTTTTTGGAAGGCCCTGGAGGATGCAGCTGAAAGTTTCATAACACAGACTGTAGTAGGGAAGGAGGGCTATGCTTAATAGGGCTGACTTTCCATTCCACTTGGGAGGAAGAACCTGCCTGTTTTAATCAGGTCTCAGCACTCAACAAAGCCATGGAGAATGATTTCTCTTAGGTTACATAGTCTAAGCTTTTTTCTCCTCTCCTACAGTCCCCCAGTGTGGAGAGCTGTGACCTGCTGGGGCAGCTGCCTCTGTCACTGGGGGCTGTGGTGCTGCTGATGGGAGAGCAGTGTCAGCAGGGACAGCTCATTGCTCCTCTTATTCACCTACTCCAGGGTTTGGTATCCCAAGTATAATTTCAGCATTGTTCTGTCTTTTAATTCCTTTAAAATACTTGCCTGTCTCTAGAACTAGTCTATGCTGTCAGTGTTGTCTTCTGACATCACTTTTTATTTTTCCCTTGTATGTGTGCATAGAAAAGCTTTGGAGCCTAACAGCTGCAAAAATATGTGTTGTAGCCAGGGAATTCCCCTTGCAGGATGTGGGTTTTCCACACTTTTTTTTTTTTTAGGTGCAGCTGTTTGATTAAAGATTATGCAAGCAATTAGAATAACAAAGGCTTCATCCTTCATGATTTATTAAGTTATTCATTCAATTGTTTCAAATGGAGAATTTCCCTGGGTTCACTGGATCTTTGTTTCTGCTTTCATTCTTGGATTGATGTTTGGAGGAGGCTTCTGAGGCCCAGAGGGCAGTTTAGTACCCAATTAAAACTCCCTTGATTTTTGTTTTTTAGTAGGCTGGGCCAAGGGAAGCTCTCCTGGCTTTATTTTTGTTTTAGTTTTTAATAACTCTGCAGTGGAGCGATAGTTAATGTTGAAATTCGATATATTTCATATATCTCTAATGTCATTCAAGGGATTTATTTAAAAGTAAGAATAAACTTTGTACTGAACTGCAAAGAGACTGACAAAAGTAGTTTTGTTTATATACAGACTCCAGCTGGAACTGCAAACATAAGCAATAGTTTAATATTTTGCAGGCCATCTGGGAATGAGATTTGTTTAAGAGGAAAGCACAGCATCATAGATCACACGTTATGTATTTCTCTCCATATTGAACATCTTTGCAAATATTCTTCTGGTATCTTGTCTGTGCCTCCTGCCGAGAGAAACAGCTGCAGTCCTAAAGTGACCATTTGCTCACCATTTTCGAGTCATATCTCTTCTTTCTGTCTATTTTTCTCTTATTTTCCTCCTGAGAAGGTGGAAGCCTAATGGAGGCTTTTAGAAAAGCTGACAGACAGCTTCTTGCAGTCCTTTCTGTCGATAGTTTTGTCATATTTCCCCCCTCTCTAAAGCTGAAAAATACCACATTCAGTTATGGTGTGATAGCGTTATTGGTATAGATATTACATTTATTTCCATATAGGCATAAGAATACACATTGTATTTCCATATAGGCATAAGAATACACATTGTAATTCATTATTACATTTCTTATCTATTAAACAGTGTTGAGTGAATGCAGTCACTGCCTCTCCAATGCTCAGTATGGTTGGATTTTACTCAGTCTATTTGATGTAGTGTGGTACACTGAGCTGACACTTGCAAAACCGATTTAAAATCCTTCTTCCTAGATCTTAAAACAACTGATGAAATACTGTGAACTAGGTTAATTGCTTTTTCAGTATATATCTGCTGAGGGGCAAAAAGTTACTGTGATCTAGATCTATTTAGGAATTTGAAAAAAAATCCAAGCTCGTGACTTTAAAATAGTACAAAATTACTCAAATTGGATTGAACAAAGACATGCACTGGGGGTGAATGAGGGTGGGAGTTCCAAAATAATACTGACAGACAGCACATAATTGCTTCCCACCCTCCAGTGTAGTTTGTGCTTCCTGACAGATTGAAAAACTGAAATTAGATCTACCTGCCTGTGTTGTGTTGCTTGATTTCTCTAGCAGGTACTGGATAGGGCAGTGCCCAGAAGGTTACTCTCACGTGAAACTCCTCAGCAGAAGATCTTAAAGTGGCCTGCAGAGCAGACCAAAGCTGGCAGGGTTTGTCAATGCAGCAGTTGAGTCACAGAAAGTCAGAGGCATGTTGAATGTTTAGTAGGCTGTGACGGTGGTGTGTAACCCGTCCGGGAACAGGGACTGCAGAACCTGCCCTTTGATGCTCAGCTGGGACGTGAGAAAAGCTGTGTGTGCAAACAAAAAATCAAACTGTGCTAAGAAACCTCGAGGGGTGGGGGGAGAGGGAGGTAAAATCCAAGTGCAGCAGTAGATCTCATAATTACACTAGAAATTTGTGTTAAAATCCATTTTGCTTTCTCCAAATTACATAAAATCATGCTAATACAGCTCATATCCTTTTTTAAAAAAGAAACAGCTGCTTTATATTGATCAGGTGCTGTATCTTCGAACTTGGGGTATTTTAGTGTTTATGGAGAAGTGGTGCTGTGTATTTGAAGCAATTTCCAGCACAGGGCATTGTGCAGCATGGGTGAAATTCTGTCTGGAGAAAAGTAAAATACATGTTTCCTTAGTTTTTTTTTTCTACTATTTTATTCTTCTCTTTTGAAGAGAGGTCATTTCATTCTAATTAGCTTTCAGACAGCTCTAATTTACTGAAATGAATTTTAAAGTCACATTTTGGTGACTTTTTTTCTCCAGATAGATATTTAGTATGTACAAATAGACTCCACTGCTTGATACATATCTTCTAACCTATGATGCTGTTTTGATTCAATTCAGTTTTTCTTAAGCTTTGTTTTTAGAAATAGGATCCCAACTCCTAACTGAATCCAGTGGTGATTTATAGCAATTCTTTGGTTTATGTTGCCAAGTATAAAAATGGAAACGTAGGATTGCTTTATATCAGGGAAAGAACAGCCCAGTGGCCTGTTGGTGTGACTTCTGAATAAAGAGAGATAAGGGACAGGGACAAGTGTTGTGACAAGGCAGGTGGGGATGTACCCCCATACAGTGTGTTGTGTAACCATCCCAAGGAGCAAATTGCAATCTCCACCTTCCCTTGTGCCAAAAGGAGAGATGTTTTGAGCAGGTGTTACTGATGTATTAATATAGAAAAGAGAAAGACAACTTTTTCTTTCTCTCTATATATTTTTTAATATAAGAGAGGTAAAGGCAAATCACTGAAACTGAGTGAGATTTAATTCTATGGGAAGTTTGTTTTCCCTTTAATATTAGGAATTAACATGTGGAACTAACTATTGTATACAATAGGAACCAGTTAAGGAGACATCACTGATATTGAAAACTGTACAGAGTTATTGAGAGAATGTGACTGCATAGGACAAACATCTGCATTTGTTTGTCCCTACAGCAACTAAATATAAGGCAGTGGTCTCCAAAACATGTTCCTGTACAAGTGTATTCTGTACCTCTGAAAGTGGGGTGCACTGAGCCTTCCCTGAGGGAATTAATGGTTTTCCTGCCTCACTGACATTTTTTTGTTGTTTTTGAATGTCTATGTCATCAGTATAGGTGACTTACTCATAAGAGCAGATTCATAAATCACTGTATCTTCTCTCTACATTAGAGTAGTTGAATATATTTTGGGATTCTAGTTAGTCAGCTAATAAAGTCAGCTATGAAGAACAAGGAACTATGTACAAACCATTCCTTGCAGTGCAGGCTCAAAGTCTGTTGTTTGATCTTAAAGCTACAAGAATTGGTGACCCCCAAAATATCCTTCACAAACAGGGTTTAGAAATGGTTATAGACAAATGAGGAAGGGCAAAAGCAAAATAGCAGGTAATTTTGGGACAGTAAAAGTATAATTTAGGACTGTTATGGCTTTTACACAACAGTAGGATCTAATTCATTTTCCAAAAATAATACGGTTGTTACAATTTTTACTGTTTGTCATCTTTTAAAATAATGGTGTTATGTATCACTGAGTATAATTAACGCTTGATTAAAAAGCACTCCAAGCTGAAATCATGAGCAGTTTGTCGTATCTGGAATGATCAGATCTCTGGATCACTACTGCCTTTTTTCATATTGTGTGGGGAGAATGCTTCTATTTTAAAATGATGAAACTGGGCAAAAGGAAATTTATGATCTGAACTTGCTGCAAATCATTTGTATTGATCTGTTTTGTTTCCATTTTGCTGGAGCTAATGGAAATCATTTGTCACCTGACTTGTCCCAGTAGATTTGGAAAACCACCATACCATTTATCAGGCCAGTTGAAGGTCTGAGCAAGTGTGCTTATGTTTGCAATCAGGAAGATATATTTAACTTCCGGCAGAGAAAACAGCACCAAGTGAGAGTGTTGTCCTTAATCTAATTCTGGTTTGAATACACTTTCTATATATTCATGTTTGTATCTTCCTGAAAGTGAGCAATTATAAACCCAGGACAAGGATCATGATGGGTTCTGTTGTGTTTGTGTTTTTCTGTGGTAAGGTCAATAATAGGTCGTTGGTTCCTGTAAATCAACAACTTTCTACTGATTTAAACAGGTAGGTAACCATTAAATACAAGCTTTGTGTTAACATCTTGGTCCTGCTCTATATAAACAGCAGTGTGACCTCCTCATCTGCTTCCTTCCTTCCTTCCTTAATATTCCCCACACATCCCTTTCCCCTGTGTCCTCTCTCTTCTGGCACAGGCTGAGTGTGGTAGGGGGTGTCTCACCTGCCCCAGTCTGTGCTTGCATTTATTATTCATATGGATTTGATTGGGATGGGAGCAAGAGGCCTTAACTCCACTGCAAAACTAAGTTAGGTCTGCTCTTTGCATCACTAGGAGTTTTGGGTTTTTTCCAGCTGGGTGCTCTTTTAGCTGTAGCAACCCCTTGTTGCTCCCCCAGACTCTTCAAACTGACTCCTGTGATTTTCATGTAAGGAAAATGTGGACTTGGATGACACAAGCTCCAGCCCTGGTCAGTACAAATCACTGTACAATAGTACTGACCTAGAGTTGAACATCCCACATCACCCAAGACTCCATCTGCATGGATAAGGTTGAGAGGCCATGCCCTAAAAGCTGCTTTGTTTGGGGTTTTTTGTATCTGTCAGTGCTTCATGGTCTATATGACTTTGAAAATGAAAGTAGGTTTTGCTATTCCTGTAACAGCCTTAAATTCTACTTCTGCTGTATTCCCCATCACAGAGTCATTAACAGTGATGTGGCAGCAAGAGGGAACATTGTCTGGCTTTCAGAAAGATGTTGATTAAAACAGTCTGAACATACTGTGATGAAAGAGTAGTGAAACAAACTGTGAAACCTACAAAATTATTTGATTCACATTTTATAAGACAAGTTAAGCCATAGTTGAGTTAATTTTAAAGCCAGGCCTAAACCATTTTGTTTTTAAATCCATCTTTTGCAATTCATTATAGGCAAAATTCTTAGTTGTCTGGCTCTCTGATCTGTGAGGTCAGGAATTGACAACTTTTCACTATGTATGAAATATGACTATAATTTAAGCAGCATCTTTAACAAGACTGTCCTGTAGGTGCCTAGTTGTTCCCTTTTGAAAGTAAGAAAAAGGTTTCAAATGCCTGATGTTGTTTGAAACTCCTATACATTTGAAGTTCTGTATGTCCTAAACTTCTATTACTTTACAATAATAAAACTGTTAAAAAACATAATGTTGTTTACTAAAATCATATAAACTCACTTATCTTCAGTTTGTAGAAGTGGTTTTTATAAACTACCCAAGTTCTAGATGGTCCCATCTGCTGTGCAAGTATTCAGCACAGCTTGTGTCCAGTGACAGAGTTGGTGAATGGGAGTGAGAGCTTTAATTCAGGTGTCCAAACACAGAACCTGGCTTACCAGCCAGCTCCTGGCTCTTTCTCAGGCGTCTGATCTTGCATTCTGGTCATGTTTGCTGTTTTTTTGGAAAAGTTCCAATTAGGCTAGCAAAGCTGAATTAGCAAAAGGTATCCTGCATAAAATGAAGTACCTTATAAAACTCAAAAGTAGAAAATAACTTTAAAGGCAGTGGTTTGTTTTCTCAGTGGAAATAAATGTGCTTCAGCAATGGGGGACTTTTTTTTATTGTGTTCCATTTACCGTTTCATTGATTGAGAGAATTTCCATTACAATCCAGTCCTTTCTGGCCCCTGCCCATGAATAGTTTCCATGATTTTCTCCAGGATAGTTATAAGTTACATTGTAAGCTTTCAGTGTTCTTTAATATGCAACACACAGGTTGCATGGATTGTTTTTAAAGTTTACTTAGAGCACAGTTGGTTCTTTCTGATCAGCTCTCAGCTCTGTGGAGACACTGGTCCTAAAGAGCAACAAACTCGAGTCGTTCTTTTATATGTGCAGGATGCTCTTTTCTATCATTGGATGCTGATCACATCCAACAACTTAAGACTTTTGTTGTTCTACTGCTGTAGTTGTAGTCAGTCCCTCTGCTGTGATTTATCAACCAGGCTGTCACAGATGGCTTGGTACTGCTTAATTAAGGATAACTTCTGTCTATGGGATTTGATGTGCCTTCTTACTAGTCTTTTAAACCCAAACAGAACAATCTCTCTATTCTTGTGTGGGAAAAGTTCTCCAAAATGTGCTGTTGAACAGCCTTGGTGTAATTCTGCATTTCCTGCCCCATCAACCCTGAACCTTACATCTCTTTTTAAATATGTGAGAATGTGTGACTCAGCACAGGTCTAATGTAGGGATGTTTTTAAGTAAACAAGTTCTGCTCCTGAATGATGTCCTTTGTTTCAGCCTGGACCCAGATCCTAATTTACAATTGAGAAGCTTCCTCCAGAATCCCTTTCAGGATAAAAAATTTGTCAAATCCGGTGACTAAATTTAGGCTTAAAAATTCTATACTTGGCTATTTTAGAAGCTTGGAAGTGACAGATTGCTCTGAAGTTAGTATGAGCTACAGAGTTTACAGAAAAATTGAAATATTCTAGTGAGATGGAAGAGACAAGGCTTAATTAGCATTGTAACATGTATAATTTTCACAGCTCACTTTGTCTCTCCACCACCCATTTTGAAGCCAAATCAGGCAGTCTAGCTCTAGCTATATTTACTTCAGTCTTTTGCATTCTCTGCTTCACTGATTTTAAACCACGTCAGTTTGCATGCAGCGAAGGGAAAACTCAGATATGGAAAGACTCATTATGGAGGGGTGAAACAGAGAGAGTAACTCTTTGAGGGATTATGTGGAGCAGTGAGCAGGGAAATGAAGACACATGGATCTCTGAACTCGTAACAGCAGCAGTGACTGTGCACAGTCACGAGAGTCAGAACCCAAAGTATCCCTGCATGGCACTGAGCACCTCAGGGGAGGACAGGGAGCTTTCATTTGTGCTTCCCCAAGGTGGAGTGTTGTGTGGCACAGTGTGAGCGTGTGCTGGTGTCCTGTGGGATGGAGCTATTTGGCAGGAACAGAACTGTTCTTTGCTTTGCACTGCTGGGCCAGTGGATCTGCCCTGGGGAGCCTGTGTTCCGATGGATACGTCTTTCCCGAGGCTCCTTTTCATCTCCTGTTTCCATGTGCTGTGTATGAGAGTGAAAAATTTATATAGTTATAAACTCCCTTCTTGCCTTGAAGTTTTATCAAGGGCAGACAACCTACATGACTGTGTTCTGAGACGTACAGGATGTTCACAAAGCACATTGGCCCCAGCTCCTCAATTCTCTGAGGAAGGTGGACTGTTTGTTAGTTTTTCTGATCTGTTCAGCCACGCTCTGCCTGCTCAGCTTGCATGGGGAGGTACCTGTGTGAGCTGGAACAGCTGTGCTTTAGACAAATGGAACTGTGTAAATCCTCAGCCTGATTAACACTGGCTAAGTAGCTACCCAGTAGGGAAGACAAAAAACAATTGGAAATGCAAATACTTGAATCCAAGAGGAAACAGCTGTCAAAAAAACCCAAAGTGCACATGTACTTCGTGGTGATAAGTTAAAATGAGAGGATTTTTTTCTTTCTTTTTTTTTTTTTTTAATGGGAATTCATAGAATGAGACCTGGAATTTCATGTGTGCTGTGGCAATTAAGGCCCTAAGATACAAGTGCCTTCTATTTTGAATTTTCACAGTGGTCGTGTTTTTCTCTGACCTGATGCAGTGCATCATTCTAAGATGTATGTTTGGTTTGTCTGTTGCCCTCTCATACCAATTTTGAGTGGAATAGCCATATTCCTTGTAATTAGGGATACAAGGCAAGCTGTGTTAATGTGGTACTTGGTTCTTCACATTCACAAAACACTTGGAATCTCCACAGCCATGATATGTAACCCACCCTCTCATCACCCTGTTCACTTATGTGTTGTGAAGTAATTTTCCTGCTGTCTTTATGGAGGAAAGGCAATTCACATGCCTGTTTTGTGTCAAGGTTTTTAACAAAGAACTTACCCAAAATTTCACTTGGTACAAAAGGAAACTCTTTAATTGTAGAAGAAAACTGTTTGATTGAAAAGAGGAGAGATTAATTATTTGAAAGCTTGTGGATCTCCCTGCATTCTACTGGCTCTGCCTGTCTGTGGGCAGCTTAAGGGTTTGAAAACAGCAAGAAGAGTTAAGGGCAAGTGAATGGCACATAGTTGAGGGAGGGATTCTTGCCTTGTGAATCAGGAATGAGCTCCAGAGGGAGCAGAGATATCCTATGGATACGGCTGTTGCTAGACATGAGATGCTTTTACTTTTGTGTCTGTAAAAACTACTGTTTATAGACAGTTCAGGAACATTGTGTAAAAAGTAGACTTGAGCTCAGTGGGTATGTGAGTGTATTGCTACCTTCCCTTGATATGTTACATTTTCCCAGAACAATCTAGAAAACATTGATTAAAATACATTAATAGTTAATAATACAATACTCACCCTCTGTCAGATTTATCTCTCTTAGATGTCTGGCTTTGAGAACAGTACAGCTGGTTCCTGTTCTCATACCCTCTGGGTTACTGTTTATAATTACCTTCCACTCCATTGGTATTTCATTAAACAGGAGATCTACAAGAGCTGTGATAAAAGCCTGTGGCTATACTGTGCATTTTTGAAGAGCTTTGTTGCCTCTCTACCTTTAAAATAGCAAGAGTTGTTGGGGATGGGAACAGACTTCCCTCTTACTCTGAGGAGTAATTCCAGTGATTACTGCAAGGAGGGCTCTGGGTTTTTTTTGTTTGGTTGGTTGTTTTTTTGGGGTTTTGTTTGTTTGTTTGGTTTTTGTTTTGGGGTTTTTGTTGGTGTTTTTTATTAAAAACAAACAAAAACCTGCCCCAAAACCCCAAACAAACCAACAACATAAAGCTCCATGCATTCCCAGTTTTCAGTAACAATTTATATTGGATTAAAAATATTATTCACCATTAATTCAAAATTATAAATGTAGCTACATTTTAATTAATCAAACATACTTAAAGATATATATACAGCAAAGTTATTTTTGGTTTTCTATCATGATATCCAGTTACTTTTACATTAGATAATGTACTCTTTATCTAGGTCAGTAGATGTGACATTTTACATCTGTTTGCAGGAATATTTAACCACAAGTACAGATTTATAACTATTTGTCGTTATAATCACACCTAAATTAATATAATTCCTTCACTGTATTTTAGTTAAAGTGTCATAATCTGTAATTTTAAGGAAATACATGGTTTCAATAGGGTGAAAATAGTTGTATTTCTCTATTTTTCAGTCATAAATGGGAGTACTGCAGTGCTGTGGCTTTTTTCTTGCTAGTGCTTTAGCTGGTAGACTAACAGATGCTTTGACAGAGTGACATTGCATGAATATTTCAGGTTTATTACCAGTTTATGTGGTTTGTATATTTTTTTTGGTACAATGCAGTCTTTTGATCTGGTTCTTTGCTTGTGTTGTGTACTGTAAAACAGGAGTTAAGGGCACATCAGGACTTTTTCAGTACCTTGCTATCTATGGGTAGATTTGGTAGTATTTTATCTAAGGCACCTTTTCTTTTTACTGCCTTACTAGAGTGATACTGTTGATCTTGTAATTCCAATTGTCCCTCCTGCCAACTTCTCTAGTTCTTTGTCTCCGAGGTATCTTTCAGGTTACTGGTAATTATACCTGGCTGATTTGAAGGAGAACAATAATTAAGATTTGGAGTTGGCTTTCCTCCCCTCCATCCTATCCCCCTTCCCACCACAGCATTCTCTTCCCTCCCCTGTGGGAATGCTGGTATTCCTCACACTGCCCAGTGGGGAGCTGGACTGGACTGTGGCAGGGTGCAAAATAGTAAACGAGAAAAACATAACAGTGTAGTCTTGAAGAATTCATATCATCAGGGAGAGCAAGGTGGAATAAAAAGATGTGGAAATAAATCTGCAGGTTCCTGTTACATCCTTATAATTGGGTCCTTTGCATTTTAATTCCTGTCTGCTGTAACTCAGGAGGCAGTGGAAGCACATGGAGCCTTCGAGAAAAAGGCAGCTCTCTCCTAAATGCTCCTTGCCACAGATCCCTGCTGCTTCCCTTGTCTGAGTGCTCGTGGTATAATGCAGCAAATCAATTTATTGAAAAAATAATCCTTTGAAGAAGAAAAGGAATAAAAGCCACTTTCAGAGCACTTTGTTCCTGGATGATATATTATGTGAAAGCAAAAATAGCCTGTAGGTATGTTAAGAAGTCTGAGTTTCATCATCTGGTTCTTCATTTCACTAGTTTTCACCTGTTTGCAGTGCAGGTACATAAGAGACTGCCTCTCTGCCCTTCCCAAACTTTGTCACCTCTGTGAGCTGTGTGATTCCTAACCAGCAAAAAAAAGGGGGTTATTTTGCTTGGGCAGCCAATGAGGGTTTGGTTGGTTGATTGGTTGGTTTTTGTTGAGGTTTGGTTGGTTGGTTTTGGTGTGTGTGTATCTTGGGTTTAGAGTTTGTTTTTCTCCATACTAAATCATAAATGTTATCGTTACTCAGTAAATGGTTGTAGCTGTAAGTGTGGCTGGGCCAAGAAAATAGTCTTTAATGTAGAAGAGTTTGCTGTCCTACTATACAAGTAAAATCCAATACTCTGGTTACCAGTGGGCTGCAGAGTAGGACTGACACTTACTGGTGGTGTGAAGTGGGTGGTGTCTATGGAATCAGTGTCCAGGGAAAGTTTATAGTGATTGGGAATAACTGACCTGCGAGCCAGGGTTCTGTTTTAGCTTTTCACATCTTTTATGTGGTGCTAATTGTCTTGCTGAAGACTGAGTCCAAAAAGCAGTGGCTGCTGAAGTCCAAGATGATACTCAAAAATAAGTGCAGATTATGATTCAAAACATGGGGTTCTTTTTCACTGTGTTTTCATATTTTGAACTCAGTGGAGGAATGTCAAGCATCTACGAATATAAACGTGAAAAAGTTCCATAACATCTGCTACTAATTTCTGCCAGATGAAAGTGGTAATTATGATGAATATTTTTGTTGATGATGCTGATACATTGGCCTAAATAAATTCCCTTGCAGACTGTGAATATCTAATTCAAAATATGTAACTGTATCACCAAAATGTTGACTTAGTGCTCACTTAAATTTGTCATTGTTCTAATTTGCTGGAGAGTTTAGGGTTTGCTATTTTAGTGAAAAAAAATATTGCAATGAAATCAGGCAGTGTTAATGTATTAAATGAAGAGAATGGTTAGAGACTACATATTTGTGCAGTGAGACTTTAGGATTGGGTTACATAGTTTGATTATTTTTGAGTGGTACAGTAACCTTGTTAAAATGACCCTGTGTATTTAAAAAAAACAGACTTCACTGAAGCTTTGACCTGATGTTGCCAATGCAAATTCCTGCTATTATCTGTGCTGCTCTTCCACCTTGCTTTTTCCTGTGCTGTTATGGAGTGCTTATGACATCTAAGGAAGAACAAGGACAGTGTCTGAGAGGCAAGAAGACTGTTGACTCATTGAATGCTCAGTGTTTGTTTTTGTCAGGTAAAGGACTTCTCTGGAAAGACCAGGAGTGTGGACCTAGAATATGTTTATTGTCTAGATTTTTGAGAAACCATCACAATTGCTGTTTCATAAGGATGCTTAGGATAAGGGACTAAAACATTTAAACTATGTATAGCAAAAGTGCAGTTCACCTTAGTGTCACAGACAGATGTTTGTTCTTTTCTCATTTCCTTAGATATGGCTAATTTTTCATAAAGTGCTTCTGCATTCTCCTGTTTGTGCTTCTTGTGGTCCCGGTGAGAATTGGATTTGGGAAGTTGATAGTGAGATGGAAAAGACTTGGCTGGACCTTGGTATGGTGCTGTATTCACAGGGGGTTTGTCTTGGTTCTCTCCTGCCAGGATACCTAAACTGTGAGATATGATAGCTGTGCAGAAACTGGCTTGCAATAGGCTTCAGCTTATTCAGCAGCGTGAGGCAGCTCCATCCCTAACTAGAATGAGTTCAAATCTGCATGCTTTGTTAGTGAGTTTGTGAGACAACTGATACCATAGTTCACTTTCCACTGCCAGACTGCTAAGAGGTCAAAATGATCCCAGGCTTTAAGGGAGTCAGTTTTTCAGATCCTTCTGGGACCAGCTACAGACACTCAGACAGTAGTCAGAAGGAGAACAGAAATCTTCAGTTTCTCTGTGAACTTGGGCCAATTGGAAAGACAAGTTCCTGAACAAGATTTGTAGATAACCTGATAATGATTTACCTGTTAGGGTAAGCAGAGGTCTCATTCTCCCTGGATAGCATGGTTTCCAAAGTGTTTGAATACACAAATCCCTTGTTATTTCAACAGCTTGACCTGTCACTGTTACAGCTTATTGTGCTGTGATGATGCCCTCAGCTGCTTCTCACATCGCTTCCCCTCCAGGCCATCTTCATTGCTCTCCTCTGGATGCTCTCTAATAGTTTAATACCCTTCTTGTGGTGCCCAAAACTGCCACAGCATTCTGGGTGAGGCCTCCCCAGGTCAGAGCTGGCGATGCTTTGTCTGATGCCCCCCAGGACAGGGTTGTCCCTCCTGGCTGCCAGGGCACTGCTGACTCATGGCCAACTGGCCATCAACCAGGACCCCCAGGTCCCTCTCCTGCCACTGCTTTCCAGCCTCTCATTCCCTAGTCTGTCCATCCATCCCGGGTTGCCCCATCCCAGGTGGAGGATCTGGCACTTCTACTTGTTGAACTTTTTATGGTTGGGGATTGCCCAGACCTCTGATCTGTTGAGGTCTCTCTGCAGGCCTCCCTTCCCTCGAGGAAGTCAACAGCTACTCTCAGTTTTGTGTTGTCTGCAACCTTGCTCAGTGTCCCTAAAAGTCCTGCATCCAAGTCATTTATGAAGATGTTGGAGAGCACAGGGCCCAAGATGGAGCCCTGTGGAGCCCCACTAGTGACAGGTCACCAGTCTGATGTCACCCTCTGTGCTCAACCCGTGAGCCAGTTGCTCACCCAGCACATGATGTGTTTATCCAGCTGTGGGTTGGGCAGTTTCTCCAGAGGGATCCTGTGAGAGACAGTATCAAAAGCTTGGCTGAAAGCCAAAAAGATTACATCAATAGGATTCCCTTGATCAACCAGGCAGGTTACCTTGTCATAAAAGGAAATCAGGTTGGATAAGCAGGACTTCCCTGTCATGATGCTGTACTGGCTGTGAGACTGAGTTGGTGAGGAACAACTGGAATGAAGAGAAGCATTAAGTGAGGTTCTTGTGGAGAGAGCACACTGTCACAAGGCTGGCTGTAAATACCATCAGATAAGGGGCAGTGAGTGTGTGCACTTTTAGTTTTAAAAAATTGACAAAACCAGTGTGAATATCCAGTAGTAGCGGGCCTTTTGCCTGGGTGTCAGAGGCAATTTGGGTATCATGGGATTTTCATTTTGTTTTATTGGATGTGAAAGAGGTAATTTTAAGAAATATCTTGTAACTGACAGAGCAATCTGAGTCTTGCAGCCTTTGTGCTCATTAATCCTGGAATACTATTCCAGAACCATAAATGTAAATTGACTCCTGTTTTGATAGCATATCTGGGGATCCTGCTATAGATTACCTGGGACATTATCTTGTGATATTTATATTGCAGTGGTGTATCTGAACATGTGAATATTTTGTGGCAGAAGTATGAATTTTCACAGAAACCTGATTAGTCTTGAATATTTTATATAACTGAATATATTAAATAACACAGTAATATTGCCTCTTTCTACAAGTAATTGCAATATTAATAACAGGTACTTCCACACAGTCAGTGTTAATAAAAATGTACATTTTCAGAAGAAAATGAAATGTATCAGCAGAAAAAGTGTGTGACATGAAGAAATATTTCACTATCTGGTGACCACTGTATTATAATTTTCTTGAAGCAGGTTGTATACAGCAAAGCTGGGAGGGCAGTTTGTTTTACTTGGGGAATTATTCAGATGATGTGCTGAGAGAAGGTAGGCAAGAAAGGAGAAAGGCAAACAGACCAGGACTTTGGTGTAATACTTTGTGTAATGGCTCCCTCATTATATTTTTTCAAATGGATGTTAAGCTGGATTCAGTATAAAAGCCCCTTATGGAACCTTCTGTATGTAGAACTGATCTGGTCTAAACCAAAGACTAGCCTTTTTTTCTTTTAATACCTGAAGTAATTGATAGTTTGAGAGGGGTTTTTTGTATTTATTTTGACAGAGTTTTGAATAAAATGTCAATGCATTTTCACTTGTTTGAAATGTCCTGCATTTTGCTTTCCAATTTTCCCTTGTTACCTAGGGGCAGTTCCTTGGATGATCTCATATATATATATATGAAAATATAAATATATGAAATGTTGTTAACAGTCAGCACTAGAAGTGTTTTGTACTTCGTCCAATCTTGTTTGCAAATGTAAACAGGAACATTGCAGCTTGCTTGTTTTCTCCTATTTCATTGTTGTTGAGGCATCTCTTATTTTGAAACTCAAGTAAAATACCTTTAGGAAAATACCTGTGAGTTCCTAGCTATAACTACTTTCAAGAGCAGCTCAGCCAGGTTTGGTCTGGATAGGGAGCAGCATAAAAGCAAAATGATTTAACAGAAATTCACTGAAGTGTTTAGATCTGAGTGGCATCTAAACCTTTAGATGTTGTAGCTTTTTCACATATTTGTGAATGCTGCCAAAGCATTTCAAAGTAGCATGGCATTTAAAATTAATTGTTGCTGTTGAGACATCTCAGTTGCCCAGACATTTTGAGCATTAAATTCTTA
>JAWWLV010000180.1:357216-395475 GCA_035041135.1 Platyrinchus mystaceus
GAGCACAAGTGGTTCATAATGGTCAGCGTGGTAAGCAAAGCCATGAGACAATATACATAATCAAAGAAGGAAGAAATAAGATCATCACACAAATCAACAAAGCTGAGGTGACTTCGATGGGGAAAGTCAACTTAGAAAATTTCAGTACAGCATGTAGAGGATATTTGGAATTTTTTGAAGCTGCGTTCTTAAAAGCCAAATTTTGGGTCAGTGCATTTGTAAGGTTTCTCTTCTGAACTATTCAGATTTTGTAGGCTGGACTATAAACTTAGCATTTCAAATTATCTTAGCTTTGCTCCTCTGGACTGTAGCAGCTTGTGACAGAATGGTATCTCCCTGGAGCAGAGAGGCTGTTGTTGTTGTATTAACTGAGTTCTTTGCACGTCATTAAGTATCATTTACTACATTTACCTGTAGTTGTTGTGTGAAGTCTTTTAGTCTTCCCTCCTTCATTCCTTGCCCTGTCACCCAGCTTGCTGTATGTGGAGGTTCTGTGTCCTGCCCTGGCAGGAGTGAAAGCCCAGCTCCCTGTGAGCTGTGCCTTGCCTTGCTGGTTGTGGTACCCGGAGTACTCCTGGACTCTGAACCCTTGCATTAGATACCACTTTGAAGCACTGCTGAGTTGTGCAGTTGGGTACTGTGGTCCTTGTTTTACACATGTCAGTCTGGGCATCATGGTATTAAGGGATATAGCAAGGTATTAAAGTATAGATCTCCTCATTAAAATTAGAACAGAAAAGGAGATTGTTTTGTGGTTCTCTTAAGTATTATCATAGCATTTAAATAATTGGATTACAATAGTCCTAAACAAATCTTGTGAACTTTTCACAACTCTGTATCTGGTATTTCTGACACTTGATGGAGGTGAAAACTGAAAATTATCAGGCAGAATTTAAGATATCTGAAGCTACTACTACCTGGCTTTCCTGTGGAGGTGTATGAAATAAAGGAGGCATTATCATCTAGCCATAACTCTAAGCCAAAAGCACACAAGCTTTCTGAAGCTCAATGTGCATTCACATTTGCATTCAACACTTTGCTTTCATTTGCCTTATTTTGCACAGTGGGAAGCTGATGATGGTTTGTTTCTCACTCATGTGATCCCTGCCAGCCCACAGAACAGTGTCTGAGATGTGCTACAGAAAGCGAAATGCTCTCTGCCACTGTGGAGCCATCCCTGCTGCTGTGCAAGGCCTCTGAAGGTGCCTGTAAATCTGCTCCCCTCAGCCTTCCTCTCAGAGACTTGGAGAGGGAATGGTATTGTTGGCTCTCAAATGACAAATGAGTCTGGTCAGGCTGAGTCCTGCAAGCAGCCCAGACAAACCAGTGCAATTTAGGCTTCCATTGCCCATGCACTTCATATTTCCTGCAGGGTATTTTCAGGTGATTTGATGCCTCTTCCAGCTCTTGTCTGCCAGTCCATTGCTGCCACTAACCCTAAGTTTGTTAAAATAGCATAGCAGTGAAAATAGTTAAGGCTTTATAAGAGCAAACAGGTTCCCTGTATTTCAGTATGGCATAAAGGAAAGTCTTTTGTGTATTGTAAAGCATTTCAGAACTGGCTATAAAACAAAGCTGTTTTACCAGGAGGAACACTGAAGAATTCTGTAGGATAGGTTTCTGACAGAAGAACATGCAAATTTTGTGTTATTTTAACAGTGAGAACTGAAGGCTATGCAATAGGGAGCCATTGTCCATCAGTAAGAGTAAGCATAATTTAAAATTGTATTGATAAATGTAATAGTTTCGATCTTAAAGACTGCCTGTCAAAAGCTATAACAAAGTTAATTATAAGGAAATCATTGTACTACAAATTACACTTTCTGTTATTGAATTCCTCAATCATTTTGGATTGCATCCAGGTAAATGAGAACCAGCATTTATTATAACAAATAGTCTGCAAATAAAAGTACATCCAAGATTGATTTTGAGGACTTTCAAGTGGATATAAGATAAAATGCTGTAGCACAGAACAACACATAGTCAGTGACAGCATGTATATATCAGGCTATAAGGTTATCCTTTTGTCTAAAGTTCTTTCTCTCCCATTACTCCTTCCATCATTTGTAAGAACATTTTTTCCATTGTCATGGTAGTAAGAGTGAACCATCAGCTGAGTTATAAACACACAGGGTGTCATAGCAGTAGACAGTGTAAAACAGAGCTTTAAACAGTGTCTGTGAGTTTATTTGTGATTTCTGGAATAAATTTCTTGATGTATCTATAATAGTAGTTCTTCTGCAGTAAACTTCATAAAATATTGAGAGGGGGGAAAAGATTCTTGTCCTGATCACTGAGATAAGAGTAAATACCTTACTTTTGGTAAAACTCAGAGGCTCTTTGGATTTTCAAGCACTGTGAAGTAGGGTAGTATTAAATTGTTCCTGGAAGTAGATTTAATGATCTTTCTCAGGGAGTTGTCTAGAAATTTTAAAAATTATAATCCAGTTTCCATCTCAAAACTGACAAGCAGTTTACAGTGTGTAAGTTTTGTTGAAGACCATGGGGACAGAAACAGAATCCTTGGTTCTGGAATTGCTACTTGTAATTTTTTTTTTCTTCTTTCAGCCTTAAAAGGCTTTTTTCTTAGTTCAGAAACCTAAATATTTTATGTCTATAATTTTAAAGGTCTTCATAGATTGTGTTCTTTAATATACTGACTTATAAAAATAACTTCATAACAATATTCTGAGGCTGTCTAAAAGCACAGGTCCATAATAGCACTTGTAGAATGGCATAGGACACCAGTAGGACATTTGCAGTCACATTTTTAGTCCTTGTGATAGTGGCATATTGATTATATCCAACTACAAAGCAGAAAGAAGGGGTCAAGGTATTGTGAAGTACTTCTAGGTGAGGTGCTGTTGCCTAAATTGAAAGAATAATACAGGGAAGAAATGATTGTTAAATATATCATATTCATGGCAGGAGTGATGTCTAATGCTTCCCAATTTGTCCTAGTGAATTTTGAAAGAAAAAGGATATGTACTAAAATATTTGAGATTAAAAAATGGTAGTGTTAAACTCTGAGTTTGAGAAGGCATTGAAATTAAACTTATGAAGCATAAAAAGTGTTCCTATATTGCCAGTGAGATGAAAACTATGGAGAACAGATAAAACTGGTAACAATAATTACCTACTTTAAAGAGGTTTTTGGAGAACTGAATTCTCAGCTAGATGTAGGTTATGCTAAGCTTTGGGAGACAACACATATGTGTAAGGCATCCACTGATTTCAGAAGTCTTTAGCATTCCAAAGAAGTTTGCCTTGCCATTTCATCTTTCCCACAAACCCCTCATTTAATTGGCCGACTCAGGAAAGGATGATGTTGGCAGGATAAAAAGGTGGCATGCACAGAGTCAGTGAGTAGAACTACCTGGTGCTTTCTGGAGGCACTACTGGTGCCATTCTTCAGTTTCTCTGCTGCCTGGGCTCCAAACAGGATCTGATTAGTGCTGCCAAATGCTTTCTGCTGCTGCTCAGCAAATCTGTAAAAGGCAGCACAAACACAAGCCATTTTGTTAGTATATGCTGGATGCTTGCTTTCCCCAGAGATTCTCTAGTGCATTTGGGGGAGATTTTTTTTTTTTAGAGCTAAAAAGAATGGCATGAACTCAGAAATTTGTGCTGCTGGAGTTGGTGTATTACCCTTCCCCCTGCCCTCTGCTTGAAGACAAATACTTAGAGATAAGGAAAACAACTTCGTTTAGTTTAATGTTTTCAGGTGACACACATGCATGTTATTTGCACAGTGTAATGGGATAACTGGGGCTCCTCAGTGAAACTGGAAAGGTACTACTCCAATGATAAGTGTTAGAGTTTTGAATTAAATAGTACTGGTAGGAGGCATTCTTGAGGATGGAGTTGGATGGGGGGATATTAGGAGCATAAAAATTATGAAGGACTAAGGTTTGTTCCTAGAAAATGGGTCAGAGCAAAATGACAGCAGTGAATAAGTGAATATACACAGGTGTTCATTCTTCCAGGAAGATTTTTGCCTCATTCCTAATCTTTGGCTTGTAAAAAGCTCTTTGAGATTTTCTTCACAGTGGTGAAAAATTGCATTGACCCCAAAATAGTTATTCATTTGTGTAGATTTATTCATGGGGTTGAGTCATTGCAGGCAGGGGATCTTAACTAGTTTTGGTTGCATTGAAATTAATAATGAACTTCGAAAGAATTATAGTGACTATTGATTTTTAGCTATTACATTTACAGAAAACGGTAACTGTGGGAGTCACTTTGCCTGCAAATTGGCAGGCAGAAATGTTTGCTCAAACAAGTAAAAGGAAAATAAATGGGATGGTGATGACCTGTAGCTTCCTAAGGTAAAACACAAAGGAGTCCCAGGAGATGTAATTACTAAGCAAGCTCTTAGTTTTGTCTTGTGATCTTCCTGATTTTTCACTACTGTTCCATTAAGTGTGATCAGAGGGATAAGAGGTACAATGGAGCTCCCTGTCAACAGGGCACTTTCAGGCAGAAGTTATTCAGATCACGCTTAAAATCAGATCCCATAGTAATGGTAATGTAAATGTAATAAGCTGTGCCTTATGTTATATATTTGGTTTGTTACACTTGCTCTTATTATGCTTAGCTTTCATGTGCTTCTAAAGATGCAGTGGAACAAAGTCATATTTAACCATAAGTCTCAGGTATCATTTGCCAGGCAAGGGTGAATTGCTGCTCTCTGGTTCACTTCCCCCCTTTTTTGTAGATCAAACAAATAATTTTGCTTGGCTTCTGAAAAATCTCAAGTTGAATTCTATATGGTAATAACATGGGGAGAAATTCTGTTCACGGCGATATTTATAATTGCCAGTAATGGAGTGTAGACATAGTGTCATAGGTGTACTGGTGTTGCTGGCACAGGATTTAACCATTTAAAATAATTAGGGCAAGAAAGTTCACTGAAAAATTTGCTTATATATTTTTAAGTTGTTATTACTGGTGATATATATGCCTTAGAGGGACAAATCCTAAGTGTGAAAAATCTGTTTTCAAAGATTCTGCAGTTTTGTTTCATGACTGAAATTTCTAACATGAGAAATAAAACACTTTGTGGAAAACAAAACAAAACCCCCAACCAACAGAACAAAACACCACCCTAAGAGATAGAGATAATATATCAGGTTTGTTACAACCAGCTTCTCCATGTTGATTTAAGAAAAGGTATCATGAAAGGAGTAAAAGCTGTGTTTTGACTCTATCTAATAGCCCTTTCTCCATTCTTAGACAAGTGTGAAGGCTTATTCTTTTGAATGTTCTTGTGTCTTGGCCCTGCTGTGTGCAAGGAATGAGGTAAAAATCTCAAGTAGAGCACTTGATTCAGTTTAACTGCAATGCTGAATGTCCAAATTTCATTGTTATGCTCAAAATCTTGTTGACAAAAAGGAAACACACCTTATATATAAAGTGAAGAATTTATTGCTAGTGTTAAAGAAACCTTCACAGTCTAATCAAAGACTCATTATTAGTCCACATTCATTTACTATGGGATAAGCAAAAGAAATCAATGCTGCATACAGAACTATATCCCAGTAATAAATAATACAGGTAAAATTGTTATGCACACGCAGTACTAACTGATTTCAATCCCTTTTCCCACTGTTATGCTCACCATTCCTTGCTCCTCTGATTACTAAAATAAAGTGCTTCAGTCAGGTATTTGGGGGTAGGGGAGATACACCCCTTTGTCTTGGAGTATGTTAGGTTGATGGTTTCTCTTTCCTCCTCCTCCTCCTTTTGTTTTTTTGTCCCTTTTAATTTATATGGTAGGCAAACTACATATGGGGTACAAAGTAAGAGTTTTTAAAGCCAAACCCCTTCATCTGCTGGATTTCTTATCTGCTGTGCAAACAAACATGCTTTCCTTCCTCCATGGGAAATGGGAGACAATGTCATGCTGGGGTCTTTTTCAATCATGTTCTTTCTTGGTATGGATTCCTTTCTGGGTTAGGGGCAAACTTCAGTGGTAAGTAGATCAGAAGTCCTCGGGAGCACAGAAATTTGTGCGCTATAACTTTTCTTGATGCCTAATCAAGAAAACTTAGGAAGAAAGCTTAAGCCTGGATTGTGTTTTATTTTTCCAGTGACAGTTCCTTCACTTGTGGAACACTTCCTTTTCTTGTTTGAAGAAGTGTCGGCAGTGTTAAGAGCTTTGGGTGTCACCTCTTCATGGTGTCAGGAGAGTTCATGTTGAAGCTTTGTCTGGGCTTGGGTGCTAGGCTGGCTTTCTGCTCCTGGGTTAGAATGGGAATCTTATGAATCTAAGAGAAAAAGTCTGTTAGGGAAGACAAGAGAGGCCATGTTTATTAAAGTGACACTGAAGCTGAACGTAGTCTAGCTCTTCTCAGTGCCCGTACTATAAACACTTCTTCCCTAAGAATACACATTAACATGTGGTAGAAGCTGCCTTTGAATCCAGTAATGTAAAACATGGAGATGCATTGCAGACTAACTGTGCATAGAATTAACAGACAAAGGAAAAAAAGAAGCAGATGAACTTGGCTAAACCAGAGCTCAAGTCTCTCAGTACTCCATGGCTATACAGTGCATTGATGGAACATTTTACCATCAATGCTGTAGCAGGATCACTGCTGGCCAATAATCTTGGCATGAGGTGTTTTTTTAGCTGTGTTTTTATTGACTTAAATACCTTGAAGTTAATCAGATTAATTTGCTTCTGCTTTTAACTGCAAGTTGTCTTCTTTCAGGTTGAATGTATTTTTACATATCTAAAATATATAATAACATAATAAACCAGCCCTAATCTGTGTATGAATTAGTTGATGAAGAAAAACTGTATACAGAATATCTAATTAAGTATAACAGCATTCATATTTTTAACTCTATGCCTAAATTACAGAAGTAGCTGCCAACTATTCCGCTACAAAATCAGATGATGTAGCAATATATTTGGGGAAAAAATAAAATTTTTGCTGCACCAGAAATCATCAGCTCTAACTTTGCACTTAATTAAACTCTATCAAACGTAAACCAACGATGAGGACTGTAATACAGATGGGGGAACAGCATATGCTTTACTGCTTTTTAGTTATGTAGCAATATAAATCACATTGGCAAAGGTCACTGAGTGTCATTTGTAGTGCACCGAGCTCATCCTAGCAGGGGTGGAAACTCCCAACAAATAAAACCAAAATATAGCTCAGATTCAGTGGAAATACAGTTCTGATATCAATCATTCTCTGAATGACCTGATAATCCATGAAGTTAATGTGCTTTTTTTTGTTTCTAGTTATGCATTCTCTTGCCCATGCATAGGCTCATGTCTTGCCTGTACAGGTGCATGATGTTTTGAAGGCACTTTGTTTTGTGGTATCAGAAGTAATGGCTGGGTTTCATAAACCACTGCCTCAATTGGAAGAAGTTAAAGTGGTTGTCCCATTCATTAGAAGTGTGCAAGAAATACAGCAGTGTACCAGTCAGGTTTGAAGATGTACGAAGGTTCTAAGAGAAAAATTCCAATTTTCTCTCTACTGAACCGGCTCAGGAGAGTGGGTTTATCACCAGAAAAAATACCAGCTTTGTTTAGAGTAATTATATATGTCTCTATTTAATAAATAGTTTCCTCAGCACCATTAAGTGTAGTTTTGATTTGGTGATCTTTATGATCTAAAAATCTGGAACTGATAAATGGAGCAGGATTGACTTCAGCCAACAAATGGAGAGATTCACTTAGGCAGTGTCTGATTGTTAGGGGTGGAAATCAGCGTCAAAAAGCATTAACAGATTGAGGTGAACTAATTGTGCATTATGGCATTGAAGGGATTGTATGTCATGGCTAGGATTCTGAACAGTTGCTCCAACTTTTTGTCAGCTTCCACAGCTTTCTGTGCATTTGACTAAAAGCATGTAACAGCTCCTAGACTAATTTAAAGTTCAAGATTTGAAACTAGGTAGGCGATTGTGGGTTATTTGAGTACATATAGGAAAGAGTGACTGAATCTCAATGAAAAAATTGTTTGAAAATTGAACAATTATAATCTAATACTGTCTCCTTGCATTGCTAAGGTTGTCTTCTGTCACATACACAGAACTGACATGCTGGGTAGCATAATTTTGCAGCAGACAAGAAAGGCAGGAGTCTGCTCAGTGGAGTGGAAGCAAAAACATCTTGTCAGCTTACTTTAAAACAATTATTGGAGCTTTTCTTTATTTTTCTACAACTTTTTCCTTCCAGTAACTGGGGATTTTACACCGAACAGTTGTGTGCAATTACACCATGGCACTATCCAATTAACCACCCAAGGTAGCACAGCTCAGAGAGATTGCTAAATGATGTGTCCCAGCAATGACCTGCACTCGTTAACCGGGGGGGCTGGAGCAATGTTCTTCTGGAGTGGTGAATCCATTTCATGGAGCCTGCGTGCTGTTTTAAGAAGTTTCTTGGTGTCCACATGTGCATTCTAATGGTGTGTGTATTTGTGCCTAGTTACTTCAGACTAGAAAGTTTTTCCATGGTGTGTCTTTGTTCCTCCTTCCTGACTGTTGCATGTTCACGTTGAGATGTGGAGGAGGCGATTTCAGTTCCTTTCTCCCGCCCATCTGACATGGAAGACTCTGCTTCTGAAATTCTTTCCCAGTAGAATAGCAAAGATTTTACTCCCCACTCCTTTCCTGATTCACTTTGCCAGCACAAATCAATTTTTTTTCCCCTTGGGAAAATAGTGAGCCAATGATAATACAATTATATTGTGTTATATACAACCTTACCAGTTTCAAATCTTCTGAATCCTCTTCTGAGTGTTCTGCCACCCTCTTGGTGGAACTCCAAGCTCATTCTCTCATTTTCTTGGGTCTGCAACATTAAGTAATAAGCAACTTCTCTCATCCCCCCAAAAAAACCCCAGCCAACCAAAAAAACACAAATAAATGAACAAAGACCATCCCCCAAACCTCCTCCCCCTCAAAAATCCCCAAACCAACCCAAACACCTAAACTACATTCAAGTCAGAATTAAATATGATTGTCTTTAGCATGAATACTGTCTTTATTGACACAATGATCACCTTAAGGGCAGTAAATAAATAACATTCCTTACAATACATCACTGAGAATTTGGCTCCATGGAAAGAATGATGTGAAGTAAGGCAGTGAGCTTGGAGACCTTTTGTGTGGATGTGGGTGTGGGTGTGTGTCCACCAGCTCCTCCTTTTGAGCTGTGGGGGAAATGGATTAGCCCCAATCTTCCAGGATCTGGTACCCAGACATTCTGCTTCTATGCAGATGTAGATGAAATTTTTTTGTGTTCTTTAAGCTGTTCAGTAAATCCCATTTCTCTTGTCTTCTACACCAGATTTCTTGTATTCCTGTTTTATTCCTGATTTTCTTTTTCCTTTTTTTTCCTTTTTTTTTTTTTTTATTTAACTGACATGAAAATGAAAGAAATTAGTAGACATATATAATTACTCTAGTCAGCTTTAGGTTGTAACCACCACAATTTTTAGTATTGGTTTAGAAAAGCAGGCATAATTTTATTGGCCACTTAGGAGGCTTGACTATTGCAAGACTTGCATGACAGTCAAATCTGGGTATTCTATTCACATACTCACACTTTAATGAATTTCAGAAACTAATCATTGATCTTACAGGCTGGCATGCAATACAAGTATTTTATTATAAAATAAGGTGTCTTATGATGACAAATAGAGTAAGTAAATTTTTTGCTTTACTTTGACCTGTAACAGATGTCTAAAAAGCAATAATTGATGTGATACATGTCACTGAAAGCATGCAAGAGGGAAAGAAGGCACCGAATAAAATGACATGGTTGATTTATTAAGACTCAGAAACCCCCCAGCTGCATTTCTCGTGAGTGTCATAACACATCTCTAATTAGTTTGGAAAGGCTGTAGGAGCTGGAGTGCCGAATCAAGCAGTCAGACTTCATAGAATATTCCTGTTTCCTTGTGATGCTGATCATGTTTACTTGCAAAAGCAAAAGCAGCTAGGACTGTAAGCTTCACTGTGCAAGCAAAACACTTACAAAGACGTATAAGTTTCCTGAGATGACAGACTGTACTTACTGCTTTTGAAAGGGGGTCAGTGTAATGTCAGCCTTACAAAATGATCGTCTCCTGACAGTGTTCTTGGACAGCTGGCCTGTCTCTTCTTAGAAGAAGTCAGAGCATGAATCAGTATGCTGTTATTTCTTTTTCATGAGCTCATTAACCAAGCACTTTGTGTAGCAAAATACTCCTTTTCCCAAACTGCATCTGTCTATACAGGATGTGACAATCTATGTTTGTGCCAACAATATTTTTGTTATTGTTCTTTTGACATGGTGAACTGAAGCACTGCCTTTCACTTCAAAAACTGAATCATTGACTATAAAGGAAAGATGCTCAGAGTTCTAGCCATGTGTTCCACTTGCAAAACTATTCCAGGGACTGAACAGCCCATCTTTAATGTTAAATCTTTGTTATTTTTGCAGTGGATCACGTTCAGCAATTAAGCTTTATACTGCTAACAGTTTTTAGCTCCAGCTTTGGGATGTTGGTATGATTTTTAAATCTGTTGACTCCTCCTGAGAGAACCGAGCCCCTTTCTGCCATGAGCATTTAATTTTTGCCCCTCTTCATTGCATTCAGACTAGCAGCATCCTTTGGGCATAAAATGAGTTCAGAGGTGCTTCATGTTGGATCCTGTGAAAGGTCTTAAGAATCACAGTCTGGAGAGATGGGGCACAATTCCAGCTTCGAAGGTCACAGTCAACCAAACACTGATTTTTGAAGTGTGCAACGTACTGTATAAAAAAGTGCAACATTTTTGAACATCAGTTGGATTAGATTGACACCAGAGTGCCCAGTTTTCTTTGCCTTTTGCTGAGTTTTATTCTGATATGTAATGGTAAAATTGTTAGAGAAAACCACAGGTTCACTTCAGCAGAAACTTAAGGCTTTCTGGTTGCAGCAGAAGCCTGGCACAGTTGGCAGGGATGCAGGGACAAACTAGGAAATCTTCCCCTAGGCATTCTTAAGGCGCCTTATTTTATGCACTGCTTATATATAAACATATAAATATTGTGAAGTTTCATGTAGCAGTAGAAAACGCCCTTGTGCTTGGTTTGCTTTTACTGTTAGACCTGTGTCTAAATAAATTCTTCTCAGATTTTTGTTGGTTAGCTTGTTGTTAACCAAAACACACTCTTAACAATCTGAGTGGTCTGCCTGGGATAGAACAACTAGAATAGATAGAATTGGTTTTTCACTTCTAACCAAAAAGGTTACTCTAACCTTTTTGAGGTAGTGGGTTCAATGTGACAACAGACTTGTTTCTTAGGCTTAGCTTTTTTTTTTTTTTTTTTTTAATACTCTTCCCTCCTCTTTAATTGCTTGGGTTTGGGTTTTTTAAAATGGTATTACTAAGTATAAACAGTTTTTATAAGCAGTATCTCTTATTTAATAGAATAATTAAAACATTGCTCATTGTGGAAGTATTTCATTAAGCTTTCAGATGTGATTTATGATTGTTTTGTTGTGTCTAAACCAGGCCCCAACAGCTTCTACTGACCTCGTGCCAGTTCCAGAGTGCTTTCTAACTGGTTTAAATTTTGGCTTTTTAAAATTACAGATTAGAACATGTGTAGTCTTTGATAGCAGACTTAAAAAATGCACTTTTAAAGATACATAAAACCCCATAAAAAATGTAAATGGGTTCTACAGCCAGTGAAGACATTTTTGTAGGAATGCATCAATATCTACTTACAGCAATCTGCTGAGATTATTCTTGTATTAAAATTGTACTTTCAAACAATTAGATATTTGCCTGGAAAGCTCTAGGAGCTGGGGAGGAGAACACTTCCATAAGCCTGAGGTTTTTATAACATTCGCAGTCCATTAGTTAGAAGACACATTACTCATTTTTTTTCAGGAGTGGAAGATTTATATCTTTCAGTTAATTGCTCATACTTATGGTTTTAATGCATATAGAGTATTCACTTCAGAGTATTCCTTTAGACATATATGAATGATATAAATGGTAAAGCTGTAAAGGAGCTCCAGTGTGTGTACTGTGAGGCACAGCTAACATGCCCATTTGTGAGTTGCAGTGGCAGTTCATCAAAAGTCTCCTCACTGTGTGATGCTGTACCATCAAATCCCCCAAATGTCTACGCTTTGCATCTTGACAAGTGAGCTGTAAGGCCAAAAAGAGCTGAGGTGTGGGGTTTTTTTTTCCTTTTCTTTCTGCTAGAGCAGTTAGAGGGAGCTGCAAAGCACGGGTCTGTGTCGTGGCTGTCAACATTACAAATTTGCTAATTAATAAGAAAACAAGAGTTAAATATAAAATATGCAGGATTTAATTTCAAAGTATGAAGGGAGAAAAATGACAGCCTAATCCTGCAACAACAGTTGTTACTAAATTGAAGAGAACAAATGCAGAAGCTGTTTAGTGACAGGTATAGTCACTCATCCCTTTTTATGTAAACTAGCACAGCTCTATAATGCTTTTAAAGCTTTAAAATACATAAAAATATGAAATTTGATGAGAAAAAAATATTTTGAAGGGCAATTAGAGTTGAAGTGATTTCCCTTTGTGCTTTTGGAAATTCTTCAAAGTACAAAAATTATAAATAGTTACTTTGGAAGTAATTATGTCACAATGTGAAGGCATGTATTTCCTCTGGTCTGCTTTATTTTCTTTCCTGAGACAGTTGTAGCATTGTTTTTTTCCTTGCAGGTTACTGTTTCTCCTTCATGCAACTGCAGCATTGAAAAAGCTCTAATGTAGTAATACATACTGTGTTTTGAGAACTGTGAGATTTGTGGCTCTTGTGAGCCTCCACCAACAGCTGAGTTCCACGTGGCTCTGCCCCTGGGCTCTCATGCCCTTCCTCTAAGTTTGATATTTTAGATTTTCCAAGAAGGTGGTAGGCAACACCAAATTATTTTATGAGGAAAAAAGTTAAAGGGTTTTTCTTTTGATTAGCACAAACTAATAATTTACTCAGTGATCTGATAGTGGTGCAACTTGTCTGGACAAAGGCAGTGCTATGCAGCAGAAATACAGCCCTGTGTGTTTCTGTGCAGTGACTTGAGCAATTTCTTATCCCTGAATCGAGTGAAAGCTTCTCTGAATTTGTGGTAGTGCTCGGTATGATGAGCTGTGGGGCACCTTCTCACTGGGGAAGAAATATGCACAAGGAAAAGCAGGAAAGTAAAACCATGGGAAAGTCAAGTCTTCTATAGTGTGCTGATATCTCTCCTCATCCCTTCATCTCTGCAGTGATCTGGAAAACCTTATTTGGCCAATATGCCTTTGGTGTGATTCATCACCACAAGTGTTTTTGTCTGTCATGGACAAACCTGATAGTTTGTAAATTACAGTCTGGGAGAGAAGATTACTTTTGAAATATCTTTTCAAAAGTAAATTGATCCATTAAGAGATCTTTTTCTTATAAAGAAAACCTGTCTGCAGAAATTTTTTTTTTAATCCCCATGCTTGAAATAAAGTCAAAATATTTCAAGATCATAGTCAGCTAATGCATGACTTCACTGAAACTAGTTTTCATTTCCTCCTGTCCTTTTGCTGGGTGTATGTGGGTTTCTTCCTTGGTGCTTGGGATGTGCTATAGAGGGTCTTTCATGTATATTATTGTGAGATTTGGGGAAACCATGCAGAGCAGATCTTGAACAAAGACAAACCCGCTGGGGGGGAAGGAGGATAAAATATCTGTTTGACAGCAGTCTTTAGCAAAGCTTTATAGCTTTTTTTTTTAATAAGATCCTTTTTTTTTTTTGCTTTCCCCTAAATCAATTCCAGTCCAGTTGAAACCTAGCATATAAAATCCAGGTCTAATAACTTCCTATTTTTTGCCAGCACTTCAGTGCTTTTAAACTTACTTTAAAGTGTAGAAAGTTGTCTTAAAAATCTGCTGTTCTGTGAAATGTTTTCACTGTCATATAAACCAAGAAACCAACATACAAAATGCTATATAACAAAACATCCATCTGCTTTTAGCAAATTTCTGAGGGTTTCAAAGGTTGTAAAGCCCTGAGAGTGCATTGAAGACTTTCTTACCTGGAGCTGGTTATAGCTGTTCAAAGTACATGGATGATTTGTGCCTATGAGCTCTAACAGAGAAACTCAGGTTGGGATTTTCAATAGTTTTCCCTTTTCTGTCTGGTTCAAGGGCTGGGTAAGTTGTTTGAATGACTCAATGGTAACTTTTCCTGTCTTTCATATTTTGCCTTTTAAATGCACAGGCCTGATTCTGTGCTGCGTCAGGAAACTTCCCAATAAGACTTTTCATTCTGCACTACTGTGCTGCTAATAGGTGTCATGCTTTACTGGTGATCAGAGGCAGACTTTTCTACTTCAAGTTAAATGACCTCAAATGTCAGGACTTCAGAAATAGAGCCACTATCCAGATGGGGCAGAAGAAATAATATCTAGTGTTATAAACACTCAGAGTTTTGCCCACTCTGCCAGAATGTTGTGACTGCTGTAAGAGGCTGCTGGTGACTCTTGTAGCCCTGGTTTTCGTTGGCAGACGTACAAAAACCCCTCATGCCTGAGCTCTTCAGGGCTGACCCAAAGTTAGAGCATCTAGTTAGGATGTCCAAATGCCTCTGAAACACTGCCAGCCTTGGTGTGCTTCCATCAAATACCCCCTGTGTTGCTTGCAGAGATTCACTGCTTCAGGCTTGGTTGAAGTCTTAGGATTGCCTTTGGATCCCGAGCTCCCTTGATGGCAACCATTCACACCTTCCAATATAGTATCATTAGGCTACTAGTAATGATTGTAATCCCCTGGTGAACTTGACAGACTCTGTTTTAAGATGTTATGGGAAATAACACATAAACTCTGTAGATTACAATTTCTGCTGTCATTACTGTAGTTTGCTGCATTGTTCTTAAGGTATTTTAGGGGATTGCTTCGTATGAGAAATGTATTCCAACACCAATTTTCTTCTACATCTTCATGTTATACGTGTCATGGAGTGATGGATGGCTCAGTGACACATACTGGAGAGGGAGTCTGGGCAAGAGGGGTTATTGCCAATTGAGCCTGAATTTAGCACAGGAATAAGGAACTGTACTTGACAGAGTGATTAATTACGTCTGATAAGAATCAATAATCCTCCGTCAGTTTCTCTATAAATCCCCTTTGAAAGGATGGACCTACAGTATCCATAGGATTTTGGAGCTGTCATTATATTATGCGTGGAAAGGGAAAGGGGTTACATGTATGTGAATGTGGTGTGAAAAACTTCCAGGACTGATGTGATCGTGTAACTAAGAATTACTTAGTTGTGCTGGTGAAAGTTAATTGATTCATTTGCCACAAAATAAAGAACTATGTTCCCAAAAATGATTCTTTAACTCAGAATAGCAAGGAAATAACAGCATATTTTTTTTGCTTTGTTATTTTTTAAATAATGATTATTTAGAAAGATAATTGTTTGGTGTTTGGGGTTTTTGGTTTGTTTGTTTGTTTTGGGTTTTTTTACTGTATTAGCAGATAACTGATTACAACAGAGGAAAGTATCTCTAATGGTAACTAGTTCAAAATCCTGGTATCTATAATTCAGAAATGCAACTCTTTCTGTTATTTCAGTAGGGTTCTAGGGGAAAGAAATTCCTGTGATCATGATAGAGTTTAAAATAGATGTGTCTTTGTATTTGCTCAGTTGAGTTTCAAGGGTAGAAATGCTATTTCAGGATTCTAGGAAGGAGAAATAAATGAATAATTCTAGGTATTGTGCTTTGCATTTTAAAAAAACCCCACATATGGATATTTCACCATTAGATCATGCCTTGCTATATGAATGATGAATCCTCTGTAAGAAACTTTCTCTGGATATTTTTAAACTAGGTCTCTAATTTTGGTCCTGCTGTTGAAACTTTGTTTGTGTGTCTTATTTTAGCCCTATATTCCCTAAACTGCTTCCAAATGGAACACACTGGAGAGAAATTTAATGCCTCAGAAATAAGATTTAATTTTATTTGTGCAGTCATGGGCAGAACACTCATATGCCAGGGAGCACGTGAAAAAAAAAAATTCTTTTATTAATAGTCTGCCTCCAAGCTGGCAAAAAAGTGCTTGATGTGTTGCTTTGGCTCTGCCTGAACTCTTCCATCGCCCTTCATGGAGCACCATCAGCCAGCTAAAGATCACTTCAGCTGAGTGAGAAGAGAGAATATTCTCTGAGCAGACAGAATATTCTTCTGAAGAGTGAAATTCCTGCAGAGAGCTCTTACACTTTGGTAGTGTGGCAGTGCTGTCTGTCTCCTCCACCATCATGACAAGAAAACAATTTGTTTCTTTAAATAGCAAGTTGAATCAAATCTCCAGTCACACTTTGTTAGGGTTGAAGCTGGGGGAGATGGTCTAAAATGATGGAACAGCTTGTGCCAACTGAAAGATTGCAATTCCACTCCTTCCACCTGTGGCTGTGGGTGGCTCCAGTCCTGTTCATCTGACCTGAGCTGGACAACCAACACAAGTGCAAAGTGGGAGTAGTTTGGTGCTGTGTCTCGAGTCTGGAGCTGGATGTGAGGCAGTCAGTCCAGCTGCTGGATGGAGGGCTTGGAGGCAGACAGGACTGGAGCAATTTGGAGAGAGACAAGCAGCAGGACAGACAGTGGTGTGCAGTGAGCTCTCAGATTAGCTTAGCTGTCAAGTGACTTTAAAGCCCGAGTACAACTATCACCATCTTTGGGAAGGGAACTTGTTGTGAACAAAAGACTATTTTTTGTTAGAGCAGAGGACATTGCTGAGCAACTGGTAGCACAGTAGCAGTTAGAAATATTTGTGTGACATAAGTTTTATTTTCTAGACAGCCTCTCCTACCCCAAAATCTTCTGTGTTGTTTGTCCTAAATTCCATGGCTGAGGTTGCCTGGCACTTAGGTCTCTTCTGAGGGTATTCTGCTAATGCCTTGTGCTAGATAAGATGCTTCCTGTTCTTTTCAAGTCCATAGTGCTACCATATATATTCAAGCACTGGTGGTTCTCATAAGCAGATTAACACTATTTTAGGACATGCAATTGTCCTTACTCATAAAGCTGAGTTTTAAGGTAGAGATTGTAACTCTTGCTTCACAAGAATGTTTCTCCTATCATTTCTGTGACTTTTGTGATCTAAATGAGTGGTGAGCAGGATAAATGAGGCAGCTGGTCCCCACCTGTTTGCAGACCTCCTCTGTTGATATAAACCATCACTCAGCTGGCCAGATGATCTTAAGAGTGTAATACTGGTAATTTATGGAGATACTTGGAAACAGTTAAATGGTGACATAAATGTGAAGGACATTAGAGAATTACAGTATGGGTTCTGTAATTGCCTTTTAAATTTCCTCTGCATGTTTGCTGATTAATGTTCTTATTGCCTATCAGAAAATGAACATGTGGTCACTGAATGATGGGCCAGATTTGTTCTCCTTTCCTTGACTTCAGTGAAGTTGCCCCTGGTCTGCACTGGTGTAACTTCAGTGCAAGTCTGGTGCTGTTATTCTGCTCCTGGAGTCAGATGCAGTCTACTTCTGACATGGCACTTCAGATTCCTACAAAGGCAAGAGTTATGCCTAAAAATAGAGATATTTTAGAGACTCACTGGATATTTGTTTCTCGCTTCGGACAACAGTGATTCGTATATTTGTTACGTAACTTTTGGGGGTTTTTTTCTTCCTTTTCATTTAGTGATGCAGTAATTTAAATGCCAGAAATTCCCAAACCACTAAAATATTTATTATTTTTTAACTTTTTTTGACTGATTTCCCTCTAGGGTTTTTAATGGTTTGTGTATTTTAGATTTTTTTTTCAGCATTATTTGTTCTTGGCATTATCTTCCCTTTTTACAACCTAGAAGATATACTTTAACTCTCACAGTGCAGAATTTCTACTATTATGGACATCTGTTTTTTTATAGTACTATGTTTCCCTAGTTCCCTAATTCTTAATCATGTTGGCTTGGTTCTAAAGGATAGAATAATGTTAAACATGATTTTTTACCCCCTCATTCTGTGTTTTTAATCCTCTATGACTTTTAAAGTGTGGACATCTCTGAGATGCAGGAAAAGAGGTGCAGGCAGATGGATAGTTTAATGACCTCACAGAATTTCAGGAGTCAGCGTGCAAATTATATCAACTCCCTGTGGCTTGCAGGCATTTTATCCTCGATCAGTTAAACTTCAATTGTCAGACAAGAAAAACAAGGAAAAGATGGGTTCATATGTTAGGTTTGTGTGAAAGTAGCAACCTTGAATAAATGTATTAACAACATTAGATTTTAGGGCTCTCATTTTCGAAAGGTTACTCACAAAGCTGTCATGTTGTTTCAGAACAACGGGTTGTGGAAGGTAAGAATGCCCCACTAATCTACCAAACTCAATAGGCTGGGATGGGGGTGCTGCTAAAACAAGACTGATGGGGTGCTTGCACTTCCTTCATCTGAACTTTCAGATAGATTCAGCAAAATCTCCAGAGAGAAATGAATGGGAAAAATAATTGTGCTAAAAGGCAGAAGTTGAACGCTCAGGAAAAAAAAAAAAAGTGAATTATTTGGGCTGTTACTTTATCAAGAAGAAAAATACCAGGCAAAGGAAAGCAGAAACTAATTTGGTTTTGGCACAAGCGTAGTGAGTGTCCAAAGGAAAACTGCAGAGTAGGAAGTAAGTTTTGTACATGGAGAGAAATATGATGCAGTGGGGGTAAGTGAAGCTTGGCTAAATAAAGAAGCAGAGTTAAGGGATGAAACATTAAGGTAAAGCACAGAGAAAGTAGGAATTCAGAGAATAGATGGCAAAATAACGTCTGCCCTGGGTCTCATGCTGCTGCTGAGCCAAAAAGTGACTCTGCAGGTACTTTGTGGCTTCTGTGGTGTGTCTTCAGCAGCACAGGAGGGCAATGTGTTAAGCTGAAATGCAGCTCTAATTATGTTATAGGAGTGGCAGGAGGTCAATAATATTTGTAATATGAACGTTTGTGACAAATCAATTGTATAATGAAAGCAATTATAGCATCATTAAAAGTCTGATAACACAATAACTTTTTGATAATTACTTCTCAGTTACAGGAAATAATTTACTACAGGAGATGCTGTGTAAATACAGGGAACATTAGATACGAACACTAATGGCTGTAGTCATATCTGAGGCATATGTGCCATTTAATATCAAGTTTGAATCCCATCATTCATTTGAACGTTGTAAATTTTTAACAAACAATAGCTGGGTTTGGAAAGGTAGTTACACATATATATGGCTCTTTGGGTCTCTTAATAACTTGAGAAATGTTACTTGGTTGTGTCCATTACTTGATTGAGTTGTTTAGCTATTTGGGTTTGCTCTTTGTCTCAGCTCAGTATGTGCAGGAGGCCCAGCATAGGGAGGGTGCTGTGAACAAGTGGTTGAGGGGAGATGGTGAGAATGAGAATCCACTTTTCTGACAGCAGTTACCAAGGGGCACTGGGTTTTATTCAATATGAAACTGTACCACATTCCAGTTCTGGAATTGGACTATAACTCTAATTAACTTCTGAGATACACCCCCACCCCAATGCCCTTCATTTCTTTAACCTGTGTAGCTGAATGAACTGATTCCTGAACTCTGTGCTTTTGAAGGAAATAGTTGGTTGTGTTCTTAAACTAGTATGACCATAGAATGGTTTAGGCTGGAAGGGACCTCTGTGATCATCTAGTTCCCACCCCCTGCCATGGGCAGGGACACCTTCCACTCGACCAGGTTGCTCAGAGCCCCATCTCACCCGATCTTGGAACACCTCCAGGGATGGGGCATCCACAGTTTCTTGGCACCCCCTGTCAGTGAATATGGTGATATGATTTATTATTTACGAAACAAAATATCTGAAGAAAGGACAGTTGTTACCTTTCAGAAAAGCTTTCAAGCCAGACTTTTGACTATTGCAAAAATTAATTTTTAGTTCTACAAATTTTGTACTTTCGTTGCTAGCAGGTATTTTCCATTCTATCTATTGTGGTACTACTGGAATTTATAAACAAGGATATGATGCTGAAAATAAAGTATGTGAAGAACAAGTTGCCTCCAGTGATTCTGAACCTGATGAGAGAAATCAGTGTGCATGCACGTGCTTTGTGATTTACTGCAATCATTCTGCTGGCACGTGGTCTCAAGGTTTCACATAGGCTGTGGTTTTGCTTGCTCTTTGTTTAGTCAGTTTTGTAAAAGCTTGTTTTGGAGGTGCTTAAAATGCTCACCATGGCCCTCTTCAAACTAGATACTTTAAAGACAAGTTTAATAGTGAGAAGAGTAATTCTGGAATTACAGTAATATATTGAGAATTAAGTAACAGAATTTTGACTTATAGGGAGTTTTAGTCATCTTCAGCTGATTTAGGGTTGTATTTTTTTGTAAGTTAATCTCCCAGTCCTCAGGAACATGTTGGAGAGAAGGAATTGCTGGTTGTCACTGATTCTAGCACATTGACTGGAGTGTCACGACACAGGGGTGTTTCATTTAATTCCTCACCTCAAGGAGGAACTGGGATCCATAAGAAAATGAATCAAATCTTTATGGCAACATGTTAATCTTTTTGTGTAAATAGCAGGCTTTCCCCTAATTTCTTACCCCTAGGAAGAACATTCTATTATATATCCATTTTTGTGCATTTAGATGGGGCCGCTCACACACATACTTATTTAAAATTAAAAACACTGAAGTACTGAAGTTCATTTTCTGTCAGAGGACAAAATACAGTAAACAAGTGAAACACTATGGAGCTCCTCCTGGTATCCTGAGACACAGTAATTCAGAAAGGTTTCTTCTCCCAGCATTGTGTGCCAAACTGTTTGCCACATTTAGTGGTGTAAAAGTGCGTGTTGCTCTGGATTCCACTGGTATTTGTCCTTGTGCATCCATTACATACCCAGCTTTTTGCTTACTTTTTCCTCAGTCTCATCTCTAGATTTTACTGTTATTTTTTCCCATCAGGTGGCTAATTGTAAAAAGGGAATTATTAAAAGGCTGTAGAGCCTCCAGGAACCCATTAAAAACCCTGCTCCCCTGATGAGGATTTTCTGCTTCGACTTTCAACTGAGATTTGTCACTTAATCAGCTTTTAATTTGATTAGCATGTGACACGTATTGACTTTGTTTCATTTTAGGTTCTCAGTCAACATTTCAGGAAGAACCAGTATCCACATAAAATTCTAACTACATCAAGCAATTTTCTTTTTAATATGGACTGTTAATCTCACCAAGTTAGTTGAGATACTTTTCCTGCAAATATATCCTGTTTGGAATTAATTATATTACCATACATTAATTCTTTGTCCATGAAGATATAACTAGATTGCAGTTTATTCTTGTGACCTATTTCATAGAGTAGAGAAATAATAAAATTGAAGTTTCTGGAAGTAAACCAACTTCAGGCTGTTTTCAAAGTAGTTCAGATTTGGGGGTTGGGGGTTAAAGGTACTGGCGCTGTCACACTTGGAATGGAGCGCTTAGTATTAAGTGGGATTCAGACAGGTGATGGGAGTAAATGTGACTTTTTTTTTTGTGAATAGTAAATATTTGTGTGGTTTTATAGGTGGTGGAAAATTGTTTGAAGAAGTTGCAGGCCACTGTTGGGATTTCTGGCACTTAAGAGTGAAGCCTTGTCTTCCCTCTGTTTTGTTACTCTAGATGCAAAATATTTGTTGAGACAAAAATTTATGTGTGGTTTCCTTATGGTAGTACTAAACTGAGAGATGTCTATCTGTTTTTCCAAGTTCTGCTACAGCAGATTTGAAACATAAACTGCATTCATTGGTATTTATCCTCATCTATAGTACAGAATAAATGAAACTAAAAATTTGCAGATAGCTTCTGATTATCCAAAATTTCTGTTGTGTCCATCCCCATGTTTCGCTGCAACCTCACCCAAACTCCAAGAAAAGTCTATGTGCTTTTTATTTATCCTGATCTAAAACAAGTAAGAAGTTGTTTTATGTATGTCTCTGATATGCCTTTTTATTAATCAGTGTGTTAAAACTGTAGTGAATTTTTGAGTGTAGGTACTACTTGGATTAAAAATCAGTTACAGAATCATATTTAAGAGTAACTTTGCAGTGTAAAGCAGTAGCCAGATTTTGAAGGTGCTTTATCCAGTAAAAGATTTGAGTCTTCTTGGCTGGCATAAATGAAATTAGTGTAAAGAGTGTCTGGATGCTCCTTAAAATGTTTTGAGGAAAAAATGTGTTTTGGAGGCTCCTAGGTCAGTTTTTGAATCATTTAACATTGGTTTATTTCTAAAATTTTTAAGGAATGTAAAGGTACAGTGAAACTGCTTTTGTGTCAATTGAAATGGAAGTTGAGTCCTGTTCATTTCAGGTACCTGAATAGTACTTTGCCAGAAAAGTGATGTGAGTTTACAGCTTTCATTAGGAGATTTAATAAATGCTCAGACTCACATAGTCCTTCCTGTGTGTGACGGTTGTTTCTTTTGACTCCTGTGTGTTGCAAAGTAATTAATTTGCCAGAAGTGTTGATTGGAACGTTGGCCACTCAGGCCAATGTCCAATAGTAGTAGTGGACATTCTGAGATCTCTCCTCCTTCCCTTTCAGCTGACAAGGATTTGTTTGGCTTAGATTAGTTTTGTTACTCTTCACTTAAAGCTAAGGAATAGCTCTCAGCAAAGGGTTGCTGCACATCCTCCCATGCCCCTATGGTAGCACAGTGCTGAAAATGGTGAGGGCCAAGTTGCAGTTCAGTGCTTAGCACACAACTTCTACCTGTGGGAAGATTTTGGCACAACCTTTTTTCTGCCCAGAGGTTAAATGTCACGTTTAGCACCTATTCTTTATTATCTAATTTCTGATGTTTCTAGTTTTATAATGTTAACATAAGGCACTCAAGATTCTATAAGCTTAAACTGGCATTAGCAGTTCAATTATATATAGTATTAGCTCAAATAGTTATTATAGTAATATGATTCTATGTTTTGATTTTATTGCTAATCCATCTTTCAACCTGTCTTCTTAATGACTACAGACTAATTAATGCTGTCTGCTCACACTGCTATTGGATTTCAAAAGACAACACAGCAGGGAAAACTATTACAAAAACGAAGCAATCATGTTTTGAATTCAATGAAAATGGCAGAAAATGTGAGGCTTTTAGATTAAGGATATGTAATGTAATTAAGGCTGCATGGATTATTTCTTCTTTAAAGTTCTCTGTCCAATATGTGTGAAGAGTGAATAAGTTCACACCTTCTGTCTGCTCTCTTCTCTGTAGGAGCACCCTCTCTTTAGTGCTTCTAAATCCTGAAGTCTCAGGCATTTATTTGCTTGGAACTGAAACAGCCACTACCACTTTCTGAAGTTCTTTTTAGAAAAAATGACAGGAGCTCTTCTAGAAATAGATTTTTTTAAAAATCAATTGTATTCAATCTCTACTTCCTATTTGAAAATTCAGTAAACTTAAACATGAGCAAATAGTGGGAGTTTTCTGCCTTGAAAACCCTTTTCCATTCCTTTTCTCTTAAAGAGAAGCAGTATGTTGTCAGAGGCGAAAGCTGTTACATCTCCTAAAATCAGACCATGAACAATCCACTTTGCAGTAATCACACAGGGAGGTGAAGACAAAATGGAGAGCTCTTTATTGCAGGGGGTAGCTGGCTTTTATGGATAGGCATGGAATGTGTGGAATTTGGGAGGATTCAAAGGAGATACATACAAGAATATATGTCTATAAATGGAGAAATTGAGCTAAAACACATCCAAATATGGGTAAAGGGAGACACAGAAAAAGGAAAAGCTATAAATTTTAACTATCACCAACCAATGGACAAAGGAGTTACAACCAACGGATAGGAAAGGGGCTAACACTAATTTAAACTGCGGATTACATATAAAGTAAGATTTTTTCTAACAACATTGTTGATAAATTGAATAAACATAACACTTTTATAACATGAAAAGCAGTCTCTGAGGTAGAAGTTATTTGTTGTCAGTAATTTATCTGCATTTCATTTGTGTTTCTTTGCGTTTGTGGCTTCATTGTTTCCATGTTTCTCTTCACTTTTTGACATAGGCTTTGTTATAAACAAAATTGTTTGGGGACAAGAATTACACTTTATTTGGGGAAACCTGCCCATTTTTTGGAACCCAAAAATTTATCCCATGGCTTGGCAGAGTGTTGAACTGCAGCCTAACAGAGCTGTGCCACCCCACTGGCTGTACTGAATGAGAATTTGTCTCCTCTTTGATCACCTGTAGAATCCAAAGGGTACTGAGCAGCCTTGGTGTGTTGCAGCCAGTGATCAGCAGCCAGGCTTCTTACTGGGAGACACCTCATGCATTTTTCTCACTCCCCTCTAGTTCACTTGGAGCAGTTTCACACAGTTGCTATAGCAATCCTGTTTGTCCTTCACGGGGCTGCAACCTTATGCTACAGAGAAATTTTGTTATATAAAGAACACTGTTAAGAACTACCTGGTGTGGTGTATTCCAGGGTCTAAAGTTAGGTGATGTAATTTGCATGAGTGTTGGAGAGTGGTTATATATGACCTGTACTCACACCAACCTCTGTTCAAACAGTCATGACACGTAGGCAAAGGAATCCCAATATCCTGCAGTTTTCCCTGGAGGCTGATGGCTGGATAAGAGAGGACACTGCCCAGAAATTTCCATTTCTGCTGTGGGACATATGCTCCATCAGTTTGCACATTGGAAAGTAATCCACTGTTGCTATATATCATCCTCACTGTCCACTGTAGCTTTCTTATTTCCTTAGTAATCATCACATGGTCTCCTTATTTATCTGGGTGATTTAAAATTATTCAGTAGTTTTTACTGTACCACTCAAAGAAAATGTAACCAGGAAAGTAGAGAATCTAGGTGTGGAGTTCAAGTAGAATGACAGAAGATGAGGTGGCCAACATTTCTGTTAAAGGCTTGGGACATGTTATTTACAACTACTTTGTATTTTATACTGTAATTAATAGAAGGTAGCTAAAGGACACTCTCTTTGACAAACTGATTTAGGGTAATTGAGCAATGGACAACCTCCATTTCAACCTCCATTTTAAAAATGTCAATTTATTAACACAGTTAGGAGCTGTATCTCACGCTTCCAGACATCAGATAGGTGAACTTTATTCAGTGCAGTAACTTAGTCTAGTTAATGACAAGACAACAATTTTGTTTATCTAGAGTGAGTCACTGGTTAGAATTTCTTTTGGGCTCCAAGTAATTTGGAAGGGTGGTCCAGTCTTGCATAAAAAAGTGATGAATTCTTATTAGCAGCAGAATTCACAGTTTGGCTTTACTGAATTTTGTTATCACATTTGCAATAATCTCTACAAAGTCAGAGTACTTGGTGGGCAAAGGAAATGCTGCAGCTAATCTGAATGCAGAACTTCTCCATGTTCCAAGCTTTGAATTGCAGAAATTAAGTCCTTGCCATGGGCAGGAAGGCAGAGAGAGAATTAATTACACCAGTATCAGTAAAAAAAGAAACAATTCTAAATGCATATGGAGAATTAACCAGCAATGTTCTTAGCTGAAAATTTTTGATTTTACCATGCTTTTTAGTATTTTTAATATGGTAGCATAAAACTTCTTATCTGGTCAATGTTATCATATGTGAACAGAAATCTTGACCTAAGAGCTAGAGAATGAATTATTCATATCTGAGAAGAAGAAGGAAAGAAGAAAGTTCAGCCAAAGGTGAGAAAAAAGGTGACCTGTTCAGAAGGGAGGAGGAGATAGGGGCTCTGTTCCTGGGTGGCTTTGTGACCCTGGGCAAGAAACTTTATCTCCAGCTTCCTCCATTATTTTTCCTACCATTTGCCCGTCTTGGCTATTTAACCTCTCTGAGGCAAGGATTGTGTCTTGATCACTGGGGCTCTGATCTTAGTTGAGGCTTTGGCATTTGACTGAAAAACAGGGAAGAACTAGCCGAATTCGTGTGTGTGTGCCTGTGGGAGGATGTTTGGAAGCTGAAGGAAGTGAAACAGGATAGTTAGAGCAGTAGTTAATCCCTCATCCCAGGAGCAGGTACGCACCTCCAACACTGACAGGGAAATGAATGCCTGTGGTACCTGTGACGTTAATGGACTTGCTAAAATTGTAATAATGTATTTCCTTTAAAGAGTTGTTCTGGCAACCTGACAAACCACCATTTAGCTCTAACAATCAGTTTGAGGTTCATTCTGAGCAATAGACTTGTTGATTGCTTCGAGAAGACTGAAGCTGCAATTGTCAGACCAGAATAAATTAAGGGGTTGGAGTGCAGAGGGACAGAACAGGGCAATGACAGGTCACTGTTTCCAAGCGTCTTTCTGACTCTGGAGATTTGCACCGTTCTCTTTCCACCATCAAGGGGTTTTTTTCATCCCTTATTTTTGCACGTCATCTCTGTTGTCCCATTAAAACCTGGAGCTTTGTCTGCTCACTTGTACAGCTCCCACACAGGCTGCTTTCCTATGGACAGCTCTCCTACGCTAATTTCTGCCAGTATTCTTCATATTCCAGTGTCTCAGAGGAATGGAGCTTTTGAACACATTGGGAATAAATTGTTTTATATTTACAAAAGATCTTATGCCTGTTACATTCTTAAAGAGCAGGGATTGGTTACAGCAACAGCCCTTCAGAAGCAATTAACTAAAGCTTATTAAAATCTGTGTCATATATGGAAAACCCTGACGAAACAAAAAGCAACAAAACCAACCAAATATGCCTCCTCTTTCTCTGTCTCATGTGTGGAAAATTACTTTTTAAATGGTATTTTAAACCTCTGTTCTTTGTCTATATATAAACTGTAAGCAATGTAGGGTATACTCCTTTTCTCCCCTCTTTTAGGGCAGTGACAAAGCAACCTAACCACTTTGTGTCACATACTCCTTTACTCCTACTGGTTTTCTATTGTCAGTTTTATTTGTGCAAATGTTTATACACAAGAACTCTTTAAAAATGCTTATTCTGAACTCTAGGGAAAAGATGGAATGATTAATAACATTTCAGGATAGAGTGCATGAAAACACACTTTCCCTAAAACTGGACTGGGTAATAAAACCAGCAAACTGGAAATATGGTTTATCTATTTTTCTGAGGAATCTTTGCAATTTTGTGAGGAAACTAAAATCCTCATTTTCAGTAAAATCAGTTTGTTTCTCTTTTAATGGAGTAGCTGTATATGTTTCTGTGGAGGTGGCAGCACACTAGGGAGAAGGCTGACTACTTTTATCTACAAATCTTATATTTAAATATATAACATTCAAGTCAGATACAGGGATAAATTCAAGTGCCTCTGGTACACGAGTCCACTTCTTTCCATATTCCCCAGAGAAACAAGTTTCTTTTTCAGCAGTTTCCTACCATTTCTACAGAACTATTAGGTTGATATTTCTCCTGAGTGAAGAAAACTTATTGGTGTAATTTCTTCAGATACACTTAATATCAAAATACCAATTCCTACTGCAGAATGAACTCCCAGTACATTCTTTTTGTGCTTTGCTTCTTGCCCAGTGTGCCAGAAGATAGAGTTATCTTAACTGTCTGTCCATATGGTTGATATTATTTTCAGTGTTTGGAAAATACAACTAGGGAAGTGAAACAAAGGGGTAGAAGAAGGGTAATTTATATAATGAGACACGACTGACTTTAAATTTCATTTGTTTAAGAATGTTTATTCAAATTAATCTTCATACTTTAAATGTTGTCAGAATCCTTATTTGAGCTTTAGTTATGGTCTTTTTATGGATGGAATGTAGGCTGAAAGTGAATTGAGATGGTTAGCTTGGGTCAAATCTCTTGGATTTTGTTGAATGCATGTTCTAGCAAGAACTTAGAATATGAGGACATGACAGGGTATGTTTCTGTGTTCAGCCACCAGTTAATACTGAGTGCTGTTTCCAAAATGTTCTTCCCCACCCTCTCTTATAGCATCCACAGATCTATTTGTGGGAAGGGAACTTGGCCTTTTTCCTTTCAAACCTGTTTTTCACACCGGAGCACCGGGTGTGGGGCAATTTGATGAAATCCTCACAGATCTGGAAATCACTATAACTGCTATTATCTGCAGGAGATAGGTGCACTTTCATGTCAAATAGAAGGTGGGCAGACTGATGTTACAGAGGCTATTTAGAATGAAAAATTTGCCCATAAGACACAAGAATTCTGCAAACTGTCAGTGTTATTCCTTCAGGCTTATCAACCTTTCCTGCAGTTGCTAGTTTTCCATTTGTACCATCTATCCCAGAATCTAAAGTGAACTAATGTATAATAAATCCACAGAAACCCTTATGATTGTTGCTCCTCTTTTGGCTTGAGAAATTAATTTTTCAGTATCAATATTGTTAAATTACTTTTGGAAACTTTTGATAAAACCCAGTTACAGTTATGTCACTCAGGTTGTCACTCATGGTGCCTGGGAAGAACTGTTTTTGGTTATTCTCACAAAAGAATTTGTGTTTCTGTCTGTTGGGCTTGTCTGGAATGTGAAGATTAGGACTTTGCATCCAACTGGAAGTAGGAATTTTAAAATAAGTTGTCCATTTACACATGAGGAAAATGAAGCCAGAGTGGAGATCTGGCTCTATTCTGCTTAGTGTATGCTAATGTATTCTTCTAAGTGTAATCTTTTACCTTGCCTAAATAAACTTTTAAATGCATATTTCTCTCAAGGTGCTCATAGAAGTTTATGTTTGTCTGTAGTGTGCAGCAATTCCCAGAAAAATAATATCAGGAGGAGTCACAGTGAATTGTGTTGTCATAAGAGCTAGAATCACTTATTTCCCTCTACAATTTAAAACATTGCACAAGACTCTCCAGGGTAGAGATAACATCTCCAGCTGGCCTGATTTGTGTTACTAAAAGTAGCAACACCAAAAAATATATTGCCTTTTGTAATTTAAAATCGAATATATACCTCATTACCAGAGTAGGAGGAATGCATTTCACTGTAGTTCTCATGGCATTGTCCATCAGGAGGAAAACAAGAAAAGGAAAACACCTTTGTTCAATCATAGAACATCCTGGATCATAAACATTTGGTAATGATGATTAGAATTCGGTGAAAATTAACTTGAAATGGTTCAAGTAAAAGCAGTTGTTGTGGAGGCTGTGTGTATGATGCATCTTTTCAAAATCAGTCTTTTAAAATGCTACCTGTTTTGACATTCTGATTTGATTTTGTGGCTTTTTTTTTTTTTGTCCCTCTGAACAGCTTTAGTTGTCTCTTCCTAAAAGACATGAAAAAATAAATCAGCCAAAAGTTACATGAATTATGAAAACGCTCAGCAAACCGTGGTGGCTGGATGGGTGGGGTTGTTTGTGAGAGGCAGTGACACTTCCCATCAGTGTGTTTGAAGTGTCTGGAGGCACAGTCAGGGCAGGACATCTCTTTGTAGAAGTGCAAGGAGAAGCAAAGGCCACAGGGGTACAGCCTGCAGTGCTCCAGGCTCTTGGCAGTAGGGTGGTACCTCTAAGAGTTCTGTGAAATCCTGAATGCTTTTATAGGTAAAAGGGTAAAAGTCCATCAGCATTCAAGTGTCAGTCTCCTCAACTTGAAGGAGATCAGAGTTAGTTCAGCTGGGTAAAAGCTAATGTGAAAGGATCAGACAGGAGTGGATGCTGTTACATGGCTCTGTGTCCCAGAGAAGGGAGAGCAGGATCCACGTGCATCATCTCTGTGACCCTTCTGGGGTTGTCACCAGACAGCCCTCATGGATGGAGTTGTGGCTGAAAGTGTTGCCTCTGATCACTGCTGTTCTAGTGCATCCTTTTGCTCAGGGTTGCTGATCCCCCTGCAGTGACTGGAGATGTGAGCTGCATTCCAGCCAGAGGATCCTGTGAACTCTCAGGCACTCGTGTTTTCTTCAGCCAGCACTGCTATGGCTGCAGTTCTGGCGGAGCGGTGGAGCACAAAGGGTTGGGGTTTTTTGTTGTTGTTGTGCAAGAGTAAGAAGCTTTCAGTTAATTTGCTGTCCTAATTGGTCTGAATTAATCGAGGGTGCAACTCCATTAGCTTCAGCTGACCTTGCAACATCATTAAAATGACAGAAAGGTATTGATATTTCCCTAAGGCAGGCAAGAGTTTGTAAAAGGAGTCATACTAATTCTTATATAATGGAACTCAGAATCTACATGTACTTTACTTTCTGTTCTGTAAATATATTCTCTCCAATAAAGCATGAATTATTTTAGCTTGTAGCACTGGGTTGCTATGTGTATCAAACACATTGATTCTTTTGCAAAGAGATGTTAATTGCAGTTTTTGCAAAAGAATCAAAGTACTGCAGATAAGGAGAAAAGGAAGAAGAATTGTAGATACAGTACAGGCTCTGGAACGGAATTCATAAACCAGTGATGTTCTAATGGCAAACTAAAGAGTGGGTGCATTCACCTGTTTGAAGTAGACAAAAATGTAAGTGGTATTTGGCCCAAATTAGAGTGGGTTTTCTGGTTTACCCTCAGCTACAATGGTTGTGCAAAAGGAAGCTGTTTAAGTAGAATTTTGAAAGGGTTTTGAAACTACTCTTCCTACCAGAAGGAATGTCCTATGCTGAAAAGTAAGTAACCTGGTTGGTTGTGGTGTCTGGACTTCTTTACATTTGTCCATGTTATTTTTCTCTTCAAGGAATCCTCTTGCAGCATGGTTAGATTTAAGTTATCAATGGTCTTAAGCTATATTTTTGCAATAATTTTTTTTAATTTGTTTGTTTTAAATCCTCCTTTCTTAAAAAACATTTTACTCAGTCAATACCTAACCTTCAATCAGTGCTGCTAAACTCGTGTACTTTGGAAACCGCTCCTTCTTATTCCTGGCATGAAAAGGGCTTTTATATCTGGAATATTTTCTGCCTTTCCCAGGAGCACTAGTTGGTCTAGTGAAAGATATTACTTCTACCTAAGGCACTGTTCCTGTCTGTGTGTTTACTCTATTCCAGCTGTTGTAAAATATGCTGAAGCAAAACATTTTGGCAGTGTTGCTACTATAATCAGTTTACAAACCAGCCATTGTTTTTTCAATTAATCTCCTTTTCTAAAATGATCTGCCATGTGATAAACCCCAGTCCTGTATCAAGATTCTGAATGGTGAATCTGTATTAATGAGTCTACTGAAAACAGACTGGGTCACCTGAGAAGTGCTTTGAGCCATATTCACCTGATTGAGCATCCTTTTGTTTTGGTGATAGTTTCTTCTTATCATCCTTTAGGTTTGTTTTGGTGATAGTTTCTTCACATCATCCTTTAGGTCGATCTGTCCCTGTGAGTGTCTGCCTGACACTGTGACTGCTCACAGACCTGGAGCAAAGTAGACTCTTTAAAAGAAATGTAAGAAACAACTGTTGAAATGGGTATTTCCAGAATAACAGCATGGTTGGGTGTTTTTTTCCTTGACCTTGATGACACCTTGATGCTGGCTTAGCTGTGTAGGCTTGAATGCAGCAAAAGCAGGAGAAACAGTAAATGGGATTTTTCCTAAGGCTGGCAGTCTTTTTAAAGAGGATCTGAGGGCATTCTCTGTCACTTTAGGTGGTGGTATTACTGGAACTAAAAGGTTAGTGGGTCTCCACTAACTGCTGTATAGAGAATGTTCCTTTCCAGCTGTCACAGCCACAGACAGTTCCTGTCCAGAATCTGTGAGTTAGATGTAAAACTATGCTTGACTTCTCCAATTCCAGGATGGATATCTTTTTTTTTCCTGTTTTCTCCCCTTTCTTGTTAAGTCAGAGATCTAGATGAGTGGAATACCTCACCTTAATAATAGAATTGAGGAAAAACTTTCCAGGGACAAGGCAATGTTCCTACTTTGTGTTTAGCTCTGAAATAATCCTCATAACTGAGTCCCATGTGTCACTCTCTGCTAAAAGCAACTAAGTAAATTCCTGATTTAGGACTTTGGATGTCAAGGATGTGCCACCACCATTTGCCTGAAATTCAGATTATTTTCTGCCCCTTCCCATCTGGAGGCAGTGGAACCAGCTGTGTTTGCAGTAGCAGAAGGGGGGTACATCTAAGGTAAGGCTTATGACTCTTTTTCTTCCTGACATCTCAGAGAGGATGTTGTATTGTGTTTGCTGCTTGTCACAGCCCTGTCCCTGGCTTTGCTGAAAATGTGGTCAGGGTCCTTCTTCAGGATAGCTTGTCCTGTAGTTAGGGATTTGTCCATGTTCTCTCAGTGAACATGGAGAGGCTTTTATTTGGCTGAGAAAGGAAGAGTTTCCTGCAGAACATGCCCTGAAAATGGTAAGAGCAGCTTACCAGTGTGGAGAGGGACCAGGGTACTGAGGATGAAAATAGAAGTCTGCTGGGAGGATTGTCATTCATTAATTCTACTTACAGTTGAGGGAGAGGAAACACTGAGTCTTCCTTTCTTCCCTCACTTAACTGCTTCTGTCCAAATAACAATGAAAAAGCAACTATTCTCTTCCTCTCTTTTTCACTTTTACTGTTGTTTACGGAAAAAAAAATTACTCAGTTCAGTATGAAGTCTGCACATTTATTTCCATCAGATTTATCTGAGATTCCCCCCTGCCCCCTTGCTTAACTGGCAACGTAGGAAATGCTTTGGGGAAAATCCAGACTCTGCTGCACTTTCTGCCAATCTGTAAATGATGCGTGACAATGGGGCATAGATATTTATATTTAAAATATATTTCTCTGAATACGTTGCTAGTCTAGGCTCTGCTTCTTGGTTTCTTCCTACTTATTGTAGATGACATATTTACTCCAGAAGCTGTATTCCAATAATTCTGTGATTTCATTTGGGTTTTTTTGCAAATGTTTGTTTTATCTATGGCAACAGAATCAAAGCATCAATGACTATCACTGAATAAAAAGTTGTGTTATATGTATAAGAGGAGAGAGCAAACATTCCATAAAAAAAGATAAGTAAATTTGGTTTTGTTGCATCATAAGGTCATAGGATAACTCAGGTTGGGAGGAACTTCCAGAGGGCTCCAGTCCAACCTACTGCTAACTGTGTTGTGGAGACCACAGAACCACTTTGGGTAACCTGTTGCAGTGCCTGGCTGTCCTGTGTGTGTGTGGGAAGTCTCAACCTCTCTTGTCCCATCTCCACTGCACTGTGTGATATAATAAATTACCTCTCTCTTAAACTTGTTGCTTGTTTTTGAAAATAGTAGTGAGGATATGACAGGAAATATAGCACAATATTTGTTCTGAGTTCATGGGGCTGGAGAATACAGTACACAGTGGGCTCAGAGTTTACAGCTGGTTCTTACTGTGACAAAGTAGAAAGCTGTTGAAATCCTTCTGGTGTTGTGGTTGGTAGTTGTTGTCCTCCTTTACTTCTGGAAAGTTTACATGAATTCATGAGTGTGTCTGATAAATGATATCAGTGATCTCTGATCCAGCTCAGAGATGGGGAAGTATTTCACTGTGATCAGTTCGTATGGCTAACAGCATGAGGATGCAGGGATAAAGAATGCCTCTAAATTGGCTTTTCTATCAGTGAAGGGATAAGAGGAACTCTAACTACAGTCTGGAGACCTGTAAAGACTGAAGAAAAAGGAAAACTTTGAAAGGAGTGCAGTGCTCAAGAAAAATCTAAGGCTGAGTGCAGCCTCATTAGAACAGCTCAGAGACTGGCAGGTTGGCCAGTTTTCATTGAAAGGGGTTTAGGGAAAACTGCACCCTCTGAGAAAGGGGCTGAATCCAGTGGAGTTTTCATGGCCACTCTGAGCAGTTTATATTCTGAGTTGTGGTGGGGACAGCACTAACATAAAACTCAGTTTTGTTTGCTGATACTTACCTGTTATCATGGAACAAGCTTAACTCAGAGATCAACTTCTGTTCGTGGATTCTGATGAGTCTTTTAATGAGAAAGAAGAACAAGTAAGCTGGAGGTAGTTCTGTGAAGCTGAGTTTGTTGTCCTCTGTCTGTCATTTCTCAGTATTTCTGTATGAGAGCTACAGATGTTTAAATCAAAGGGCTCATATAAACAAATGAAAAATTTCAGACCAAGTTCCTTCTGTTACCACTGAGCTGAATTCCTGTTGAAATTCCTGCCTTTTTGACTCAAAGTGAATAATTAGTGATAAAATTATTTGAGATGCAACCTAATCACTCCGTAAAATGAGCAAGATGGTGTTTCACTCTCTGCTAGGTAGTCCTATTAAGATGACATGTTGATCCTAGAAATCATTTGCTGTGCACAAAGCAGTGATTTCTCTGGTTGGATATGTGCCTCATTAAATGTAATAGGAATTTCATTCTCAAAATGGAAGAGACACCACAGGAAACTGGCAAGGTAGAACAGTGGAGTTGCTGAACACAAACTCCTAGTACAGCCTGGATAATGGGGTACTGAATTACTGGGAATACTTAATCTGAGAGAGACAAGTGGCTTGGTGTTGATTTAGTACTGGCATATGCTGCTGTAGGGTCATTCAGTGGGTCTGTGTGCATCTCAACAATAGAATAATCTCTGTTCGCCTGAAAGGCGAGAGGAAGAATGGTGTGGAAATAGTTATTGGAGTAGAATAACAAATGGATAATCCTAGCAATGTTTTAGCCAAACAGTATAGGATCATCTCCCTGTTACTCATTGCTGTTATTTTGTTTTCCCTCTGTAGATGTCTGATACCCAAAGTAGTCATCATAGTTTTCCCATTTAGCTTGAGAGTCAAAATTCTCCTTGTTGTCAACAGCAGCTGTGTTTTCTTGTTACTTCTGTGCACAAAGGGACATAGCACAGGAACTGCTTTTCATTACATTTCTTGAAGGCAGTGCAATCTTGTCAAGACTTAAATTAGAATTAGCTTCTGAAAAAGTCATGTATTGTGGGTAGGATATTGCTGCAACATGTGAATTGCTCCATGGCTAATTGCTCCATAACAAATCTATAATGACCATTTTTAGTTGATACTAATAACTATGTCAGGTAGTGAGAACAGTGTACTAGAAGGCCATTTAGAAGTCTGTCATGTGTTACTGTTGCTTATTAATGCAAATTTGACAGATTAAATGTAATGGTCAAAGAGAAGAATCTGTTTTTAATGCCCCGTGGTATGAAATGTGTCAGTATTTGTGCCTTAGGTCGTTTTACCAGGACTAGGGACTTGCAAACAGGATAAGCAAATTTTCTGTGAACCAAAATGTAACTTATATAGGGTTATACTTCTGGTAATATTCATATAATTATTAAAATTAGTCTGATGGCTTTGGGAGGTAGTTGGAGTCAGAGGCTGCCGTGACATGAATGAAGGGACACTGCCTGTCTGCCTCGTGTGATGGGGAAAGTTGTACTCCTGCAGGCAGATGTGATAAGGGCAGACCCACAGCGCAGTGTTTGATGAGGAGACAGCTCATTTCTCAGCTGCAAGCAGTGCTTCAGCTTCTCATCTGCTGCAGGACCTGATGTGCAAGGCTAACATCTGCACCCCATATATTGTATCAGGGAGTTGGAGGGAAGCTGCCTTTAGGAGTGTGTGAGTTAGTGCTGAGGCACAGTGGGAGATGCAGCCTAATGATCCTCATCCCCTGTGTCTCCCACTTCCAATATGCATCTGATTTTGCCTGGTCACACCAGTGGCACTAACACAATGGCTGGAAATTCTGCTTTACAAGTGAGATGCTTGTTTCCCGATGCTTTAAAGCCATCAGCATTCTGAGCCCACTGTGAATGTGGAGCAGCTGTGGGACAGCCATCCCCGGGTGAAACAAGCAGTGTGGCTGCACAGAGCAGTCCCTAGACCTGGGTGTGAAGATGCAGCAAAGCAATGGTGCTGCAAAGACTTGACTGCAGATGAGTGGATATTCTGAGTATCATGTGCCAGTGTCAAACCAAGCTGTTAATCATATCAAACTAAACTGGGATGTTCAAGTCCTTTACAGAATACTTTTATGTTCTGAAGGAGCTACAGTCTTGCTTTTGACTATAGAGTGATGTCGAATGTGCTTACCCAGAACATTATTCATTTTGTTATTTACCAGCTTGTAAAAGGCATATGAAAGGAAATTGTGATAAAATTCAAGGGTTTCTTTTTCTTTTGGCTGGGAAGGCAAGAGAGCAGAGTCTGAAACTCCATCCTCTTCAACTTCCCCATGTTCCTCGTACCTGAAGGTCTTCTGAATAGATCTTAAATGAAGTTTTAGGGATAATAGAGCTTGTTTCCTTTTGGCTCAGGCTGCAGTATGATAATTCTTTAATTCCTTGGTTCTCCCTTCAGATGACTGGACCATGCACACATGAGTACTTTTGTGAAGGTACCATGTACTGGTTTTATGTGCAGGCTGAGCTGTAACAATTGTCCTGCTGCTGAAGAGAGATGGGAATCGAAGCTCTCCTTTGTAATTGATAGATCAGGTCATGGAGAGATACAAGGGAAATAAACATGCTGATTATGTATTTGCTAGACATGGTCTTTATCCTTTCCTGCCACCATGACATTGTTGGATATCTGGTTTTATAAATTCTGATGTCAGCAAGGGTGAATTGAGCATAGACTATGTCCATGTATAATCATCCAAAGAGAACAAAAGTGAATTTTTTCCTGCTAAATCCCTGGAATGCATTACATCAGTGTATTATCTGCCTCATCAGGAGAGCCTGTAAACTGTGACATACATCATCAAAACACTCTTCCTCTGATGATTCACAGTGGAACATGGTGTATTAGAGGTAATATATTTTAAAATTGCCATAAACCACCAGAATAATTTATACTATTTTTCTTTAGAGAGAAGAGTAAACCTGCATACATTTTCTAGTATATAGAACTTGCACCAAAGTTCACAATGTTAATGTGTATTTTTGTATTGCAAAATCTATTAATATGTTAAGTACACAGTGTACTAGAGGTGAGTAGTGCAAAGCTGCCTTTGCTGCAGAACTGTTAAAACCATTTCATTCATCATATTCATTAAGGCAAATACTGCATGGGAACGAAACCAAACATTATACCTGGGGTTATTCACTTTTTATATGACAGAGAGGAAAACAAACATGCTTTGATTAACGCCATTGCTAATTTGTGCAGTCATGCCATCACAGAACATTTGAGAGAGAAACCAAACAGGTTTCACTCTCCCCCTCTTTTATCTTGTGTTTCACTGTGGTGACACTGTTTGCTGAAAATCCCTGTCCTGTGACCAGTTCATTATCTTGCAAGGGGAAAGCTCGGGTGAATTCTGCTGACTTGCAGAGACAGACGTTCCTGTATCTACCCAGGCAAACAGGCTAGTGAGGAAGCTTAAAGCAGAATTGCATCTTTTGCAGCTGCTTCTGTTTCACAGTCTTGTTCTGGAACAACAGCATAAAAATACTTTCTCTTACGTTTGGACAGTTTTGTTCTGAACTGTGGTGGGTAAGGTAGGTCTTTCACAGCAAACAAAAGTTTTTGTGCAAACATTAGCTTTGGTGCAATTGCTTGGAAGCCTATTGAGCATTAGGGCAGAGTAGATTTGAAGACTAAATCTTTGGAGATCATAAAGGAAAGGTAGGGTTGTAAATTCAGGGTCCTCTGAAAGGAGGTGAAGGAAGTTCACCCTGTAGGAATCTGAGGTTTTAGCAAAAACCCCACATTGCTAAAACAGTGGGATTTGGAAAGATAAGAACTCTGTAGGGAATCACTGGTAAATTGCTGAACTGGATAAGAAAAGAAGTTGAAGATCCTTTTGCTTACTGCAATTTACTGTGTTTTTAAAGTTATAACTACTTATAATTGAAAACTAGTTATTTAGTCATGCAAATGCTTCCTTCTGTTCTTCCTTGCAGTTATGGCAACTTAATTTCTTATAGCTTCTTTGGAATATTATGTCAACAGAGTCTTCTTTAACTATATGCCTACTGACTCCTTCAGAGAATTCCCACAGGTTTGTGTGGTGTGACTTTCTTTTACGCAATCCATGCTGATCCTTTCCCAATATGTCACACCTACCTATGTGCTCAAAAATTACTTTTATAATAGTTTCAAGCAGCTCTCCATCTGCAAGGATTCATGTGCTTTGGTGTGCACTTGCTTCTCTCCTGAACTGCTTTTTGAAATGGGTCCCTTATGTGTGACTTCTTGTAGTTGGGCACTTTTAAGCAAGAGGCTTCACAGCACAGTTGACTGTTCAGCTCTTTCACTGTTGATTTGTCCAGAAGGTCATAGGTGAACACCACCTGTGCCCAGTGACTTGTTATTGTTTAGAGTGTTCACAGTAAAAGCTCTTGTTTTTTATAGTGTCTTCCAGCAGCCCTTTGATTTGAAGGGGACGGAAATATACTATGATGTGCTTTATCCTGTGAGGACGAGGGAATATCTTTAGGCTGTCTTATGGTAAAAAAATAATTTAAAATTAACCAAAAC
>JAWWLV010000180.1:398886-425962 GCA_035041135.1 Platyrinchus mystaceus
CTCTCCTTTTATTTTTGAACTCCTTGTGGGGCTCAGCATGGAGGCAATGAACACCATTCTGTTTGTGCCCCAGGGTGCCAGGTTATATATCTGGCCTTTTGGTGGGTTAAAACCAATTGTTCATCTGTACAATTGTATTTATTGTATTATTTTTATTCAATTGTGATTCTGACTTATAATATCTTTTGAATTGGGTTAATTATTCCTGCCGGTTTGCCTTTAAACCAGCACAACGATTGAAATCAAAAATTATGGAGAGAACCTTGAAAGTTTTGATGAATTGGCAGGACAGTCATCTAGTACATGTGCTTTGTTTGAATATAAGTTTGAAAAGTGCTTGTATTTTTAAAGTGAAGTGCAATTTTACTCACAATCTGAAGTGGGACAATAAGTTTAAAGTCCAATGGCTGAAAATTCGTGCAAGTGCTATGTTCATGTAATTTGAATTAATACATTGCAAAATTAATACATGAATTCAGTTCACTGTGAATTCCTCTGAAATTCTGGGTTGAATTTTAGTGTGTGAATTACTTGAGACTATAAATAAGAAACTTCCCTTGGTTTCTCATGTTCATTAAACTTGCAATGAACTTTGCAGTTACGTCACTACTGTACTGCCTTCGCTTCATCCAGGGTAATGTTTATGTGCATATAAGCTGTTAGTTTAGTTTATGAAAAATAAATCCAGTCCTGTCAGTCGTGCACACACCTCATGGCTCTGTTAAACCTCCCTCAGGAAGCTGTTCAGCAAAATGCATTGGGAGGAAAACCCTCGCTCCAGACTGCTTGAAGCTGATGGATATCAGGAACTTGTCCTAGGAAATGCATGTTCATCCTGTTTCTCTCTCTGTAGACCAGGATCTTGCTCATTTTGCTTCTCCTGTATCAGGAACTTGGGCAAAAGGACTTTTGAAAGCACATACTGTATAAAGCTGACCGAGAACACCATGGAATGGTCTTTAAACCTTTAGTGTAAATTATCTTTTTCATAAACTGTGGCTAATGACAACACTACTCTATACCTTATTTAGAGCTGTTCAATATCATGATTTGTAGGTAATGTTATTTGTCATCTTTTATTTTTTGCTGGTTAGGAATAGATCTAATTTGGGTCACCTCCTCAGGTTCTGTAGAGCTCTCAAGCAATGTGGAGGTAACACAGTAGTTTGGAAATCTGTTATTCAAGTGCAAGTACTTCTCACTCACCTAAATTAGATGTTCTTATTTTCATAACAGATATTATTGAACTAGCAATGCTGTTTTCCAAATCTTTTACATCATTTGACAGACACACTTAAAATTTTATTTAAGCTCTTATTGAATATTATGAAACTGTGTAGAAAATAAGTGTAAAACAAATTTGCAACGTTATGTTTTAAAGTGACTAGTTTTTATTTTTATGCTCGTTAGCATTAGGTGGCACTGTTTTCCAAGCTTACCTTTCACAAGGGGCTCTGAGAATTTGAAAGCTGAAATTGAAATGCCATCAAGTAATGGAGGATTTAGTATATTTACCATAAAATAATTTAATTGAAATGTGGCAGTGTGAATTGGAAATATATTGACCAGTATCAGTTGGAAATATAGAGACTTTCTAAGTTAATGCTGTTACAGTTTTTGATTAATACAGTGTCCCATTGATACTCTAGGCTTTGTACCAGTCTAATACAGCCCAGTAATGAGACCTTTGGATTTATCTCAGTGTACTTATGGCTGGTTCAGGTGTGACTGACACTAAACCAGTGAACAGTTCATCTGCATTTTTACCTGGTTCACTTGAGAGACTTTTTGTTTAGTTGTCTGTGAGTTTTTTGTTTTGTTTTTTTCTGGTTTTTCGTTGATTTTTTTTTTTTTAATTGGGGTGTTGTTTTTTTTCTTGCAGTTCTTAGGGTTCCCATAGCAGCTTTGTTTCTTTCAAGTGAAGCTCACCTGTGCTGTCTTGAAAATAATTTTCCTGTCTACCATTGCATGAGTTGAAGTTAGTTCAGGATGCTTTTGTCACTCAGCTCAGCAACAGCAGAAAAATGTCTTGTACCTCTGCTGAGAAAGGTATGTGGCTGGAGGTTTAAGGGCTTTCCTTCTTCTGGGGCAATAGCCTTTATCACTCTGCTTTCCCACTGCCCCTTTGCAGTCAAGTAATAGCTTTGGGACAGATTTAGTCCGTGTCTTAAGTTCTGATGTTATTTGGGGATAATGGCAGGGTTAACGAGCCACCTTTCCCAAGATGTGGTGTGTATTTATGGCAACAAGCAGTGCAGAGATAATGAATGTTGAGACAATAAGCAGCTCCCATGGGTTGGCTGTTCCCACTCCCTGCACAGTCCTGCCCTGTTCATGTGCGTGGATTGGACACCACAGACAAACCAAAGCTGGCCCAAGTTGAACAAGAATTGTGCCTGTAAATGAAAGAATACACCCAGAGCAGGGGGGAGGATGAGGGACATGGTCCATTAATCTTGGGAGACTCTTGCCCTGCCTTGGTCATGCATGGCTTTCTCCCGACTTGGAGCATTGACAAGGTTTACTTGTAATTGCTTACAAAGCACAAAGCAAAGACATGCCTTGATACACCAGTTTGTCTTTTTTTGACTCAGTAAGCATCTGCAACAGGGGTATCCATTAATTCAGTTTGTCTTCCGTGTTTAATTGACTTTCTTTGGTTCAGGGTGTCAGTTTCCCCTTGCAGGGGTAAGAATTCAACAGTCCTGTCACTTGCTTCTGTAATTTATATTAATTAGCTTCTCCTTTCCCCTCAGACTCCAGTTTGCACAGAGAATTAACTTTGAGCACAAGTACAGATGATTGTAATCCTTGCTATGCTGAATATTAAAAAAGTTTATCATTGTCTAGGGCATCAGACGCCTCTGAGTGTATTTGTCATGTGAATGCTTTTAAGACTCTAATTGCTCTAATATAATAGTTATCCAGAGTAATAATACACTGTTAAACTTCTCTTTTTTAATACATGCATGTTCATTCACTGGAATACATTCCAAGTGCTGAATAGTTTATATGGCACACCATCCTTTTTTTGCAGCCTCATCTGTGTGTGCATACATTCTTTATTGTATGCCCTGCTCAGTAGAAAATCTCAAAATACTCTGAAGTACTGGGAAATATTTTATAATTCAAGAAAATTCTGTACTGCCCTAGTTTACTTAATTACTGTCACTAGTTGGCAGTTGGGTACAAAATAAGGGTGGAGGAAATAATGTTGCTCAGTGTAATCTGCTGTCTAGTAAACACTTGAGTGTCATTAATACATAATGCCAATACAAGAAAATGCCTCAAGATAGATATATATATATAAATACAGGAAGCCAAAATGCTTTGGAGAGTTTCTTCTAGTTACAGGCATTTCTGATGTGCCTGTGATACCCTGAGGAATTAAGACACAAGCAGTCAATCCCTCACCTAAAAGGAAACAGTCTGTAGTTGCGTGAGAAGGCTTTGCTTCCACTACAAAATTAAATTTACGTTGGTTTTGAAAAGTTTTTTCTGTCCCAGCATGCATAGGACTATGGGGAAATACTTAACTGAATGTGCTGAGTAAAACCAAAGAGAATCTGCTGGCTCCAAGTTTTGGAAAATTGCATAGTTGTGGTAGCAAAGGCAAAACTAGAGGCCTAGGGTAGTTGCTTCATATAAGTCAGGAAAGAAGCTGACTTAAATTTATCATTCCACCCACACATGTAATGTTTTCTCTCACCCATCTTAGTTGGGTACGAGAACAGTTGCTGTGAAAGTTGTGCAGGAGGATATTGAGAGGAAATGTGTAAAAGCTGCATATCTGCTTCTCTTCAAACCTGTTTAAGATGAGGGATAACTCTGCAGTTTCTGATTGTGCCTATCTGTCTATTTGAAGAAAATCTGTGATATTGCCTTTAGCTGTGGTAGCCAAAGGTTCCTCAGTGAGGATGGCCTTAGGAAGGAACAGACTGACATCTCCACATCAAGAGTTCACTGGGTGTCTTGGTAGACAAATTCTTCATTCACTCAGCCATGATTAACACATAACCTTTAATATGGCAGTCTCTTTACTTTCCCATGCTGCTTTTTTAAACTAAACTGACTGCCAGTTATCATTTAATCTGTTATATGACATATGACTGCACACATTCTGTAATTAATAATTCAGGGCAATTGAGTGTGGCTCAAAAAAGCATTTGATACACTCCTCTCTAAAGCCTTTGCTTATCAAAATAAATAGAGAATCTCAATTTACAGACAGCTTAGAATGCAGTTCATTGAGCATCAAGAAAACATGCTGATACAGAGGAAAACAAAACCATGTTAAGGTGCTTCTGTTTTTCTCTTTTATACAGGTAGGTAGCTTTTAATCAGCATGTCTAAATATGAGTGCTAAAAGTGCAGGTCTAAATTCTGGCACTGTGTCTTGAGAATAAATGTACAAATTTATATGAAATTTCTCTTAAAGCTAAGTGACTAATCAGAAAACTTCGATATAGATCTGCACTTTCTTAAGATCTAGATGTATATGACATTTGGTGGCTTGATTCTGTCTCATCTAGGATGTTGAAGCTCATCTGTGGGGATTTTGGTTGGTTGGTTTGGGGTTTTTTTCCCCTTTCAGAATCAATGACATTATCATCGTCAAAATACAGATCCTTGTTTGGCTCCTAAATGGAAAATTCATACTAAAAATCCTGAAATTTAATTTAATTGTAAAGGTGATTTTATCATCTCATTATGCACAGTTGAGTTAGAAGTGTACCACTGTGTTTAGTTTTCTGGTAACCAATCAAATTGATGTATATTTGCTTTAGGTAGTTAATAACAGTCTCAATGAGACACTCTTAACATATGTAAACAGTGGTTTGTAAGGTAATGGGAGTTAGAAATTAATTTTTATTCAAATATTATTTAAATAATAAAATATTATTTAAAACTCTCTTGAATAAACCAATGAAAATGTATCATAAGTTTATTAGGAATCATATTAAGTATCATTAAAAATTGAATTTCCCTGTAGCAGACATGAGCCTACTTTAGTTTTGAAAGAAAACACAGAACTGTTGAAACAGTGTTTTGTTCCTATGCATGTTGTGATTTGAGTAACAACGCTGTCATTAATTTTAATAATTGATGTAACCAGAGCTTTATGCTGTTAGTGACAGTTCATTTCAAAGCCGTGCATTATGTTAACTGTGATATCATAACATCTCAGTGGAAAAACCCCACTTTTTTAATGCTCTGAGGATTTCTCAGCCACATCCAGCTGTACAAAATGCAGCTGCACCAAAATTTCCTTTTGGGTGAAACAATCCACCCTGCGTCTTGTTTGTGCTTTTCTCTCAGGGCTGTTGCTTGGCTTCTTGCAGGTAAGAATTGTCACTGGTGCATATTAAAAATATTTATAGTTGATACATGTGCATAATTGGATGTATTGGTGCATTCAGAAAACTGGTTTCAGGTGTGCTGGTCAAGATTTCATCGTCCTCTTCCCTATGCATGATCCTGAGAGCAAGCTTTAGGGAATTGTCATGTTGTGGGTGACCACAACCCGGAATTTGCATTAACAGCCAGTATTGTAGCCAAAATGGGGTTACAAAGTAACAACAAAATGAAGTAAATAAATAAACAGTGGTGTAAAATATAAATTTAAAACATTGCATTTGGTTTGGTCGAGACAATCTAAGCATTTCATACAACTATTGAGTGGCTCTTACTGAGAAGGTGTACCAACAACATCTTAGAGCTGTTCATGCATCTTATTTTTGCCTGTTTCTCTTCCTTGATTCTGTATCTTCTCAGACATGGGGTTAAAGGCCAACTGAGAGTCTGGTGGGTTTGTGGTATGGGTTTTTTGGGTGGGTTTTTTTGATGTTGATGCAATAGTAATATTCACAAAAAAAAAAATCATTCTGTTTCTTTTATTTTAAATGAGTTTTTTTCAAAGGCCAGCACAGAACTGCTGGTTGAAAAGCAGGGGCCCAGAGAGACATGATGAAAACACTGGAAACAGTTGCAGAAAGCAGCAATAGTAAAGAGCCTGGATTCAGTGGGAGTGTCTGGGCAGGTCAGTCCGTGTCTTTCAGGCAATGTCCTCGGTGAGTAAGCAGGATGTGATCACAGCCTTCTGTCACAGAAGCTGAGGAGGGGACATGTTAAGTGATTTTTGCAGCAAGTGCAATTTTCCTAAACATTCTAGGTGAATTTACACAGTAGTCAGGGACATGTATAGCTTTCTCTAGGAAAGGCATATGGATGAATATATATGCTGGGGAAGAGGAGACACAGAAAAGACAATAGGTTGCATCTACTATAAGCCAGCACATTCTAAACAAGCACCACAAACATGCTTTCAAATGGTTGTAGATGAGCAAAAAAAGGAAAAATGCAAGTATTAGAAAAAGTAAATATGCAGTGAAAGAGAACGACCGCATGGGATCTTTTAATAAAGACTCTAGTGTGAAAATATGGAATTACATTGAAAACGACGTAGGTAATGAAAATATCAGAGTATAATTCTAATAGTTTGATTCAATATGTAAAAGTGATCTACAAATCTGTCTTACAGAGGAAAGGCTGTTGAAATTAAGCCAGGTCAGTTTTCATTTTTTTTTTAATGGGATGATTTGCCTGTGCTGTGGGATCCCTATCTGTCTGTACTGTAAGGTCTGTTGGAGCACCACACTCCTGTTCCATGCTGAAGAAACCCTGCTCTGTTGGTGTGTATAGAGATGTTGATCTTCAAACATTGCCCCATTAAATATTTGAAGTATCTTTACCCTTAATTTTCAGTGTAAACCAATTGCATTTTTCCAGATCACCTTTGGGAAAACGAGGTAGCACCAAGCATCCTTGGATCTTGTCCCCTGGATTCCGTGTGTGTGCCTGTGGTAGTGCTGACTGAGTGATCTTTTTGTTGCTAAAAACGAACTGGCATTGCAGGAACTTGGTGCAGTTGAGTTGTCAAAATGCTTTAGAAATAGATGATTGAAATATTAAATATCATAGTTCAGGATAAATATTTATATGTATTATATAATTTATTATATTATAATCTTGGTGCTGTTCTGCCTTAAGGGGAACAAATTCCAAGCTTAACAGCTTGATTCATGTTTGTTCTTCTCTGTTCCTCCTGTATGTGAGCTCCGTCTCTTGAATATCAAGTGCTTATGTTACCAAATGCTTTTAGCTGCAAAGCATTCCAGCACTGATGTTTCTGGCCAATAGCTTAACCTGCTTCTTTCAAGACAGCCAGATGGTTCCATAATGTATGTCAATACTTGGGCATAAAACTCACTTTGGTGGCTCTACAGTTCCATGCTGGCAGATCCCAGCGCGGTGTTTTCCGAACAGCGATTACTTCAGAGGGAGCCAGTTTCACAGAATGTGTTTCATGAAGGTAGTTATAGCTTTCTTGGTGGATATGCATAAAATTGTAAGGCTGTTTCCCTCTTTTGTCTAAGAAAACGGTTCAGGTAAACCTTCTCTCGTGACAGAAATCCTGCTCCAAAAGTTCCCTCTTCCCCCAGGAGTTTTAGCTGTGATTGGTTCTGGTGCTCTGGTTTAACCGTGTCGTGACAGATGTTTGGAGGGATGAATAGTGTGCACTCAGGGTCGAGGTTCCAGATAGATGGTGTTACTGCAGGGCTGTCAGTACCGGGGGAAAGAAGATAGAAAAAGGGTGGTTAGAATGAGTCAGGCAAGTCAGAGGCTGTTTGGAGTGTCACATGGCAAGCATGTACAAAGTTAATCATTGTAGGAGACAGGGTTTTTCCAAGGAACTCAGCTCCAAGAGCGTAGTGGGAACCTTGAGTGCTGAAATATTGTTTTTAAGGTACAAAATTAACAGTTTTCCTAATCAAAATATTCCTTCTCCCCCCCTACCCCTTAAGAAGAGGTTGTCTTCCTGCCATTAAAAAATTGAAATTCCTATGAATCCATGTGCCTAAGAATTGGAGAAGACAAGGAGATACATCAAAACCAATTACAAATATATATTATATATATTATATATATAATATATATATATTATATATATATTACAATTAGCAAAAATATCCTATGTATTTTTTATGAAGTCTATGGGAAGGTGTTTTGTTGTGTGATCTTTGAATGTAAAGCTTAAGGAAAAAAAAAATCTTTAATTTAGGATGCAGTCTTGCTCATGTGGTATCAAGGACAAACAGATTAAAAGGGTACAAGTATGCTGGGTTGCCCCTTGCCTGGGTATTGTTCATAGAGTCACTGTGCCTCCCCAGCATCCTGCTTTCTCTTCACACCCCCCAAGCATAAAGTAAATATGAAAGTGTTTTCATGAATCAAAGTCATCTTTACCAAGTGAATGTCTGAAAAGCACCAGTACTTCAGTAATATAGTGCTCCTGAGAGCTGGTGAATCAATAATGATAAAATACGTCTTTAAAGGATAATACAACTTTTTAGACAGTTCCAAATACACTGTGCCTTTTTTAATAAATACAGACAGAATAATGATTCTAAATTAAATTACAAAATACCCTGTATTGCTAAAACCTACTCAACATAGCTGTTTTGAATCTGATCTTATATTGTCCTTTTTTTTGTACCTGGAACATGGCATGGAGAAATTTTTAGGGGCCTTCTTGTGATCACCAGCTAATGACTTCTGATATATTACCCGAAGGAATAAAGGAGCAGAATTCAAGACATTCCAACTTAAACTTGGAAATATAAGCGATTTCTGGAGCCTGGATGCTAATCACAAATTGCATCAGTTTATACTACTACATTAGAATGTAGGAGGGAAGAAATTAAATTTTTACAGGGCAGACTTGTGAGGGTGGAGTGGGGGAAAATGACTCCGCTTGAATGGAGCAAGTAAAGAAAGTACTTATGGAAACCCTACTGTCGTTATATTGTGAAGCAACTAAGGGGGAAGTGAGAAAAGGCACAGAATTTGAAATTCACCTGAAAGGCCCATCTCTAGGAGCCTCTTCAGATACCCCAAACAGGTATTTTGAGAAACAATGAGCACTTGGCAGTTGCCACTGACAGCACCCAGTAGCTTTCATTCCAAATTAGAAAGGCAGGGAATGTCCTGCTCTGAGAGCTATCTGTTGCATTTACTAGGCTGATTTTAGTTGTAACTTATTTTTTACCAGATTATATTGAACTGGTTTACTCTGTGAATTGAGAATTATAAGGACATTTATTGATTGAGCAAAAGCTGCCAACTGTGAAATGAATAGGCAATTAAAAGGTTTATTTTTATGTTTCTAGTGTGGACATAAAGCAAAAGCACTGGTGTGGATGAAAAAGAGCCTCAAAACAGAGGTAGCATGGTGTTGCCTCAAATGGTGAGGACTCTCAAATATTGGCCCCTTTGTGGGATTTAAATCAGGTCTTTCATCTTTGACAGGTTATTCATAGGAACTTCTAGCACTGTCCTGTGTCCTTCACAAGCAGAGGTACATTTCTGGCATTAGTACAGAATGGGGGCAAAGTGTCCAAATTATATGTCTTGGTATGTGCAATTCCACTAAAATGTTTTTCCTACAGCTCAAAACAACAAGGTGTCTGTGTCAGGTTTAAATTCCCTTTGTGTTTCCTCTGAAGCTCACACATTAAGGTTTGCTTGTCTGGGTGTTTGCACAGCTCTGTCTGGCTTAATGGGGTGAATGAGGTTGGAATTTCAGCTGGTTGCCTCGTACCTCAGCAGAGGTAAAAGGACTAGGCAGAGCACAAGAAAGATGTAGCTGTAGGACATTATTTCCCCCTGAATATTTCTTGTAATTTTGACTTGGGAATATAAATATCTTTCCTTTGGGGGGGGGGATATTTTATACTCTGCTGGAACATAAGCTCTTTAGCACCTTAGTAGCACTACAGATTGCAGTGCCTATGGTGCTTCCATGTGGTCCTTGCTATGTTCTGGAGAATGCTCCTTGTGCATCCCACCTGAATGGAGTGGGATACAACCATCCCAATGCTACCTAGGGAATGCTACCTAGACTCTATTATTTTTCTGAATTAAAAAAAAAAATCCCTAAATAAATAAAATCACCCATGGTAATGGAGAGGAGATGGAGCAATTATTCCTTTATGCTCTGAACTGAAGGCAAAGTTTCAGCTTCGTGCAGAGCACATCTTCCAGTTGGTAACACCCAGTGCAGGTGTAAGGATGGACTGCTCTGCTGCAGTTTCTAATATAAGAAAATTTCCCAAAGCACTATACAAGTCTAGTATATGGGAGAAATATTTTGCCTACATTACTTTGGAAATGTTCCTGTCTCCTTTCTAACTAACAACACAAATCATAACTCAGAACAGAGAGGGGAGGTCCAGACTGAACCCACATCACTGCAGTCAACTGACCCAGCTGCTTAATTTAAGAGTAGTATTGATAGTCTCTGATTAGTGCCAGGGCAAAGAAACAAATATGTTTCAGTTCAGAACATTGTCCAGTTAACTTCAAAACTGTTTGGCAACTGATTTGATTTTAATGCTGACTTTACTTCTACTGGAAGTGGCTGTGTGCTGCTTAGTGGTGGCTGGGGTTAAACCACGACTGAAGATCAGGAATCCTTCCTGAAGTTTTTCTCTTGGCAGCACTGTGTCCTGCTTTTAATGACTGGTGAATGCATTGGCTCAGGGACATGTTCATTGAATGATCTCTGCTTAAAGGAAGAAGGCAATTTTTTAGAGCACAACTTTCCTTTGAGTCTGGAGACAAGTACAGGCCATGTTACCCACATGAAGTTTCTGTTTAGTCATTCTTTTTTTACTTACTGTAAAGTGATTTCTCTGCAAGAAACAATGAATCCATATGACTGAGTACATACCAGATTTAGCTAATACTGACAAATAGCTGATTTTTCCTAATATTGGACAGTTAAAAGTCCATTCCCCATAAAAGAATATATACTTCTTTTTCCAGTTTGAGAAATAAGTAGTTAAATTATTCAGGTGGTTTTAAAATCTTCTGTCACATGCTTTGGCACAACCACTCAGCCTCTCCTTTCTCTGTTCCTTCTTTTAGTAATGGAAATATATTGTTGGCTGTATACAGATGATTTTAGGTGTTGTTTATTAAGTGTGCAATAGAAATTCTTCAGAAGTATAGTGCTAGGGTACATTAGGTTGGAATATTCTAAATTCTCTTAAAGAAATTTTGGTGAAATAAAACTGTTTTTATTAAAAAGAGGAATTATTGCCCTGTAGTGTTTAAATGATGGTTACATAGTACTTTTGTCACAATTTTATTGTATTGTGGAATAACCAGCAAGGATAGCACTTTTCAGTAGGTAATGCTGCACTGTAGTACATATGAAATTGAGTAGGATAGATAATTTTGAAGCATCTTAAGAAGTAATTTGATTCTATTTTGGTGTGTTTTAAGAAAGGAATAATGGTTCTGGACATCTGGTGTAAGTAAAGGGCTGCGATATGTGGAAAAGGACAGCTTCCCCTGGAAGGACTTCAGACATGTCCAGATTTCCTTAGCTCATTGGTTTAAAACCGGTTGTGATAATTGTGGTAGATAACAGAAGAATTCGTGTCAATAACAGAAATAAATGGGTTAGTGTAACCTCAGGAAAGAAGAAAACAAATGGGTTGTAAAACTTAATTACACCCTACATAAAGAAATAAAACAGATACTTGCAAGGTCGTTAGGTCATGAGCCTCCCCTGGGCCCATAAAAATAAAATACTGTAGAACTTTGTTAGGTCATTAATTTTTAGGTGCCTTCTAGTCCAAAAGTGTATGAATTACCACCGGTTGTAGAGATAACAATTTAGCTTTAGCTGTGAGAAGAAACATACGTTGAAAACCAAAAATAACAATGTAAAATGTATATGTGTGTAATGTAATGAATATGCATAAAATGTCTAAAGTAAATATCAGGCACTCGCTCTGTATTGGTGTGACAGGTTTAGGAGTCATTCCTATGCCTGTTCACCCAGCACTGTTTGCTTTTATTATATATAATATATTCCAATTTTAAACCTGATTATATCTCGAGACTTTGTTTCTCACAAGAATAATTTCAAATCTTAGTCTTTTAAACTTTGCTTAATGAACTTCTCATTTAGCTGATGTTAAATGAGCTCTAGAAGTTTCAACGGGACTGTTATGCCCGAGTTGTACCCAGAGCCACAGGCTGGAGTGCAGAGGGTAGATGTAGGTATTGTCATCTTTCTATTGCCAGAGCACTGCCTGGCAGAGTCATACAGGAAAAATCTCCTTGTATGAGGCTGTTCAGTATAACCACACTGCCCAAGCTGTTCTGTTCAAACAGGCTGAACACTGGATCTGTCCTCATATATATGCATTTAGTGGAATAGGTTGTAAAAGTAATAGAACAGAGTAAACGTTGTGAATCCATTCCACTGCTCGCTTTCACTTGCTAAGTTAATAAGCAGTGTATTGGGAGGATCAGTTCTCATTCTGAAACCAACCAAGTGTGGTGTGAAAATCAAGATTTAATCTCCAGCCTGTTCATTTACAGCATGGTTTCTACTGGTACACGACTAGTTACCAAGACTTTGTTATTTAGCTTCATATTTTAGTAAGTATTAAGTAAAGGCGACATTTGGTGCATTTAATGAAACTTAACTGATTTCATTCAAAAAGGCCTTTTGCAGGCCTTGACTTGCAATAAGTAAACTTGCTGCTGCAACAGTTAATGTAGCTGATGGGGGTTGGGAAGGAAACTCTTACTGCTGTTGATAATGGAAATTTCTGGATATCTATAATGATGACTTCTATCTTGTCATGAGGCAATCAAAGAATATGGCATGTGGCAGTACTGTTAATGGCTTATGAATATGGAAATTTGTATGAGTTTCTTGTTAGATAAATGAGGACAAAATTATTTATCGCTTGCGTTCCTAAAACTACCCTTGAGATACCTTTTGTATCAGATGCAGATATACAATGCTGGCAATATCAGTAATGAGGCATTTAGAAAAAGAAAGCAATTTCACTGTTACTGTGCTATTGCATTATTTTTAATGCTGCACAGAAATTTTTGGAGATGACAGCCAAATACAGTTTTAGGGATAAAGATGAATGACTTCCCACAAGCAGGCCTGATTTTTCATTGAAGCTTAGGTAGGCATGATGATGTTGGGTGAGTGGCAACACAGAATTTTGATTAATACATTTCAAGAAGCCAAGAGACAACATTTTACAGTGCACAAAAAAATATAAAAAAACTCTCCACAGTAACAAACCACAGTAAAAATAGAGTAACAAAAATATAAATGAAAGGTATTGCAATTAAGGTAAACAGATGCAAGTTTGAGGGGGAAGTTGTGTTACCCTTCTTGCAATCTTGTGCTTGCTATGACAGTCTGCCAAGAAAGAATACAAACTGCTTCATGCTCCAGTCGTGTCTCTGAGTACTGCCCTGATCTACATAACTGTTACCTGTCTCTGCACAGAGCTTTGCCATGGGGTTTTCTCTGCCCTCCTCCCTGCTGCTCACTGCTTGGGTTTTTGATTGTATCTCTGTGTTAACATTCCTTGACTACTTAGAAGTACATTTGGATCTCTGAAAAATAATCTACATGTAAAACAGTAGATTTTGTCCACTAGTTGAACTTCCAGCCTTTCCAGAAGACCATTTATCAGTGGCAATTAATAGACTGTTTGTAGTGGATTAAACAAAGATAAATCCTCTCTTGAACACTGAGTTAGACCCCCTGTGAAGCTTTATTTTAAAAGTTTTCCTAAGCATGAAAATTAGATGCCATTGGTGTCTTTATTCTGGTACGTCCCATTCATTCAAACAAAATGTTTTAAAACAGTTCATAAGCTGCCTTTTGATACATAGCTTGTCTCTGTGAAGTGGCTAATTATTTCCCTTAATGAAATAATTTAATGGTTAAATGTTTCAGTATTAATCTAATCTCCTGCCTTAAAAAGATTTCTTGCCTCCACTCAGGGCTCTTAGTTGACTTCTCTGAACTAAAATAAAAAAAATCATTCGTGTGGGATATCGACAGTAGCAGCTGTCACTGGCTTCTCATTTGCATCTGTTAATAACTGAGCTGATTTCTTTATCAGTCATCATCTTTTATGTTTATGAAATTGTAATATCTCCAGCTCTTAAGTAGTCCTAGACTCAAATAACAAGATTTTTAGCATCTATGAGCTCTTTGATGACTGGGGCAGATAATTAAGGTGACTTGATTCCAGTTGTCTGAGAACTTCCTCTGCAGCCCAGCTTGAGTTGGACAGGCCAGAGGAGCTTGTGTAGATTTTATTTCCTAGCAGTGTAGCACATAGTGGATAAAAATTCACTTAAGAGAAGCAATTTCCTCAAGTGTCCCTGTCATCAGTTTCAGCAGAAAAAGCTAAAAGCTGAATGAAAATACAGACTGTGTTTTTCTTTTGGATGAGTTTTTATGATTTATCACTGAGTCACACTGAGGAGACAAAGGACAAATAGCAAGTATATGTGGAGCTGCTTGTTTATGAATCTTGCACCTTCCTAAGCACTCAATCAACTGGTTGTGTAATGAATAAATGTATGTTTCCAAAAAAATGAAATGAAACAAACTGGATTAGTTTATTTTCTGGGAGTGTTTCTTCTATAGAACCTGCTAGGAATGTTTGACACTGAAAAGATTTCTCAGAGCTATCAGATATGTATATATGCATAAACGTATATATATTTTTTCTGTATACACACAATTTCTTCTTTCCCTGTAGTTTCTCAAACCTGAACATAAAATTCTGTGAATATGACAGGAAGTTCATGGCAACTGTTTAAAAAAATAGTATATGAAAAATGATCCACCACTACAAAAATAATTACAGGCAGCTTTTCTGGAGCCAGTTTTTTATCATGTTCTGTATTTTGAACTTTTTTATCCCTTAGCATAAAGTCAGTCAACTGGACTGGTGTAGGAGTACAGCCTGAAAGTATGTTTGAATAATCTCTTAAAAACAAGACTCTGCATGAGTATCCCAAAGTACTTGGGTGTTCATCTTGAATAGGTTAATTGAAAACCTGTCTCTATCAGCTTTCAAACTAAGATCTGTTTGTGTAAATCCTTGTCAAGAAATAAGAAATTATGTCGTTTTGAAAGGCTATTAAATTTTGGAGAACTTTAGGGATCTAGTTCTCTTTCCTTTAGTATCTCTACTGTGAAGCCAAGCTATAAGTTGTGGAGCTCAGCTGCAGACAGGACACTCTCTCCTAAGACAGTTACAAGCCCGTGTAACTAATAAGAGCGTAAGTTTGAAAATGCTGATGAATTTACATCTCTACCCAAACCATCCCCTACTGCATTTCCTTAGGGTTCATGGGACACTCAGCTCAGTGGTTGTCATGCATAGGAATGCTGCATCCCAGTGGCTTAGAAAGTCTTAAGTCTGGCACTTTGAAGTGCTTGACTTCCCAAGGCCATCAGTGCTCCTTTGATGTAAACTGGTCAGCTCAGGAATAGTGTGGGAGCAGTTCAGTGTGTCACTGATGGGGGTTGGTGCTGCTTTTCAGTTCTCCTAAGGAACAGTCTTAATAACAAATACTTATGCTCAATAATGGTGAAAAGGGCATCCTTTTTGGTGTTCCCTATTAGACTGTTAATTCCTAAACTCAGGCTTTGCATTTGTGACATCTGATAATTGCTCACTTGCAATTATGATGAGCCCTATGGTTGGTCAGAATTTCAAGTATGTTTATCTTTTTTTGATTCCATAATAAGTTGATTGCTGCAGTGACATTTCCTCAAAACTTTGCATCTGTTTTTTAGGTCTGGGTGTTGATAGGCAGTCACCTATGTTCTCACACTGTTGGGAGTCTACTTCTAGTTCTTTGATCATTGAGAGATGAAATTCATTGGTAATAGTCTTTGAAGATTGGAGAGCTAGGACGAATTCTGAATTTTGAAGTCTGGCTTACCAGAGATTTTTCTGTAATCAGAGTAACTTTAAGAGACAGAAAAAAAGAAAAGCCAGGGGGTAGGAATGGCACATCCTTTATGGAGATTTAATGACTTCCAATAATCCTCAGGGAAAAGTCTTTTCTATTGTGCCATCTTTTACTTTTCATTTGTCTTTATTTTCAGCACTTTAAACTCCTCTTTCCAATAGTAATCTGTTGAGTTTAGAAGTCTTTGCTATGCACTATTATGAAATAAATGCTCCATCCATTCATCCCTCTTTCTTTAAGATACAGACACCTCCTGTAGCTTCATTCCTCCCAACACCCCCAATTAATACAAGACATGGAGAGATTGATGCTTCACTGGAAATTCTGGTTTGACACTGGAAACTAACTCGAGGAAGTTGGTACTGCCCATCCTTCTCCTTAGAGACACATAAAATTGTATGCAGTCCTTACTGGGTCGAACTGCATTAATTTCCAGAATCCAGATCTCATAAATAGAAAGACTGTGTTTCTCTCCATGACTCAAATACTAATTACATTGAACAACAAAATTGTTAGGGCTAAGATTACAGAAATGCATTGAGAGCTTACAGGCACACAGCAGCAGCAGTAGGTAGCTTAAGAGGAGACTGTGTGTTTACACTGTTTTTTTATTGTTATTGATCAATTATATATCCATAACTGACGTAGCCAACGTTCTGTATCCTTAGAATGGAGCAACAAACAGAACAGCTGCTAAATTCCACATTTGTTTCAAAAGGAAATTTATAATGCAGTTCTTTGAAGCTTTCTTCTCTGGCAGAGTGGAAAACAGCGATGTTGTTAGAAGACTGAAGAAATTTGTATTCACAGGATCCTGCCTATTTGACTGTCCTGTGCTGAACTGCAATGTGGGGAGTGGCCAAAGGAAAGCACATAGCTCTGTATATAGTCTGACATCCATGTCCTAGTGCTGGCAAAGAGCTCCTGGAAACTGCTGCTGGGTTGGTGGAAAAATTAGCTAGTTACTCACTGCTTATTAACATTTTGCATATCTGAGATAGAACAGCTCATTATTATTCAGCAGATGAAATAACCAGTCCCACTTTTCTCTCCCACATGAAGTCTGTGTAACTTTCAAATACAAAGGTGATTTTTTGCTATATATGATTGATAATTCAGGCTCTTTTGCAAAGAAATGTTTCAGTACCTGTTAGGTTTTAATTCAATACTACCTTTCTGTGTTTCAAACAGTGTTTAGCGTGGTATCTTCAGAAGAATGTTTCCAGGTGGAAAAAAAATAAGGTTCCTGAACACAGCTAAATTGGAGTTTTAAAGGAAAAATTGTCAGCTGCTGAATAGCAGCACCATGAATCAGTTTTAGGTTGGTGGCACTGGCAGCCACAACAGGGAAAAAGGCACTTGCTTGGGCAGTCCTCATTTACCTGCATTGTTGGTACACCTTAATTTATAATCATTCAAGCTGTAAGTGACATATTTGGCCTGCTGTGCAAATAGTTCAGCTTTCCTTCCGGTCTAAGACCCCCCAAAACAATGAGTATTTGGCATTTGCAATGGAAACAAAAAAAATTTGTGAACTGCTCTTAAACAACTGAAGCTTTTCATACAGCCTCTGGATCCCTCATACCCTCACTCAGTGTGCTTTACAGTAGTGGCTCAGGCTTCACTCTGCACCTGTTACACACAGGTCTCATCATTTGGTACCCATCTAATTAAACAAAGACTGCAAGTGGGCCAATGGAGTTTGCAAAATCAAAATCTTAGTAATTTGGTTCCATGCCTGTTGTTATTGGAACCAGCAGCGTTGCAGTAGGGAATGTCTGAATAAAAAGACAATATTGAAGCTTATCTCTAGATTAAGCCTGTTTGCAGGTTTTTATTCACAGCTGGTTTGTGGAAGCTGAACAGTACTTACAGACAGCAGCACCTAAGTAAAAATGTCCCTTTAATAAATTTTTTAAAATTTTAAAATAATTTTAATAATTTAAAAAATCCTTTGCAGATCTCTAAGCAGTATCTGTCTTCCATGCAGTAATAATGGTGGTTGACTTTCTGTGAAACAGAAAGATGGATAAACCAAAGTGCTGAAAACAAAATAGTTACTTTTCACTTACTTTGTGTAACCTCTCCACTACACATTTTTTTTTTGTCAGTACCATGACATTGTGTGATGGTTCAAACCTGGCTCCCCACCAAATGCCCAAACTCAGTAACAATTCCTTCCCTCTCCCTTCTTCCCATAGGGCAAAGGAAAAAAAAACACAACAAAACTATAAAAATTGAAGAACCCGAAACCAATTGAATTATATCAAAATATATATTTTTACATATATCACAGTTACATACAATTAAAATACTATGTACACAGCAAAGGGACCCCGAACACCCCCCGAAGGGAAAGGGGAAAAAGGGACAAAACCAGAACAGATATGCACAGTCGAACTCAAGAATTAGCAAAATAAAGAACTAGCAAAAAAAATCTCATCACGTCCCTCAAAAAAAATAAGTTCACCAGACACGGCCAGCACTCTCCAACCTCCCATGTGGCAGACCAGCAGCCTCTAGAGAGACCAACGCAGTGACCCACTGCTCCTGAACCTCACTGGAAAAAAAAGAGGGAAAGAGGCTTCTCTCCCTTCTTACTTATGTCCTGGTTTACGTAAAAATCATATGGAATACTGGGAACATGGCCACTGCCTTGGTTACGAGCTGGTTTCCAGGAAGACCTAGACTAAAACTGTCACACATTGTTTAGAGAACATTGTTTTCATTTTGTGGAAGTTCTGGTGGGGGTATCTTTTAGTATATTGGCAGGGTCCAAAGAAATCACAGTAAGAATTAGCAAATATGAGATAGAAGAAACAAACTGGTTTTTGACACTGAAATAAGTTTGGTTTACATTTTTTCTGAACTAATGACACAATTAGCTATTCAAGTAATGCTGTATATTTTTACGAGGTAGTCCTGTTGTAACACTAGAAATGGGATATGGTCTGGTCATGGATTTCAGCATAATGAATAGGAAGCTGGGAATGCTCTACTGCTTCTGCCCATCTTCCCCTTTGGGTAGGTCGTTATCCTTTGTCAGGCTGTTTGAATTCAGTGGAACACCTGTGGTGGGAAATCCATCTTCCCTGTCTTTAGACATTCAGAATATGGAAATGAGGAGGTGAGCTGATCACCTCACACTTCTCTTCTGAGCCATAAATAGAAATGGGCGTTTCCTGAGGGTTCTGTATTTGACCAAAATGAGATGAATCATGGCCCTGACAGAAGTTTTCCTCCTGTCAGATTACTCTGAATAGATAAAAAAAATCTTTAGGCATTGTCATCTTCCTTCTGAAATGCTCTGAGTGGGTGTCTGGAAGCCTTATTTCCCTTCAGTATTTAGGGGACCTCTGCACATCTTTGCATCAAATTTAGCCTGACTTAGGGCTGTAGCAGAAATAGGGAGTCCTAACCTTGTGCTTGGTCTTCCCATCAATGTTTAGTGACTCAGCAGTGCCAGAGTCAGGTCATTTCAGTGATAAAACCCACACTCCCTCAGAAAAACCCAGTGGGATGAGGCTGTGTAGGGGAATAGAACTGTCCTGTTCAGCAGACAAGTGCAGTTGGGTGAGGTGATTGTGGAGAAATATATCTTTAGACTCCTGACTTCAGTCCTCAGCATCTCTCAAAGCACATGAGCAACAGGATGGTAGGCTCTCTGAATTTAACATGCAAGTGCTATATTTTGTATGCTCTAAGTAAGAGTTTGAGTGGGTGAACACCAGAAGGGAAAGCTCCTTTTCACCTTCTCTTGGCATCTCTGTGTGTCTGGGGAGGGGGAATGCACAGGCTGGAAGGAAGATTGCAATTCCACTGGCAGATGCCTGAAAAAAAAAAAAAAAGGCAAAGAAGCCTCTGTGCAGTTGAGAACTGGGAAATGGAAGGGGGTCCCTTCTAGGAATCAAAACTCTTGTGGCAGGAAGGTGCACCTGCAGAGAGGAGAGTGGAGGAGTTTACCTCACCTCAGGCTCTGCAGGTTATGGGATTTGAAAGAAAGATGGGAAGAGCCACACTGGACTCAGATGTTGCATTGAATGTGTTCTGTTCAACTCTGTCCCTGAAGCCTTGGGGTTTTGTTTACACTAATGGTGACTTTCAGAGGATTTTGGAGTGCTTTTTTTTTTACAATACAGGGCTGGGCTACTTAATACTAAAGTTTCTGTTGGTTTGTGATCATGTTCCTCATCCTAGTAAAGGATGCTTTGACTGCTTTAGTTCTTGGCCTTTAGTGTTTTGTACCAAGTCTCCAAATACCCACAGGTTTTTATCTTTTTGTGAGATCAGTAATTAGAGTAATGTTTCTCCCCCATGTACTTTTTAAAAGGTGTCTGCTTGTTTTTGTTAAATACATGGAGAAAAATAGCTGAAATCCCGTTGTTTGTGATGTACAAATCTGTACTTCTCAGTACTGCTGAACTATAGAGTACATATATTAGACAACAAACTTTGCAACAGCTTTGTAAGGTTATATATAAGGATCATTTCATTAAGCTAAGGTGAGTCTATTGCAATTTAAAATACTTGTCTTAAAGCTGAACTCTCACTGGCAAACTCAAGATACTGCTGTTACAGGGTTTGAAGACACCAGCCCTCCTGTCAACTCCCAGCAGGCTGGGAGTTTGTGATCTTGGCACTGTGTTTGGGTTTATATCTATCCAATTTTTCCCATTCTTTTGAGGACAAATGACTGTCTCATTACTAAAAAGAGCAGCTTGACACCTGGCTTCATTTATATTACAAATCTGACCACCTGAATCCTGTACATGTGATTTCTTGAGGGCACTGAGCAGCAGCATCATTCAAAGTCACCCACAGCTGATGTTTCTATTCTTCATATAATAGAACTGTCAGCTGGAAGCCTTGTAAGTTTGGGAAGAGGGTTAACTGGAATAGCTAAACCCAGATGTAGATGGCAGTGAATGCTTCCATCATCCTAGAAAGCCCAGCAGATTTTTCTCTGAGCAGTAAATGAATTAGGGGTACATCTGCAAGTTGTCAGAATCTCTTAACAGCAAAAAAACCCATAAAGGCTTCCACTGACTTGTCATAATTTTATTAGCAAGTATTTTTATTAGGTGCAAAGTTTTATACCATTTATTTCAAATGCTTGTAAGGATTGCTGTAATGACCCAAGCAAAAATTAAAGTCTCTTGTATATGTTGCCCCTTGACTATCTCTGCTCCCTTGGAGAAATTGTATTTTTGGTAATAAGAATAATTTGGTCTCTCTTCTCATTCAGAAGTTTGAGTTCTGGTCAGTAAACCAGTTTTATCAACAGTTGTGTCATGATACACCCTTTAGGTAGGAGAACTGTAGAAAAAAATCAATATGGATATTTTTGGACTAAAGTAAAATACTTGCAAAAGAATTTCTGTTGGAGTTGATTGGTTTTTTTGTTGTTTTGTTGTTGTTTGTTTTGTTTTTGTTTCTTACCAGTGCTTAAAACCAAAATATACTTGAGCTTTTGAAATCAAAACATGGACTAAATGTTAAACAATATGGGGGACAATGTCTGTGGAATAGGCTATTCCAAAACTTGGTCCTGTAGGATTAAAAAGTAGTTTGGAAAGGACCTATGGATGTCATTTAGTCTAGATCCCCACCCAGATTCCCTGTATTTATTAAATGTAAGATGTTGTGCAACTTGTACAGATTTAATAATTTCTAGAATCAATTTATTCTTCTTTTATCCAAACCATCCTTCTTATTCTTTATGTCTGCAGCTGATAACTCCTTCCTCAGTGCCAATGGGTGATACAACTCTCTAGGCTTCTGTTCTGGCTCCCAGCCTGTCTCCTGGGCTTCAGACTTGCTCTCTACTGTTCTTTTTTTGGAAGCAAACTCTAGGTTTGTTTGGTTGCTTTCTTAATTCATATTTATAGCCAGATGGGGAGGGGGTGGGAGTGAAATTTCTAAGTGATTTCAAGTATGAAATGGAAATAATTGAGAAGCTGAAACATTTTTTCACTGTTTCTAGTGAAAAGATCCTTTTAATTAGAGAGCTGATTTTATTTATTTTTTTAAACAAAAATTATATTGACAGAAAATACACGGACCAGTAAGGAAAAAAACCCACCAAACACAATCAATTTTGTCAAAAATCTATTTGTTTCAACACAAATGAAACAGTAGTTTACCATGTCCAGGATAGATTGTAGCCAGAGGGAGAAAGAAATGACAACATGCTCAGTACTGCTGATATTAAGTAGTAGTGTTAACTTTGTCTGATCATGGCTAAAAAGATACACAAACCTGGTGTAACTTACTCTGGAATAAGCTTCTTTCCAGTCTATTACTCATGTCTTACTTCTCCTATTTTTAGATGCAAATATGTATTACTACAGGGATTCAGTCCTCATCTGTTTCATAGGTTTATGCCATCTCACGTTGGAGCATCCATGGAAATTTATTGTGTTGAAACAGAAAAGTTGTTTTTTAGGTTTTATGACAAAGCTAAGCATAACTTTTTAATATGTAATAATACAGCAAGAAATGGTTCAGTAAGTGCAAATATCTGTGATAGGGTGAAGTTCACACTTGCTGTGGAGGGACTGTGGAACATTAAAACATTGGTAGAGGTGAATGAGTAAAGCAAATAAAATACAGGCCTGAACCAACATCATTAGTCTTTTTTTTCCTCAAGGGGAAAAAAATCCAGGAAGCATCATATACTGTTTTGGCCAAGGGCACAATATCCATAATTTAAATAGAGGTGAAAAAATGAGAGGGGCTCACACTGGTCTCCCTGGAAGACTTGTAATTTATCACTTGAGATTATTGTGTTTATTGCCTAAAGTAAAAAACAACATATAATAAGGTGCTCTTGAAGTATATGAAATCAATTAAAGTGCATCTCCATTTACATAGTGATTTATAAAATTCCATCATTTTTTAAAATGTTTGTTATGCATAACACGGTACATATTTTTGGATGATAGTAAACCAGATCTGATTGGACTCTGCAGGTTTTTAATAAAGATCTCAAGTGAAACACCTTGAATAATCAGGGCAAAGTGTTGTCCATGACTTTGGGTTAAGAGGCACATTAATATCCTGGTGCAATCATCATTGTTAATAAACACTGAAGAACCATTTTCATTTCCTTCTAAAGAACAGATGTGGATTCTGACTCTTGCCCCCCAGATTTTATTCCTCAACTATGAAGGACAAGAGGTCTCCAGAAATTCCAGGGAGGTAGAGTGACTAGCTTGGCAGTATTTGCTGATTCTTGTACAACAATATATCAGACTTATCAGTAGAATATCTTTGCTAATGAGGGGACTACTCCAGCCCTTGTTCTTTGTCTCTACCGTAGCTTTTGCAGGGAACAGAAGGACCCTTTTTTCTTGCTATTCTGAAAATTGTCTATTTTTATTACTGGCATCAATGTGTAGCCTCCCAGTTCTGACCCAAGTGAGCAGTGACAGCCAGTAAGAGCCCTGACTGAACAGTGGAGGAAGGTTTGGAGGAGCTGCTCCTCGCCTGATGGAGTTCCCTGCAGAGCCACTCAGCCTTCCCTGCCTTGTTGGCTCTGCTTGAAAGCTCAGCCCCTCTGTGCTCCAGCAGATTGAAGCTTTGGGGCCAGATGGTCTTTAATATCAGGGTCAGTCTTGGAACTACTGACCTGCTTCCTAGGGAAGCCCAAGAAACATCACAAATGAGTTTATAACGGTGGTTTTACAATGCTAGTTAGAGGCTAAATAGAAAGAGAGACACAGTTCATGGGAACATAAAGAGAATCTGATAAACAGGTCAGGAAGAAGCCATGGTTTTGAAGATTTATATTTTTGCTGTCCAGAAGAGAAGTCTGTTTCCATGTAAGCCTTTTAAAATAGAATTAAGAAACCTCACAGGACATTTAAATTCTATTTAGTTGGATGATTGTTTGGTATATTTTTTCTTCTATAAACTTAAAAAATGCAAGTCATTAAACATGAAGAAAAAATGTTTCTATATTTTATTACACAAATGCTGTCACCCTCTCAGCCCACCCAAACACATGGACACTAGTGTATCAACAGGCAAAATTTTGACCTCAAAAAGAATGCTAATTAATAATGTGTTAACTTTATAGATACAACTAAAAATCACACTTTGGATCACACTGTTGCCAGTCTGAAGTGTTAAAAATTATTACTGGCTGGAAGCGTGAGGGTTTTTCTTTTTTTAAACTAAAATCTGTTTGTTTGCCATGTCTATATAGGCATATTAGAGTTCACTCCAGTTTTCCTTTCCAGCCTTTTGGAATGGAAATTCACTTTATTGCCTCTGCTAATTCAACATCGATCATAGGAACATGAGGATCAGACATTTTATAAGAGAAGTTTGAGAGAAGTGTAATTGCCTGGTTATTGGTAATGCTGACATAATGGAAGGTAAAGGGTTTAGCATAAGAAAGGAGAGAAAACCTCAAATGTGGGTATTGCTCTTCTGAGAAATATGTGCTGTTTCTGGAGTTCTACATCATGATATGCAAAGCTCTATTGTAACACCTTGCAAACAAGGTATTGTTCTTCATGCCATGAAATATTGGCACCTAAACTCGGGTTTAGTGTTTGTTCCTATGTAACTTTGTTCTGCAGTTACTGAAGGCTGCTAAACTTGGCATAGTGAGAAAATATGCTTGTGAAAATTCAGTGTAAATTATTTTTTGCAGTATTCCTCCAGTGTATGGATATTGCACATATTGCACAATGTTTCCACACATGACCTTATTTTTGTTTGTGTAACCCTGGACAGGAACCATTACTGCATCTGCTGAGACACCAGCAGTGGGACCCAGCACATCGTGCTGGTGCTTTATTTTAATCGTGCTAAGAGGCATAATTACTGTAGATTCCAATTTATTAATGAGATCAGTCTTTAATGATAGATCTCGTGGAAATGATCCTATCCTCTGTTGAAAGTTTTAGTATCTTCGTGACATTTGCACATTTAAACAAACATATTCATTATTCCTTTAGATTTAATGTGGTGTTGAATGCTGATTTGACTAAAGTTTTTTATAACAAGCTATTTATGTATCTTTGTAACAACTTTGCTATTTCTTTCATATGTTGTAAGAATATTTTCAGTGTAGTGTAATGACATTTCTTCACAGTCCAAAAGAATTGCTTTGAGAGGCAGCTTTCATAAGATTCTTAAGCAAAAGAAAAGATTGAGCACAAGCAAAGAAATGTATTAAGCTCCTTATTTTAATCCACCCTAAATCATTTAAATGTGTGTATATTTGCATGTGAAAGCTGCTACATTATCATTCCAGTAGAATTGTTGATATAAATAATGCCAGTCACTGTCTAACTTTAATTTTTAGCTGGAGAAGCCTCTCTAGAGAAACACCAATTCCTATTTAATTGCCTTAGAATTTTATAGGTGGAGATGAACCCTTTAATGAATTGTGCAGTAGGATTGCTGAAATGCCATGTAGTCCAAATTTGCCATCTTAGAAAACATAAGATGAAGTTTATTGTCTTCAGAACAGTCATTCTGTATATGAATCAAGAGCCTGCTTGTTTGTGTTGAAAACCTTTATTTGTTGGAGGCTGCCAATGCCACTTCTCTACTATTATGTTTGCATGTGAGGTAATTACTGCAGCACAGGGTTTGCACCTGTCTGGAAGTAAAATGAGAAATTATTTTCAAAGAGCAATTATAAGAACCAAAACTTTGGAAGCTTCAGAGTATCCCAATTTTTATATCCTATTCCCAAATATGGGAAATTGAAAGAATCCCATCTAACTTTCAGATCTTGTTTTAACTCTCCATTTATGATGTGCAGACCAGAAAATTAAAATCTCCTGCCTAATAGTTGTACAACTGCCTCTGTTAGATGCACAGAAGTGCTCTTACTTATTCTGTAATGTCAGAACTTGCAAAAAATAATCATTGATGAGGAACTGATTCTAATTACTCATTTTATGTAGTCCATTTTGATTTCTTAATTTGCCCATATGAGCAAAGATTTATCTCATCCACTCAAAGTTAGATGGAACTCTGGATTTAGTGGCATTTCTTTTTTTCAGGAAAATGGGAGGGAGAGGACAAGTATTTGCAGCTGGTAACAAAGTAGAACTCGGCCTTTAGTCAGCAGGATTTCTTCACACAATAACACCTTGAACACATTTCAGACTTCTATGCTGATGCCCTCAGGTACTTCACAGAGGAGGAAATCAGTCAGGCTTTGAGTTTGGAGGAGCTCTTGGATGGAAATCTTACCCTTGATGACCAAGATGCCCCATCAGAAGCTGGCATCTCCACAGCAGAGCAGCCCATGAAAGGCCCAACAGTGAGGGGCAGCTGTACCAGTGCTCTGCTGAGGACTCTGCATCTGACCCAACGTTTAAAAGGAGAGAGGAAAGTCAAGATGAGGAAGGGAGCTCTTTAAAATCACTGTCCCAGAGCAGCTTCCAAATAGTCTTTCTCTACCTTCCTGGAAGATTTTTTTTGGTCAGCTCTGTGCTGAACTAAACGAGGGGATACTTGGGTAAAGTTGCTCATCTTTTTCTTTTTTTTTTTTTAATGCATGCAGAGAAGTCCTAGAATAAGAGTCCAAAATTGCTCTGAAAAGCCTTTGCACTCAAGCTGAAACCTAGCACATAGCAGGTGACCAAAAAAAAAAAGGCATCAAATAAGGTGTAAAATAGAAAGATTATATTTCAATTATATTAAATGGGTATAGGGGAAACTTAGAATAAAGAGGATCATCCTTGGTCCAGGAAAAAATTAGGGAGTGCTTTCATGCCTCCTTAGCCTGTGCTTTTGTCTGCTGACAGCTTGAATTGATGAAGAACAGAGAAGTTTAGTTTGTTGACTTTTGCAGCTTACCAAAACTGTAAATATCATTTGATTGTTCTTATCTGTCTGAAATATGGCAAAACCAAGTTCAAGGCCCCCTGTCCCAGTGTGTGAGACATCTGGAGAGTCTGCAGGGCAAGGACCTGCCTTTTGAGTGGGATAGAACTCCAGTTTGGTGAGGTTTGGTTGTGATGGCCAATCCTGGACCCTGGAAGTTTGGTAGTCAATGTAATGCATTAATGGATAGGCTGGAGAGTTGGGCTGATTGCAACAGGATGAGGTTCAACAAGGCCAAGTGCCGGGTTCTGCACTTTGGCCACAACAACCCCCTGCAGCGCTACAGGCTGGGACAGAGTGGCTGGAGAGCAGCCAGGCAGAAAGG
>JAWWLV010000180.1:426446-453019 GCA_035041135.1 Platyrinchus mystaceus
GCAAGGTTTTACTGACACTTGTCTGCTCCCCTGCAGTGAATAAAATAGCTTGGCAGCTCTGCAACTGATGGTCTGGTGTGCTAATATTTTATACCATATTGTCTTTATAAGCATGGCACATTCCTTTCATATTTCATATGGTGTCTTAAAGTTCGTCTACTTCACCTTAATCCATAATTGCAACACTTAGAAAGTACTAATAAAGCAACCCAACTGAAAAACCAAACAAACCAGTCCTTGAACTACTGGAAATCAGTTGGTACAATAGTTCCCCATGGAACATGATTGTGAATTCTGTTTTCCATTTTTTCTTTGAGGCTCCTTTGTATTCAGTGCGAAAAAAGAAATTCAACTGATCACACCCAGGAAAAAGGTAGGATTTTTTTATTATTATTATTTTTGGGGGATTTTCTTTGGGGTTTTTTTGTGATCTTGGCCATTTGTATCTTTCTAGACTGAGTGTTATGGATTGCTCTGCAGAGTGCCTCAGTAGTGTGCTTTATCTGTCTGAATTTCCATCAATAAAATTAATTTTGGCTTGCAGTTGTTAGGACTTTCCACACTGAGAATAAATATCAGTGCCCACTGCTAAGTTGTACCTATTGCATTTTCCCTGCTGCTGAAGTTGGCGTTGCCTTTTTGGGAGCAGTCGTTCTAGGTGGAACTAAATAGCATGGAATTTGAAACACATCTTAAATATTCATTCTTTAATTAAGCATATCATTTGGACAAATTATATTTTGTATTTCCAATCTATATATGTCCATCATTCCTTTGGTGGTGGTTGAATTATTTTAGTAATTACTTCCCTTTCTATTGAGTAGCTGAGCAATTAGTTGAATAATCATTCAAGTAATTACTTCTTTGTTGACTAAGAGCAATCTTGATAGTGAAAATCCATACATGTAAGCAAATCAAAATGTGAGAATTTTTCTGGTTCACCAGATTAAATGGGTTATGTCATGAGGTGGATTACATCTGTGTTATAAATAGATGGGGCATTTCTGTGTCTCCAAATACATTTTGAAAATACATTTCAAAGTGTATGTTGTGTTACTGATTTGTTTTGGGGTTAGGGGTAAGAAGTTAGGCATCTGTTTGTTATTTATAGAGTAGAAACATCAATGAATACTGCAGTGATTGAGCTGTTCTCACATTTGGTAGCATCTCATCCTCCCGACATTTCTTGAACATGAAGCATATGTGAAATTTAAAATTGAGAGAAGCTCAAGAGCATTTTCCTATTATGTATAGATTAGATGTATGAGTATAATAGGTATATGAAGGATTACACTTTAAAGAAGGCCTAATTCATTGGTGCAACAGACTGCACACAAATATCTGGGCACTGCATGTACCACCTGGAATTTGTGGGGCTGTACCAGCACTTCTTGTATATTGTGGACCATAACGATGGATTCAGCAGTTTGCTTTCCCTGGTGCCCGTGACAGGCACTGTGACACCACTTTATTGGCATCTCATAATAACTTGGCCATGTAGTTTATATGCTGTCTCCTGGTTTCCTCGTAGCATAAACTCGAGTTCATTCTGTGATTTTAAGAATCATCCAGCTTGCCTCCTTAGGCATCTTAGGCATCCTGTATTTGAAAGCTTGCTCATGAGCGGGCTTTGAAAATGCTGTAGCTGACACAGCACAAAGAATATTACTGGAGCATGGTTGTGGAATGAGAAGTTCACACCACTTGACAAAATCTCTGTTCAGGAATTGTTTTGTGAGTGTTCTTTTGTGACTAACTCTGATAATGTGACACCTGCCAATTTTTACATTGACTGTGTGCTGTTAGTGGACTATCAGCTATAATGCCCTCACAGTTTGCGTTTCCTCTTTAAACCTTTAACATGTCAAACCCCATTTCATTCATGAGCAGATATGTTTTGGGATTATCACAGATTATATTGAAGGGCTACAGCACCGATTTACAGGGAAACATAAGCGTATTCTCTTAGTAACTGATAGTCTGTGCAAAGGACACAGAATTCCCCCAAGATAATGGCTGGAGTTCTTTGCAGGTGTCAAGGATTTGTGTCAAGTGTGTGTTTGCAATAGGGATGGCTAATAACTTACTGTATCTGAGTTATCTGTGTGTTGCTGATTAGTTTGGTCTTTATATAAAGACATTTGCAAGGGATTTCAATGCTACAATTGTATTTGGAAAAATCAGCTCAACATTGGTTTCTGGTGTAAACTATGCTTGACCTTTTCAGTTCTTTCAGGTTTTCTGAACCATTTCTTTGGCTCTGTTTTCTTGCAGTATTTTCCTTGAGTACAGCACTACTCTTACTTTGCTTTCCCAGCTAATTAAGGTGGCTGGAGGTCAGCCAGTCTGACCAGGGAGCTACTGCCAGGCCCTTTTGGAACCCTGAGGTACTTAGCACTGGAGATTCCCTGCACAGATTATGATAGTGTATTGGAATTACCCTCCATATATCCAAAGTATATTAAACGTTTGTGCTTGAAGGGAGAGATTGGCAGGGCAGGAAGGGTTTTATCTGCATTGAATTAAGATTGTTGTAATTGCCCACATTGGCTATCGGGGAAAGGATCGTGAAGCCTGGGGGAATTGAGAGTGAAACTAAGGAAGTCAAAATCTAGCAGGAGAGTTGTTTCAAGAGTTTTAGCTGGCCTTGCCTTTGAACCTGGGGGGGTGTCCTTCATGGATTGGGGCTAGGGGGCGAAAAGGGCCCCAGGTACCAAAATATTAGAGCTGTAGTTGGCTGTATGGTTTCACTATGTACTATGGAATATTTGAATAAAAGTATCACAATTACACCTTGGCATTAATTCATAATGAACTGACGTACTTAACTTGTAACCCTTTTAGAAAGTGAAGCTGCTAATCACAACTCTTATTTTTGACTTGATTTCATTTTTATAGAATACTAAAAAAAAAAAAAAGAAAACCACCTAAAAAGAATTTTAAAAAAGCATTTCTGGATACAGTGTGTTTTCAATCTTCCATGGCAAATAAGATCATATAATTCTTTTGAGTTTCAAGATGCTCTAGAATTTGGTTTCATAGTTGCTGTATTGCATATTTTCTCTATCTTGTTTATACCAGTCTCAAAGCTTATTATTGAAACTTTTAGATCACTGCTTAAAAATAGTAACAATTAGAAATTGCTTTAAAGATAGATCTCAGTACAACATCCAAATAGGGTTATTCATAGAAATAATGCTATAATTGGAGCATTTAGTGATTTTCATAAGTTTGTGCTGAACAGTGATATAGAGTTGCAACAACACAGATTTTTTTTAAAGTATAAAATAGTTTTCTATACAAATTTAATCTTCCAAGGCTTGTAAGTGTTACCATGATAAAAAGGCTCCACCCAAAATATCAATTTCCTGCATAAATAATTATAAAATTTTGTCTGAAACCTTGTGTTCTCCCAACAGAGAACTAAAAAACACACAGTAATGTGAGCTGTGTTACCTCCTCACCAGTGGCAATAAATGGTATTCTAGGAAACCTAATAAAATTGATGATAATGGGAACGCAGACAATAAAAATCCCAGTAAAATTTTCTTTTGTTTAAATTATGACTTTCAGGGGGCAGGGAAATTGGCTAGAGAAGAGGAGTTTGTGAATGTGCAGGGGTGTCTTTTCAACAAACTGTTCTCATCTAGGGAAAGAAGATGGATGGCAGTGTCTTCCAGCCCATCAGGATGTTTTTGCTGGCTTAAAGGCACTTCTGTCTATATACTTCCAACCATGCATTTTTGGAATAAAGCCACTACCAGCCTGCTGGAAACCAAAAAAAACCAGTGAAATGTGAATTCTTGAGGTTGCTGCATTCTAAGGCCACTTCTGATGCTCTGTGGGGTCTCAAGTCACTGCTCTGGTTCAGTCACCCCTGGGTTATCTCAGTTATCTCAGGTTCAGGATGTCCCAAGTTTGTTATTCTAAATGTGATCACTATTTGCCTTTGGAAAAACCAACATTCCATTCAAGCAAACAAATTAATCTGCACCTGATCACCATGAAGCTAATTCCTGGAACCTGAACAGCCCCTCTGTTCTGGGTAAGTCTGGTCCCTGTCTTGATCCAATTGGTTGTGTGGTCAAAGCAGAGGCAAGATTTGCAATATTTGGATCCCCGTTTGTTGCATAACCACGGCATCTGTGCCATTGGGAGTAAAGGATTTAAAAGGTGTGTTTTTAGAATTTGACCAGCATTGGTCAAATTTGTATTTCAAATCTGTATTTCCTGGCTCAAATATATTTACAAGTAAAATATTTGTTACATTTTGGTTTACTGGCATAATATAATATCAGCATTTTACATGCAAATTCCTTGTTTTCATGGACTCTGCCAACCAATTCCATGAGACTCACAACGGATAGGATGGCACAGCTACTGAGGGTGGCTGAGTGTGATGACTTTTTGGTTTTGAGTATCGTCAAGCTCAACATAATGTTTGAAGTCCTCTATTAAACTTGAGCTCAATTTTATTGTACGGTTTGTTGAAGATGAGCAGATTTTTATTTATCCCTTCATGGCTTGGCAGAAGCCTGACAGGGAGTAGGAGTATAAACTGTGCTGTATCTCCAACATTTCACAGGACCTGCAGCCCAGGATTGATAGCTTTTGGTTTTCAAGGCACCTGTCTTGGCTGGGGAATTTCTGAAACTTCTCTAACAATATCACCTTTGTTAAGAGGAGGAAAATTAATCTTGTGATAGTGGTTTGAATTCTGCAGACCTACATGTTCTCTCCTTCACGTGTCAGGATTTGCTTTTGCTATCTCTAGTTTGAACCTGATTTATGCATTTTTCTTTAATAGTATTGAAAAATTAACAAAGTTCTTTAGCATTATTAATCTACTGGAAAGTTTTTTAGTGATCTTCTTTACTAGAGATCATTCAAGTGGGCAATTCAGACTTCAAATTTAATGAAGCATAAGGCAACAGGCCTCCTGATGTAAATAATGAGCTCTGTATTCCACTTTTGTCAAACTATTCAAAAAAGAAGGAATCATCTATGCTTCACTGGGTAAACGATGGGAGCCTTCTCTACTGAAACATTTTTTGTAGGTTAAACAACTGTCAAAATCTGATTTTTCTCAGAGGTTTTATTTTGCTTTTTACACTTCTAGTACTTATTATCTAATAAATAGCCTATAGTTATTTACACTTTTTAGTGCAAATCTTAAATATAGTTGTTGGACAAAAGTACAGGGAGCTTTCCTGCACTAAAATCGTAGTTAATTCTGAAGGAAGATGACAACCCTTAGAATGATAGCACTGCTCTACTGGGGTGTGCTGAAGCTCACAAACATGGTATGGATAGGTCAGTGCTGAATGTATAACACCAACTTGTCATGCTCCACATCTGTCTGCAATGGTATGGTCCAGAGAAAACAAGGGAAGTGGAAGAGTGGGCAGAGTAACCAAGACAAAATTCCACAGCAGAATGAGGTGTGTAAGGTGTGTATCATTTTATTTGCAGGTGAGCATTTCTGTAGCTTTAGCACAGTACTACACCATGTGTGTAGAAGGCTTGTGACACTTCCACAGTATTCAGGAGTGACGACAAAGTTACATTCTGAGCAGAACAGATCTTGCAGTTGTGGAACTGTAGAACTGTTTTTAGGTTGTACTATGAAAAAGCAGGAAAATTCTCGTCAGGATTTGGCTGGGATGGCACTAAAATCTCCATGTATTCACCGTGGTAAAGTACTCTGTACTTGGAGACAGTGCACTCAACATTCCATCATCCATGAGCAGTTTATCTCGACTGTACACGTTCCATCCTGAACGTGCAGGATTCAGGTAGATCCCCACAATCCCAAATAAGGTGACCCAGCAGCAGTGGCCTTGTTCTCTGCTTGTCTCAGATGTGAAGGCAATTAGCTGACTTGTGCTTGGCTTGCAACCTCCTCTAGCCTACCAGAATTAAATACACGTTCAGCAGAGCTAATTGGTGCCATTACTCTACTCCAGGAACTGGAAACGTAAAGAACTAAACTGTGTTAGTTTAATGTTCGCCATATTAGCTGAAGACCAGGTGAATATGTCAGGTCTAGCCTGGCTTTGGTTTCATGTGATATTAGGCAAGTGTGCAGAGCTGTGCATGCCCCAGCACTAGGGCACTTTGTCCTCTGGGGTTCGGAGGTGTTCTGCTGTGTGACTGGGGGCATGTGCAGATTTTCATGGTGAGCCTGAGCTGCACCAGCCCGAAGTGTAGAACAGGGTTTCCAAGCATTTGAACATGAGTCATGTAAGTGCTTGTTGCCCAGGGTACTCCCATCTCAGCCACTGGGCTCTGTAAAACACCCTGTCGTTTTTGTAGCTTGTGGGCTGTGCTGTTGAGGCTGTGCCTGTCTGCAGCACAGGGTAACACGGCACTGACAGTCTGTGGGTATCAAAAGTCTGTGAACAAGCAGTGCCTCTTCCACATTAAAGAGCCAGGAATAACTAAGAGTGAGTAAGGGCATAAAGGGATGAGTGAAACAGCACGTCAGTGTCCTCTCTGGAGCAGACATGTGGTGTGAAGACACGCTGAATCCCATCGAGGAGCCTTTGGTATGCGGTGCTGCTCACCTCCAGCAGGCTCCCAAAACCTCTCCACAATTATGTATTGGCTGTGTTCCCCCACCACAGTCAGCTGTCACAGATGGTTGTGCCCACTTGTCTCCAAATGCATCCTGACATTTATCCCAAGGTATGCTCCGTTGTTGTATGCGTAGTCAATTCTGTAATTTGCTTTCACCTGTTGGAATTAATCTCCATATGTAGGTAGCTCTCCCCATTTTAATGATGTGCTAGCAGTGTCAAGATTAAGCTGGGCTAGCTGTAAATTCAACTGACTCATACAGTGACTTTTGCAAAGATGTCTCTTTCGTTAAAGGTTGCCACCTCACCCAAACTAATTTGTGTGGGAAAGCAGTGGGATATCAAAATCTGCCTGTCAGGATTTAGGAGCATAAATCTCATAGAGGGCTGGTCCCAAATGACATGACAATTCAGAAAAATCTGTCAGAATAGTCATGCAATGACATGCCACATAGATATGTATTCTTCTCAAAACAGAGTTGCTGTCTCCTTCTAACCCTGTCACTGACTAGGTAGGCTCACAAATTCCTTGTTCCAGCTTGGAAAACTCACAGTAATTGCACCTGTCTAATGTTCCATAAATTTTTAAGCAAAATGTGGAACTCTAAGTCTGGAGATTTCATAATTTTGATGTCACATAAAGAAAGGGGTTAGTATTTGAAAAGCAGTGAATTATAAAAACCAAACCAACAAACCCAACATACAACAGAATAAGTTGTTAACTCAGTAGAAATCATAAGGAAAAAAAAAAAATTCTTACATCTTTCAACTATTTTTTCAGTTTCTTTGCTCCATACACTGGTCATTCCTAACCTTGGTGTCATGCTTTCAGCTGATTTGTAAGACAGCAAAAAAATTCCAGCTTCTTCAAATTCAAATTAAAATGCCAAAATATTTCTTAACCTCTCTAATTCTCTTTGTGTAATAGTGCAGAGTCATTTGAATATTGAATTTTCTATCCTGTAAGTAGACTTTTGATTTTAGACAGTTTTAATATTTGATAGGGAACTTGAAAATCTAGCTTTGAACTTCTTCCTGTCTGCAGCCCATGTTCAGAGCTGCAAACTGTACTCTTGGCAGAGCTTTACAAGAGGGATCAGTCCACTTGCTCCTCTGGAGCTGCCCTTTGGCAGTACTATGTGTTTATTTGAAATTAACATGTGTGCTCAAAGAATTAGGGAACAGCTGAAGAATCAGTATGTTCATTTTACTGAATAGCACTAAAGTTTACGTGTAGTATCACACTTTGAATGCTGGTGAGTCGACCATAGAGGCACACTGGAAATTTCATGCCAGAGGCTTTTTTTTGTTTTGTTTTTCTATGGTTCTATTCTATTTTTCTATGGAATGTCCCTGAGAATAAGTATTTTGAAACTTGTTCTTTTGAGCACTTCACTGAAAGCTAATGGAGATGTTTGATAAAGATAAAGATTAAATACTCAGCACCTCTCTGATTGTATAGCAGACCTCTGTGTTTGGAAAGGAAAAAACTTCACTAATGTATTTTCAGTTAGCTGGAAACTCTTCTGCTTTTGACAGAAGAGGCAGAAGGAGAGGAAGGTTTGGCTGGTGCTTGTACTGTCAGGCTGCAGTGCAGCTCTGCCAGGCTCGACGTGCCAGCCAGAACAAATGTTATTTTGTAAATCTCTTTCCTGTTGGTGTGTTCAGGTCTGTCTCCTTTCCCAGCCGTTCTCTGAGTGGACAAAGCTGAATGAGCTTATCCCACTGCCTTGTTTTTCACAGAATCATTGGGGTTGGAAAGGATCTCTGGAGATCTGTTCCAACCACCCTGCTCAACCAGGGTCAGTTAGAGCATGTTACTCAGTGACAAGTCTGTTCAGGTTCTGATTATCTCCAAGGATAGATCCCCACAACCATCTCCAGGCCACTCATTCTAGTGTTCAATCAACCTTGCAATAAAACAGCTTTTCTGTATGTTTTAAATTAAAATTTAAGCGGAAATTACCTCTTGTCCTATTTCCTGAGAAGAATCTATGTCTATCTTTTTTTTCCCTCCTCAGGTGTTGGTAAGGTCCCTCTGGAGCCTTCTCTTCTCAGGACTGAACAATCACAGCTCTCTTTGCTTCTCATCTCATGATTCAATGCTCCAAATTCTTGATCGTATTTGTGGCACTTCTGTGGACTCTTTCTGCTATGCCCATGTTTCTACAAAGCTGCTTTCCAGCCATGCAAACTCCTGGCCTGTATTAATGCTTGGGGTTATTTCTCCTCAGGTCCAGGGAACTTTGTTGGCCTTCACAACGTTCCAATCAGCCCATTTCTCCATCCCATCAAGGTCCTTCTCAGTGGCAGCACAACCATCTGGTGCATCAGCCATGTCTCCTCCTTGCAGCATATGCAGGCTTGCAGGAGTGCTGTCCCACTGTCCCCTGTATTGGCCCCAGTATCACCCCTGGGCTGCTCTGCTCGTGACTTGTGTCCAGCTGCACTCTGTGCCCCTGATCACAGACAGCCCTTTGAGTCTGACACTTCAGCAAGCCCACCACACTCTTCGCTTACCCAGTCCCAACTTTGTCAGTTGGTCAGTGAGGATGTTATGGACATTGTGCTGGAAGCCTTACCAATATCTGCTGCTTTCCCCTCATCCACTGAGCCACTCTTCTCATCCCAGGAGGTCATTGCTCTGTTCAAGCGTAATTTCCCCTTTCACGGCTCTTCCTCCTTGCCCTTTAAGAAAGCAGTGACATTTATTTTTCTTCCAGTCCTCTCCCAGTGACCATGACCTCTCTCAAAGGTAAGGCAGACTGACCTTGCAGTGATGCCAGCCAGTTCCATCAGCACTGTTGGATAAGAAAAATGGAGAAAACACTGGCAAAGTGAACAAACGAGGTTTTCTGACAGCAAGATAACAAATGAATGTTCCATGACTGAACGTAGTTCTTTTAGCATAAAAAATAGCATTTTATGCAAGAAGGTGTTCGTAGTGATACCTTGTATCTGACTAACTGGGTAAGAATTCTTCCTGTCTTTATGTGGGGAAAAAACTGCGGAACGAGAAGAAATCTAACTGGGGAGGGTCACTAGCATGGCTCCCTGCAGTCCTGGTGCCTCTGTTGGCCTTGGTATGGGGGCCCTTCTGATGTGGCTTTTTCCATTTGCACAAACCCAGATTTTCTTTTGGAAGGAATCTGGAATTTTTGGGGCAGGAATGGTAAGTTTGTGATCTGAGCTGTAGATTACTTCTATCTGTGGCATCATGGTTCAGCCTTAGGAAAATAAAAGATTACTTTTCCTGAGACTCGTTCTGGAACTGCTCACCCTTAACATATTAGCTGGAGAAGATCACTCTGCACATGGGAGCTCCTTTTCTGTATTGACCTGGTGCTATTTGTAAGTTCTCTGATTTCAGGAATAAGGGCTCCAACTTGATGAGCCAAGCCTTGTTCTCAACACAAGTGTATTTCCACTTGAAATCAATGGACCCTTCCAGCTTCAAACTCAGGTTCCATTGTTGCATATTTGGATAGAAACACTGTACATCACTACAGAATGGTGATTAAGTGCCTTCTGAAAGAAGTGCCCAAGAGAAGATGGTCAAGAGTATTTCCCAGGTGCAGACATTTACAAATAATTAGTATTTTAGGATCTTTATATATTTCTGTGGACCAGACCAGGCATTTTAGCTGTAGAAATGGGAGCAAATTACGGATTGTTGTTTGTTCAACCAGTTCTATCAGTACAGCAGAATGATGGAAAAACACATTGTAGCCTGGCAAAGGGCAGAATCCACCAGCAAATGAATGCTGAATGGAGCAATTAGGCAGGAAATCAAAACTGAGGATTCAGTGTAAGGCAACACATGGCACGTGATCCTGAGCAGGTCCAGAAACAACTGTGGAAACTGGCAGAGCATTGTCGGCACCTGGTAGTGTTGTCTGTAGCCAGAATCCTGCACTGTGGACTCTAGAATGGCATGAGGGTTTATCATGATGTTTCTTTTGAAATATTTGGAGAGCACCAGGTTGATGAGAAGTAATTTTTTAAAAGAGACAAAAATGTAAGGAAATTCAAAATGGAAGGAAAAGGGTTTGATTCTTTCAAGTTCGGTGTTTGAAAAGGCATTCCCTTTTGTTTCGTGTGGGAAATAGTTGCTGTGTAGTGAATGAAATATCTGAAATGGAAATATTTTAATTTCAAATAATTTTAATAAGCATTACGTGTATTACAGGCCAGGACAAACATGCAAAAATAAGTTAATGATTATCAGGAGTTAATGAGTTTGTGGATTAAGCACTAATCACAACCTGGTATTTGTGACTAAATAAATCTTGCATTTGTTTGTGTTGGAAGGAAGCAGAACAAACAGATGTATACAACAGATTTCCAAACTGAAAGAGATTACTAATTCTGAATTTGGCTTTCTATATAGACCCTAGGTACCAGTACTTCTATTTTGGGTCCTCTCTGCATTCTCTCATCCACATGATCCTTGCTTCAACATCATGGTAGAAATTTAGTGACACAGAGGGCCTTGTTTCCAGTCTTCCACACAGGGTTTGATTTCCACAGAGTGGAACTAGAGTACCACAGAGTGGTACTATATAATGACAAAGCTTAAATAGCTCCTGCTTCTACTGTGTCATTAATAATCATCTGTCAAAAGTACCGAGATTCATCCAGAAAACATATTGGAACTGAGGGGCAGGTATCATTCTCATGCCACTATAAAGAATAATTTAAATCTTAGAGCATTTTCTCCGTTATTTTGCAAATATTTTCCAATCAGAAAATCTTCAGTCGAATTTTTACTACCTTGAAAATGACTCAAATTGCTTTTCCATGCCAAACAATTGAATGCCAGTGTTGTTAACACACATTGGGGGTATGAACAGGAATGTGAGCTGAAGGGATGAGACTCAAGTGGTGTGGTGTTCCAGTGAGCCCTGTGTAACTCAAGCTGGCTCTGCTCACAGATTTGACCTGGACCTGAGACAGTTCCTGGGCCGGGAGGAGGGCAGAGACTGGTGGACATGCATGGAGCACATCGTGTCTTAGTGTGAAGAACAGAATCTTCACCTCTACTTGCAGCGCCCCTGGGGATTTCCAGTGATGTGTGTATCTGAGAGAGGTTGCTAAAAGCTGGCATTTTAGTGAAAAATGGAACTTCTTGCATAATGTCATCAATGTGAGAAATATCTCTAATTAAAATCTAGAGGACGGCCAAAGAAAGCGAAACAAAGAACTTTGTTAACAGCGCGCTGGATGCCCCGGCCTCATGGCCGAGGCTGAGCATCCTGAGAATGGGGGGGACAAGCAGTTCTCCTCTCTGATTCTTCATTGTGAGGAAAAGTGAATCCCTTCCCTTGCACAGAGCCCAGTCACAGGATCACATCCATTGGCTGCAGTGAGATCAGCGTGGGCTGTGAGGGTCATGTGCTTTCACGCTGTTGGTTGAGATGCAATCTGCATAATCAAAATGCACATTTAGAACTATTTTAATGAAAAATGAAAGGCTAGGCTTTGCATAGTATCTGCTACCACATTTTTTGGGTATGGGATGTGCCAAATTATCATTTGATAATGTGCTCTCTGGGGAAGTGCTTCATAACTACTGTTCCTCCCCAGTTCTGCTGCGATAGAAAGTGATACCTAATCTGCATTGCTGGAATGTGGTGGGGCCCTGCATCTCACCAACCGTTTACATTCAGGAGAAAGATTGATTCTTTTCACCTCCATGTTAAACAGAAAGTCCTAGGGAGGATTACAAGCCACTGAGACTGTCTAACAGATAAGAGAAGCAAATACAGTTCAGAGCAGCATTCAGTGATTGCTGCCAGCTAATGCTCTCTGAGCCTTCCTATTGTTGGATGAAGCCTTTTCAAGGAATCTGAGTCAATAACTGTATGAAGTCAGTGGCTGCATCTCAAAATGTGTTGAAAGAGTGTGCTTTGATAATAGGGCACTTCAAGGGTAGGTTAATTGGCATTAACTCTCTTTGCTCACACATATTGAGGAACTTTTCATAACAAGAATTAAGTCCTAATTACTCAGATCAGCAAGAGTAATTAGGAAATATTGCCTGCACTAGTAGAACGCAGGAAAGATCTTAACTACTGCAAGATTTGGTTCAGATTGTCTGAATAGGAAGAGTTGCTCTTGCATTTTCAGATTGGACAGGGTCCCTAATTATTAAGGGAACTGGCCTTGGCAACTCAAAATGTAATTAAAGTTCTTAAAGCATATTCTACACTATAACTTTCAACACCGACTGCAGAAGGCACCGAACCCTTCACAATAATCGGCTCATATGGTTAATTCATGCAGCCCATAAAGGTTCCACATCTTACTGTTTTATAAATGCAACTGAGAAGAGATTCCTGTGGCCCTCCCATGTGCTCTTCAGGTGGTGCTTCATCTTTAGGTTCACTGCTCACCGCCGAGCGTGAGCTGCCTTGGCATGTCAGGGCTATTGCAAAGGAGTGAAGCTCATTTAGGTCTCTGTTTCTGAGTCACTTCTGCACAGGCTGCTCAACACATGTTTATGATACAAGATTGACTTGGGATTTTATTTTTTGCCTTGATGACAAATTACATATTCTTAGGATACAGTTTGTGTAAGACAATAATAATGTCACCCTCCTAAATAAAGGCAGAGCAACTGAAAGCAGATGGAATTGCATTATTGATGGGAACTGAGGATATTCAGAATGAGGAAATGAAGGCTGATAGAAGGTACATCTGCTTGATCAGTTGCTAAGGCAGGAGATATATGCACTTTCTTACAGGAAGAGATTTTCAGATAAAAATCTCTCCTGTGTGGGTTTGGGTTCATCAAGAGGATCAGGACCCGAACCAAACAGTTTGTTTCTCCACAAGTGGTAGATTTAAGTTGAAAGCTGAAAATCTGACATTTTGGTGTATTCAAGTACTTAATTTCTTTATTTTTTGACACTCCTGAGACCTATTTCCACAGCTGGGGAAGAAAAGTTAGTAAAGTGAAATTTTCTTGGCTTTTCCATTTATTTTTTTTTTTTTTGGTCTGTGCCAGACTTTTTATTATATCCTAGTCCCAATTATTCTGCTAATAGAAGAGTATTCACTTGATGACTCTTGACCTTCTCCCTGTCATGGGCTTTGCTTTGTTCTCTAACCAAAGGAACTTCAAGAACATTCAGGCAAAAATGAACTTTAAATGCCTGCTCATCTCAGGTAAGGAATAATAAGGGTTCACCAGCTCCCAGCAGATGGTAGGCTTTTCTTAGGTGTCAGTACAAATTTATTTCAGTGAAAGAGGAGAAATGCCTCCAAGGTATCTGTGCAGAATCCTGAACTTGGTACCTGGGTAGGAATTGACTTGAATGACATTTCTTCACTCGATAATGGTTACCTGCAATCACAGAAAAAAGAGGTTTCAAAGGCTCAGCTGGCTAAGCCTGGTTTAGATTTTCCAGTAAAACCATCCTATCCTTCAGCCTTGTCTTATTTTTGAACACAAAATATAGTTTATGAAAAGCATGGTTTACATTGGAATAAAAAGGAAAGCATTGCCCAATTCACCGCAATTCAGTTGTTTCAAGGGCTAATGAAAGCCCATGAAGGTTAATAAGGGTCTTTCCTTTGACATTAGTGGAATTAGGTCAGTTCTTATTATTGTACATTTGGCATCAAACCCAGCTATAGCCTGTAACAATTTGTTTGCACACTCCTCACAGTTAGAAGGTGAAAATGTAATTGGAAATAAAATGGATCAAAAATCTTCATATACTCAGTAATTATAGTCCCTGCTAACCAAAAAACCTGAAAGTTGTACTACCTGGGTAGCTTCAAGTTAGATAAAGAAAATAATTAAAACTAAGCTAGAGATCAAAATCTTACAAACCACTCAATTTGCAAACAGCGATAAGATGTATTTTGTTCCTGCTCTTCAAACAATGGGTTTAAGTCTTTCAGGGGTTTTGTGTTTGCCAGCCAGAACAAGCAGTAAATTTTTTCCTCCCTGACAAAGTAGCTCAATGTCAGGTAAGCCCAGGCAGCTAAATTCCCTCGCTTGGAGTGAATGGACGAACCAAAGGCAGTTCAATGACACAGGATAATGGCTGACTGAGGTTGATAGTGGTTTCTGGATTTTTGTGTGTGGGCACATACGTCTCTGCCCAAGATTTGCTGCAGCAGTGCTTGGCAAGTGAGCTGCTGCCTGTGCTGCTGCCTCAGGCTCTGCACGAGGATCAGTAGACCAGACAACACACTTCTGCTCCTTCAGAAAACCCGCAGGAGCAGAATTTTTAAATGTGCTTCTCACTCGGAAGAAAATAATGTAGGAGGGGAATCAAGCTCAGTTTTTACTTCCCAGGTTACCACAGCGGGTCACAGAAAAAGAGTCTGTCTTTCTGTTTAAAACTGGTTCAAAGAATCGTTTCACCTTTCTAAGGAAACAAAAGGAAATGCAAGACTCCAACTCCAAACGACACCTTAGTTTCTTACAACAAACTGTGCGACCACCTACAACTATTGAGACTGTTTCTGAATAGATGATGGTAAAGGACAATTCAGTGATAAAAGGCAGAGTCTGACCGAAGAGCTTTTCATACTTGGCAAGGAGGGGGTATAGGAAGACAGGTTGGCACAGAAGGATAAGGTGTACTGAGAAAGAACTTGTGAAGTTAACTTTAAAAAGTCAGTCTTGGTTTTGATTGGCTTGTAATTTGTCTAGGCACAAACTAAATCCTATGCTATTGTTAAGATTTTAATCTTTCTCCTACATTTATATGAGAGAAAAAGTTGAGGGCTCTTTATAGCCTGTTTGAAATACACGTGTTAGCAACTGAAGTGGTACAAATACAGAAAGAAGTGCCACAGAGGGAGGGAGCAGAGGAAAATACACTGGTTACCTTGAGGAAGGTCTTGTTTTGGATCACTTGTAGGGATTTGGCAAACAGTTTAGAGCAGTCAGACTGACACTGATGACAGTAACTGGTAAACTGGTGACCTGTAAAACACAGGAAGAATCAAAGTAGGTTAGTGCAAAAGACCTAAAAGTTCAGTTTTTCATAACTTACATAATTTCTCATATACTTGGATCAAAAGAACACAAGTTAGATTTTAATTCTCCTTCCATCTTGAAAACTCTTTTCTTTCCTCAGTCTCTTCAGCTTTGCTTGTGTTTGTGTTTGCAGCCAAGGAGATTTGCTATTGCTGTTGCAGCCAAGGTGACAAAAGCTGAGTGATCCCTGCTGCCTCTGCAGACACTGCCGCTGTTTAAGATGGTAAAAGCTAGCAAAAGAGATGTACAAATCAGTGCTACTTCTTCCATTGTTTTCTCCTGTAGTAGTTTTCTGCAGTCTGCTTCATTCCTTAGCTCTGCTCCATGAGCACTGAGAAGCAGCCAAGAGCTGAGTCTCAGCAGTGAGTGACAATAAGACACATTCATCCGGTTTTGTAACTAGGGAACAGAAACACAAGATTTATCTGCAGCTCTAGTAGGGTGTGCTTTCTTCCAATGCCTCCTGTTGAGCTGCGCTGCTCTTCCCAGGAAGGTGATGTTTGTCTGCTCTTGCTGAGTTGTGACAGTTTTACTTTGGAAATTAAGGATTCCAAGGAACAAAGAGGAAAATGCATATAGCTTGTCACTGAAACCTGAGCAGTCAACCCTTTGTTCCAGTAGCTTGTTGGGTCAGTATTAGCAGTGAGAACAAAATCACCCTCTGGGTTGTTTCCTCTGCTGTTTGACAGTAGAAGCCTGTGGAAGAGGAGGAAGTGGCCTATCAGTAAAGACCAAGAATTCTAAAGAGTTATTTTGAGCTTAGCATTTTACTTTTTATTAAATATAGTATATTCACTGTAGTGGAGAAAGAAGTAATTTGATTGACAGTTACTTTACATTTTAACAGCTCCCTTTCTTTCATTTTGCAGAAGCATTTTCATGTTAGATATAAGTATAGAGATGTGTATTTATATAAGACCTTTGCTAAATTTCATTTGCTGTTCCAAGGCTTATTTCTCATGAACTGCACTTCTATAGAAATTTGAAAGTGCACACGAATCATTTGTTTTGAATGGGACTGGAAAATAGTTTTCTTCCCTTAGTTTTGCAGGTGAAAGAGTTAAGACTTTGCCTGCAGTAGATTTATGAACATTGCTGCAGACAAAAATTAGCTTAGCAGTTTTTGCTAACAACACCATCCTTTTTCTTCTGAACTCCACTTTCATCTAGCAGAACTGTAAATTGTGTCCCAATGGAGTAGGGGAACTGAAGGTTGAAGAGAAATGTAACGTGCTGAGTCACATGGCTTTACTTTCATGAAGGTAGAAGAACAGATCATAAACAAGCTGAAAACTGGGGGGGGTCACAACCCTTTAGAAAAAAAGTAAATAACTTTTTCCTTGTACCATTTCTGTAGTTGGCTATATGGTGGTAGTTGGGTTTTTTTCCTTTCTTTTTAATTTTTAGAATAGTAAGAAGCAAAAGTAACACACTTGGTCAACCTTGTGCCTTGCTGCATTCAAATAACTACTCATGAAAATTATGAGTCACCTGGCATTGTTTTTATCCACAGTACATAATGCTTGGGGAATAAACCTGTACCTTTTCTTTGCCTTTGTTGAAGGTGCTCTGGGGTCAGGTTCCAGACCATTATAATTTCTGTTGTGCTGCAAAAAGCTCTTTGTTCTTTAACTTTATGTTGAGGCTTAATGGAAGAAAACAATCAGCAAGGCTTGGAGTTAGAATCATAGAATCATTTAGGCTGGAAAAGACCTTTTTATTGAGTCCAGCTGTAAACCTAACACTGCCAAGTGCACCACTAACCCATGTCCCTCAGTGCCACATCTACATGTCTTCTCCAGGGATGGTGATGGAGCCACTTCCCTGGGCAGCCCATTCCAGTGCTTGACTACCCTTTCCACCTAGGAATTTTTTTCTTAATATCCAATCTAAACCTCCCCTGGTGCAACCTGGGGGCGTTTCCTCTCGTCCTGTCACTTGTTACTTGGGAGAAGAAACTTCCCCTCACCACAGTACAGCCTCCTTCCATTTCTGCTTCTGCAGCCCACAGACATCAGGAGGAGGTTGGTGACAGCAGCACAACACATCCCAGTGCTGGCAAGCAGTAAATACAGCAGCATGTTTTAACTCTTCCCAAGTATGGCTACAAAGAGTTTGAATACTACTTTAGAGGGGTAGTTTGGTTTTTTCAGTGAAATGTGGGATAGTTAACAACTTTAGGATGAGATTTATGTCTTCACCATTGCCATTTGCTCTGTCAGTGACCAGGAACAAAGCAGTCAGTATTTCTGCTGTTTGTCACAGACTGTCTGTAGTTTTCTAAGTTCATTCTTTCCAAGTCTGTTCTCTCCCATCTAATGTTAAAACTAAACTTATCTTCTGTGCTTTAAAGAATTCCTTTCCTGTTTTGAGGACTGACCTTCTGTCATTTCTTATCCAGTATAGATGCGCCCTACTGCTTAACTGCTCATCATGACATCTGTCCTCCCACTTACCAGTTTTTTAAATATATTTTGGTTTTTTTCAGCATGGCTAATTGCCAGCTTGACCATGTAGGGTGCCAAAAAACATCACTAAACCTTCGCTCTGCTGTTCTTCCTGTCCTTTGAGACAATGATCCTCTCTATCTTAACACTTACACAAAGCTTGGGGGAAGTACCTGGCCAGTGGTTCTGGGTGAGTCGCGAGTTAACGTTGGCATTTTGTGGGGTTAAAAGAATTGTAGGATTTGCTCTCCGTTTGGGAGGAAAAGCAAAAGCCACGTTGATTTTTTTGCTGGCCCTGAATCAAACCTTAACCTGAGCATGAAAAGTCTGGTTGGCTGATGGGAGCCCTCTGTATGTTCCCTTGCCGAAGGGAGGTGATCTGTTTGGATGTATTGAACGAGACTACAAATATTAGCACCGTTTTTTGCCTAGATCTTTTCTTTCTTTCCTCAGTATCCTGGATTTAGTTGAAAAGTGAGGCTTCAGTTATTATGTCTTTATCTCAGTTGGTTTACTCTGTCGTTTGCTGCTTATGCTGAGTGAATGACATGATTGCTGCCTGGTTTGACCTCTTTTGTCGCTGGGAGCCTTTCAGTTGATATTAGTGGGCTTTGAACATCATGCACATTATGCACAACCTAAATTATAGTGCTGGCTGCCCGTGAAACAGCTGATTTATTTCAAATATTTTTTATCTTTTAAGGGCCTTAATGCCATTGGCTCTTTGTTACTTAAATCCAATATTTTGAACGTGGTTTTGACTGAACTCAAATATCCAGTTCTGTGAAAAACGTATCAAAACCAGAAAAGTCTGTCTTTCTGTAAAATGTTATTAAAAATGCCTTCTATTTGTTCTCAATCTGTGTAAGTATTTTTGAAAAGGCTACTTAGAATATAAGATGTATATCATGTTTATTATTTTAAATTAGAGCAGTTTTAACACCTTTTTTGAAGACAAAATACTTTCCAGGTTTTGTGTCGTTCTGTAATACCTGATAATATTGGTAGAAGAACTTGCTCTTTCTTGCTCACAGTTTTCTCAACTTGTTTTGGTTTACATTTTAAATAATACTGTGATTTACTACGTTACAATTTATTCCTTTTAAAATTTGTGTTTATTAATGGAGGTCTTATTGAAATTAGAGAAAGATCGTTATTTTACATTCTCCTACAGATGTTTAATTAGGTAGCCTAAAATTCTAACAACAAAGCACAACCTTATGCATTCTGTAGGTTTCAACTAAAAAAGTTTGCTTTCATGCATTAAATTCTGGGTAGCTCAAATTAATGTATGAGTAATCAAACTAAAATAGAACAAAAGGTAAAATATTTGAATGTAAATTATTAATACTCAGATAAAAAATTCCTAACTACTTCTGTTTCAGTAATCCCTGTATATTTTCAAAGCAGAGTCATTAAGGGTCTGCTCACATGCTTTCCAAACAATAAATTGGAATCTCTCCTGGTCCTACATTTTAGTAGTCAGGTCTGTACACCAGTTGCTCTCTCTGGGTGCTGCTTCTCATGAAGATGTTTGGAGGAGGTTTAGAGATCACAGGGGACCTCAGTTTGAGCTGCACATAATGATTCTCAATTAGGTCAGGTAATGGTGGGTATCAGCATTCTGCAGCAAATGGAGCTTGAAATGTTTTGGGCATGGAAGGTGGGTTGAATTTCTCCATGAAATGCTTTTGCTGAAGTTCAGGAAGGACTAGAGAAACATTACTTTAGGCTTGTTTATGTAATCAGCCCCAAAAAGGATTTTGGGGAGGTGGGGACTGGAACCTGGGGGGAACCCCCTTTGTTTTGCGTTACAAAAATACAAACATGTCACACAACGAGACCTCCTTTCGTACTTTGGTTCACTTGTGTTGAGGTTGTGTGTCATGTACAGCTGTGCTAATGTAGTTTAAAAATATCTGACTGCATATTGTACTAAGCATTTTGTTACCTTCTCATAATTTTATGTTTTCTTAAGAATTAAGAATTTCTGTGCTATTTATGTATGGTTTAAGGATTATCATAAATATTCCAAAAGTAATTCTATTTTTCTATTCATATGCCAAATGAATCTTACTTATGAAAAATAGTTGCTAGAGTCTAATCATCATTTGGATGTTAATGTTTTCAAATAAAGGATGCTTTTGTGGTAAAGGAAGATGCATTCTATCTGCAGGAGCTGCATCATTTTTCAGACTTCTTAAGTGGAGGTTTACAAGTTTTCCCATAGAAAAGGCTAATTTCTCATAATAGGCTGCACTGATGTAGTGCATTTCATCTGGAAGCCTCATTGTTTTTATAAATATCATTATTATTCTTTATTCATATGACAGTAAAATCTAGAATCCCCTGCTGGCATCTGTTCCTTTTAAGTGGTGTCCAAAGTACGGAGCGAAATAATTCTCCCCAGGCACGGTAATGTCTAGGAACACATTCTGCTCCGAGCCCAGGAATGACACTGCATGGGAAACTCCCCTCTCCCAGCTGATGGAACTTGTTGGGCTGTAGGGTCCTGTCACAGAAATGTTCCTCCAGGGAGGCAGAACAGGAGAAAGAGAAGCCTCAAATACAGTTGCCCCAGGGTGATCTGCTCAGGAGATATGGATGCAGAACTTTCTCCACATAATTATGAGCGAGCTGTTACAGGCAGGCTTATTAAAATGAATTATTCTCATGTAAATTAAATGGTTATAAATGGAACTTTTTTGATCATTATATTCCCAGAAAAAAAATGTCTGTAATTGATACTTCTTGGTACGTGAATGTTACATCTATATGTACAGTACAACTGGGTATGTTAAGTTCACTGAAGAAAGGATTTCACAGAAAAGCTTTTCACAGAAGAGAATCTGCTTTTTTCCTTAGGAATAATTATTTATAGTCTTTCAGTCTAACAAAGGAGTATTTTAGTAAGGTGATAAGCAAAGTAAGTGAATTTCCTGGTGGTTTTCTTGAGAGTACTTTAGGTGAAGACATCACATGTGTGTGTTAGCTTCTTGAGTAAGGACTGAAAATTCAAGGTGCAGTTCCCTTTAGTTTCTTCAGGAGCTGGATGGTCATTTTCAATGTGAATGCGTGTGTTGTTAGGGCATGCTCAAAGCTTTTTGAGGGCAATAAGCTCTGAGGATGGAGATGAGGCCCCCATTCTTCTCTTAAAATGACTTTTGTTTCTCCTTAAAACTTGTTAGTGTACAGTTACTGTGCACACTGAACAGAGAATACAACAGTGAAAAGGAGAGAACAGGACAATGTGTAACTGCAGCACCACAAACTGATTTTGAGTGTTGCTCTCCCTGTCTGTGCAGCTCATCTGGCTGTTAGCAGGGATAAGTGACAAAATACTGGTTTTCTGTCAGATGCTTAGGTACTAAGTATTTTATTTTAAGATAAACCTTAAAATCTGTTATAAGTAGTTATGTCCTCATTTTCTTATTTGGCTTAGATGCCTGTATGGTCATTATGAGATCTTGAGAAGGGGGATTTACAAGGAAAATGCCTTCTGTATTTCAGGGTTTTTTCCTTGGGGACTTGCTAATTCTTCACTTTGTAACTTTGCAGTGTGAACACTGGTTCCTGAGGCTTTCCAAGAATTATATTCTCAATTTCTTAATTTTCAGCCTGTAAGAAAAAAAGTTGGCTTGATTTATATGGAGTTAGGCCTCCTATGTTACAAGGGCATGTGTATTGGAGACAATTGCAGAGGGAATTAAAATAAAGTATCTCAGTTGTGTTGATCAAAGAGTAGGAACAGCTCATTTAACAGTTTCCATGAGTGTAGCTTAATGCTCTTTGTGAACAGATCTGAAGTTGAAAAGGTTGGTTTAAAATGATTGCCAGACTATGGGTTACAGATATGATATTTTTCTTGATTATTCTTTCTGCTGAGACTCGTAGTGAAACATTAATTTTTGGTAGCAGTTTATTTTCAGCGCTGTATTAACCAATAAGTGTTAACACTTAGGGGGAAGCAACATTTGACACCATGAGAAGAAAACTGAGGCAGAGGTACTCAGAGGAATGAAAGGCTCTTGGTTGAGGATTTTACTTACTCAAGCTCTATTTGATAGCAGTGATTTGGCAACCTACTGTGAAGTCCTATACCAGTATCTAGAAAATGTAACAGTGGTGATTTCTCAAACAGCTGATATTGAGGCATCATTAATGGTATACAGGTCTGAGACTGGCCCCTGCAGTCCAGAATAGACAGCCCCTGCTCTCAAGAAACATGAGTTGAGAGACATTCCTGATTTTGCCACATCTTCTGGCCCCTTGGGCAAGTGGTTCAAGTTTGGCAAAGATGGGATTGGTGACTCAGTTCCCAGCGTAGGAAATGGGGCTCTGCCCCTTCCTCCTGCCTGCCCCGTGTGTGTTAACCAAGCTGGCAAAGGCAGGGGAATCCTGTTATACATTTATTAAACATAAAACCTGATGAGACCTTTTGTCAGGTGGTTCATAGGGACACTCCTGTAATAATAATACTGTAATAAATAATAATAAAATGCTGTCTCATCTCCTGAACCCACTTCTCATACGTGCTTCTAAAAAATGAAAACCTTAAAAATCATTCACCTATGCGAACACAATGTTAATCACACCAAAACAATCTGAAATCCAGAGTAGCTTTCATTATCCTAAAGTCAGCAATATGCTATCCTCATTGTTCCTTTGTATAATGGAATTTATTGAGGCTATTCATCCTTCACACACACTGCAGAAGTGCACTTTGTAAGGCTGAGAAAGCTGTAGAGTTAATAGTGTAATAATTCAGCAAGAAAAACTGATTTGCAAGTGACCCATGTATCAGGCTGTCAATGGTGCTTAAAGGCAGTTCATAAATTCCTGACAAAGAAAGGTGTGGGCTTAGGGGACCACCCTTTTTTAGAAATAAAATGGCCTTGTAAGAGTCGGTCACAGGAGCTTAATGCAGACTGTTATTCTTGCATGTAATTTGCATACCATCAGAGGAGAGCAGGGAAGGAAAACAGCATTTTGTTCAAGAGTTGACACAAAAACACTGTGTCTCAAAGGACCAAGCAGTTCTACTTGAACCCAGACTGTGTCAGAGAGGCTGCAATATTCCTTCTACTCCCTACCACTTGCCAGAGGATCTTGAGCAATCGGTTTTTCGTCATTGCTCCTTAGGTCATACTCAGGCAAATAACTGGATGTGACACGAGGCCATAATTTTTCTGGTTTTCAGGACCTTATTAGGTCAGTGGTGCTAAGAAAAAGCTGTCTGTCTGCCTGCTAATACGACATTCAAATTAAAAATCGTCTGGAAACACAAATTTTTCGGAATGGATATTATCTCTATATGCCTATGCTGCTGTTCAGGCTCTAGGCACTTGCTGTAAAGCAGGTTACGCTCTGGATGAGAAATACAGGAGGGCTTTAGTCTTATCAGCCAGTCTTTGAATGTTGAAAGGGTTGTTTTGCCTTGTCATCTTTCTCCCTTGGGAAGGGTCTGGCTGGAACTGTTACCCTCAGATCTTGACTGTCAGGGCTTTTCTGGGAGTGTCATGGGTCAGCTGAGGAGGTCTGAACTCTCTGTGCTGTATGTGTGCAACCCAGTGTGTCATATCAGAAGCAGTTCTTACTATTTCTGTGATAATTAAAGGTAGCAGTAGGTTCCAGTACTTAAGGATTAGTTGACAATAAACGTTTCTGTGGGTTTATAGCCCTCCTATGTATAGAAGGGATACAGCAGCTCGATAATTGCTGAAGTTATTGATTACTATAATAGCCCATTAGCCTAGAATGTCCCATCAAGTCAATCATTGCCTCATGTGATTTCAGACAAAAATGCCATGTGTTAGGTTTATACACACTGTAGCAGGCCTGGGATGCATGGAGAGAAGCCTTTTTAGTAATTGAAAAGCTGATTTCTAGATAATGAAAACATAAATCAGGGGTTTGCACTCAAGCAATCTATTCAGATTACCCACCTGAATTTCTGCATGGGGCACTGAATGATTACAAATACATTTCATAATGCTTCCTATTAGGCTTTTTTTATATATAGAAAAGGAGCAAATATCAAGGTATAAAGGTATGAATTAGATCTTGAAGGCATCTCCAAGAAATTTATTGAAGGGCCTAGTGGAAGAAATTATACCATGTGACAAAAAGAAAGTCAAATCATGTCAAATGTCAGCAGCAGTCATACAGCAGTCCAAGAAACTGATTTTCTTTAAAAGGATTTTTGTAATTGCGCTTTAGAAAATGGGTGTAATGACAGTGTACGTAAAATATGTCTGCTTAATACAAACCAAAGGCAATAGGAGAAGGGCTTTGTTCTATAATCAGTTTTTATCATCTCCATATACTCCACAGCACTGGGAAGTTAAGGTTCAAAATGATTCCACAAGATGGTCTCTAGTTGGCAGTTTGGTACCAGCCGCCAGAGCTTCCTTATGGGTGCTTTCAAGGACAACAATTAAATGTTTTCCCTTATTTAAAAGGTGCTGTGACAAACAGCTACTGCACTCACTAGTGGAACTGCAAGTGGGTGGATAAGACTGATGCGTTTGAGAAGAATCTGAAATTAGAAATGCTAAAATTCTGGGTTACCTTTGTCCTTTGCTGACCATAGAGTTGTTCCTAGGAAGAAAAGCCTGTGTTCTCACTATTGACCTTCCACGCTTACTGAAAGAATTGCTATGGAGCCAGTGAATATTAAAGCTTATTGAATTAATAGAATGTCAGAATAATAGGTGTTATTCAAGTAAATTTACTACAAAGCATGGAATTTCTTTTGTCTTCAAAAAAGCTGAGTAAAAATGGAATATAGATCAATTACAGAAGTGATAGAGCAAGGCAGTCGTAGATGGATTTACATCAATAACTTTAAGTATTTGTTAGTACTGCTCTGCTAATGGATATGTATATTAGAAAACATACACAAAAATAGAAATTGAAAAAGGATAAAATAAGACTGAAATACACCCTATTTTAAATATAATTTTTATTTTATTAATGGTACAAAAAAAAAATCTTCCCACTCTCCAGTGGATCACCTTGTCCACCCCTTGGACTGTGCACACCTCACTTTGAAGACACTGGATTAGACCCTCTACAGGAAGTGATATTCCCAACTCCCACTGTCTTCCCACTGTGGCTCTTCCTAACTTCTAAATAAACCCTTTGTCTTTCATGTTCATGTAATAACAAAGGCAGGATATATACAAGAAAATATTTGAGAATCTATTATTAGAGGCAGAGGATTTTTCCATGTTTGATTCTGAGATTAAAATGCGTAATTGGGCGCTTCAAAATAAATATTTACTGTTTACTTTGTGGAACAGTTTCCCAAGGAAATGTTTTCTAGTTTTAAAGTGTTAATTTAAAAATTACTAAGCCTTTTAAACAGCTTTGAGTAGATTTTCATGATAATTAATGAAGTGGAGCAACATGTTTCAGGCCAAATTATGTGTTTTACATGGAAATATATTCTCGCTCTTTATGGTCTGCTGAGAAAATTACAAAGAAATATTTTTCCAGGCAAGATGGAATACTGTTTGGGTTGTGGAGCAGTTTAACAATTGAGTTGGGAAAACTGGTCATTAGCACAGCCCTACAAATGCTTTTCACAGTGACCTTGAAGGAAGACTTTGTTTCACAGGAGGGAACAGCAAGGATGGCCTGTTTGGGGCAGGCTGGGAGCTCTAGGCTAAGCCTGGCTTTGCCTGAGGCCGCACTTTGGACCAGGAGAAGAGCTCCAAGAGCCAGGAGGTTGCAAGACCAGCATAGCTGTAGTTTTCCTGTTTTTTAAAGAGGAGTTTTTAAAGTTCTAAGACTTATGCTCATATAGGAAATACTTTTTTTTCCTGTTTGCATGGATGTTTTCAGCGGGTTTCAGTGCTTGCTGTGAGACAAAAAGAGCAAATAAATAAAAAACCCCTAAAACCTGTAGCTTTGAAACAGCTTCTGTCATACTGGCACAGGGCTCCCTCTGATATTCGAGGGGGACAAGGAGCTTGTCCCTGCTTTTGTATGAGGGGAACATGTCTTTACCATCATGTTTTGCAAGCACTTTTAAAAAACAATGCTCACGTGTGCCTGTGTGTATGTGCACACAGTTCTGTGTGTGAGCCTCGTTCAGCCTTGCAGTCTCTGGAGTGTGGCTCTCATACCACAGCCCATCTTGTGTGGCAGTCATGACATTTTTTTAAATCCTTGTCTGAGATATCAAGATTGCTGTCTTGGTTGTTTTGTGGTTTCTGGCCCATCTGAAGGGCCTGGCTCTTGTGGAGAGGCTGACACTTTTGTGGGAATCCCTTTGCACTCTCCTCTTGTTATAGGTAAAATGACCAATTCTTTTCAATTTGGTTAATTAAGAGGTGTATTTACAAGCGAATAAGGGAACAGGCATGCCGGGGGGGGACGAAGAGACTGCTGCTCTGTCCGCCGTGCACGCACACTCCTTGTAGGTGGGGAGCAAGTTTTATACACCTTCTCCGCTCCCCTCCCCAATTCCACGGGTCATCTTCTTATTGGACTTTTGACCTGAGGTCATCTCTGTAGCCAGATGTTTTCCTCCAATAGTTT
>JAWWLV010000180.1:459519-471449 GCA_035041135.1 Platyrinchus mystaceus
CCAGTGACAGGACCCGAGGGAATGGCCTGAAGTTGTGTCAGGGGAGGTTTAGGTTGGATATTAGAAAGAGGTTCTTCCCCCAGAGGGTGGTTGGGCACTGAACGGGCTCCCCAGGGCAGTGGGCACAGCACCAAGGCTGACAGAGCTCAAGGAGTGTTTGGAAGATGCTCTCACACACAGGGTGTGACTTTTGGGGATGGTCCTGTGCAGGGCCAAGAGTTGAGCTTGATGGTCCTTGTGGGTCCTTTCCAACCCTTCATATATTGTTATTCTGTGAAATGAGGTGCATGTTTAAATGAGATTGAAATGGGTAATAAAGTGTCCCCAATAAGGAACTTGAAAAGGATTAAGGAATAACCACCCACCAGCCTGCAAGTTTCAGGCAGTCTGACGTTCCTTAAGCACAGACATCTGATCTGTCATGATGACAAACATGGAAACGCATGAAAGACATGTAATAGTCAATAGTGAAACCACATCCAGCTGAAACACACACTAGAAGTTTTCTAGATCTGGAGCTGTTGTTTCCTGTCATGTCATACCATCATAGCAAACCAACATCTGCCACTGGGCGAACAGTAGCTGGGGATTTTTGGCTGCTGAAAATGTATGAAAATTGATGGAAATGCTATCTGGGAAGCATGAAATTAGATGTCTTTGCCAGGTTATTATTAGAATAATGGTATTAAATCAGTACTAGCATTGGGTTATGCCTTTCCATAGTATTTATGTTGAACTGGCCTTATTACCCCCATAAATCCTGCTATACTTGTAAGGGTACAGAAAATGCCAGGAAGATTGGGCATAGTCTGTGCTATGTACCAAGATGTTTATCTTCAAAATCTGGTACAATGTGCTGATCCAGGATATATTCTGAGAGACTCATGCCCATGTCAATCTGGTCATACCAGCATTTGGAGAAGGTGGCGGACAGGAGGAAGCAGAGATGATCTGTCATTCTATGAACCTGTTTGCTCTTCGGCAATATCAGATGGTTTTCTGAGATTCCTCTGGCAGAAACATTTCCAGGGAAGCTGAAAGCTTTGTGGTACCACTTCCTGAGAATTCAGTCATTTCAATGTGCACAGTTGACAACCACCAATTATCAGCAAAGGCCGATCATTATACTTGATGCTATGTATAAACCACCAGACAGAATGTTGAGTGGGATAAAATGATTATTTCTAGCTGCAGTTTAATGGTTTTGGAGTAGAGACAGTGTAGTGTGTGTGCATGTGAAGACTTTAGTGCTAACTAGCACGTGGCTGAGTCTCTTTGAGACACAATTGCTGTGTCACTTTGGGCTGCAACCCAGTGAAACAGTTCAGCCTGGAGAAAGGGGAACAGATTTTCCTCTTCGTTGTCCAGAGGACAGCCACATTTAGAATGGCAGTGCTTTTAGAAGGTTTAAAAATCTCTGATATGGATTTTTTTCCTGACCACTTATGGAATAACTTGCTTGTGAACTGTATTTACTGTAATAAGAAATTCATGACTTGCCTAATAATGAAATACTTAAAAAAGATTAGAGCAGTATTATGCCATGACCCTTATAGATGTGCAAGGAGCACTGGGAGCTGCTCTGCTTAAGCTGACTTTGGAATTATAAAGACTAATTGTAGTTTTTATTGCTTTACTATGACCGATGCTAAAGTAAAAATCTAAAGATGATGCTTGAAAGTATGTGATGTTCACTCATAGATGGAATATTTCAGTGAGTAAAAACATGCAGCATATGTAAGATAGTGAGGCAAACTATTCTGAAGTTTATAGGAAACATACCGGATAGCATAGAATAAATGAAGGCAGGGAATTGCTGTCCATTTTAGTGCTCATCAATGAGTAGAACACATTTTTCCTAAGAGTTTAGAAGTGTCTTTCCTCTTTTCTCACTTCATGTAAAGAATAAATGCAGAATGGATATGGAGCATTCTGCTGTTCCACCTCAGGCATCCTGTGGGATGCCTAAATCAGCTGGATACCTGCAAAACTGCCCTGAGCTTGGAGCAGTGAAGCATCAGAGTCCCCTCCCAGACCCCTGGAGATGTTGGTCCCTTCAGAGAGGAGCACAGTTCTCTCAATTCAGGCAATTCAGGAGAGACTGGATGGATTTCTGGGCACTGCAGATGCAATCAAACTTGGAATCAAACTGCTGGGAATTGTGGGTGAGGGCCAGGCTGCACTGAATCAGCACTTAACCTGCCTGTAAAAATTATGGAATTCAGTCCATTTCCATCTTAAGAATCTTAAGCCTACTTTGCATAGGGAGCCCCTATATTAATGAGCCCTAATATTATTATTAGGGATTGACATCTTGGTGATATTTAGAATAGGTTAAATTTCTCAGTTTGTCTGTTTCCAATGATTAAACGCTTTTGGCACAGAAATCTGAATTTATGAGGTGGGATCTTGTGTTCTCAATACTCTAGCAAACCCATAACTTGAAGACCAAATTCTGAATTGTATTTTAAATAACTAAGAAGAATTTTCTGTGGAATTTTTCAACAGTAAATACTGATGGGGATTATTTTTCTATTTCACCGGGTGTTTATGGAGGTGTGGATAATACCATCTTTTACAGCAGGTAGTTAGGCAGTCTCTTCTTTCTTGCTCTCACTGAGGCAGAAGTGTGTCTTTAGCTTTCCAAAATTCTTAGAGTTGGAACTCTATCCTGAAGATTTCAGATTTTTTTTTTTTTCCTAGAATAAGTTCCAAATAAGAGTATTCTCTCAGACTGCTGTAATAACTCACCTGTAAGAACTAAGTAATCATGTTTGAGTCAATGAGGGAAGACAAATGCATTCATTAGCTGATAATATTTTGATGAATCCTTAAATCCAGAAGTACTGCAGATCTGAGCAAGAAGGGAATTTCAGAGTCTTAAACAGTTCAATAGCTCCTTAGGCCCAGGCATTCCTTCTGGTATGTTATTCTTGGTGAGCTGCACCGAGGAGATATTCCAGTCCCAGTAGTAATCAGGATCTTTACAGACCTTTTTATTGGACAATCCAGTCTTTGGCTGCTGGTGACAACTTCAATAATTGCATGATTCAGTTGTCTCTGCCCATTTTCTGCCTTTCAGGTGAGCTGCATTCAGCTTCAGAGAGGTTTCATTTTTCCTTCCTGTAATTCTTGCTCTTTATTGAAATTGGTTCAATAACACAAATATATAAAGTGTCAAAATAGGAGCTTGACATAGCAAAAAGGGAGAGAGATTCATTTCTTCTATTATGAAATAATCAGAATTGTGTAGGGCAAAAAGGAATATAATTTTCTTGTCCTTCCAAACAGCACATAGGCAGGTTTTTTGGAAAGTAATAAAGCTGATTCACACAGTTGATAAAAATTTGTCACTCAGAGAGCAAGAAAAATTACAGTAAATTTGAATTATAATATTCAGATCATACATAAATTATGGACAAGTGTTTAGAGGATTATTAGAAACTTTAAAAATACCTGCTTTAAATTTTCTTTATTCAAACATTTATGCCTAAATAAAGAACTTCAAAATACAATAAGGCTCAAAAGTGAGATTTCAAAGCAAATCTTGCTATCTTTCCTGTATCCTTCTTGAAACCAAATTGTTCCAGTTCTTCCAATCTCTCTTCATTTACCCTTTTCTAGAGAGCCTGTAGCTCCCCATGGCCTTCAGTTTATTCATTTTTATGCAGTATTCCAGCAAAGGAATTTCCAGTGAAAGAGAGCAAATACTTTGCCTGTACAGTAGCATCGGGTGCTCCCCTCTCAGTACTCTCCAGGTGAGTTTTACTTTTGAAAAAAGTACAGCTTTGTTCATTTATCACAAACTTCCAAGCCTGCTGAACACCTGCACAACCTACACAATCAGCTGTGAATTTTTCCTCTGGCTAATTCGGTGCTGGCTGTTTCCAGGAAGCTCCATGGATGGGGATGCTGCTGAAAGTGGTCAGTTAAAACCTGACATTAAACTTTTCAGGTCAAAGTTTCTTGGTTTTCATTTAAACTTACAGCACCTGATTCAGGAGTAAATTAAGCAGTTGAGTTTGTAACTCAAAGTAAAGTATGTTCTTCAGCACTTTGCTGGTTTGTGGCTTATCAAATAGAACCCAGTGTGGTATTGCTGTATGTGTTGTTAAAACCAGCTCAAAAAAATTAACAAATCACTGAAAGTTTACTTTTCAAGTACATCAACAATACTTCAAAATTCTAATTCAGAAATCTTTCCCATACTTTAAGGACTGGCTGAAACAGTGCTGAGGCATTGTTAAACATGAGGCATAGAAAATTTCTGTCCTTTTATTCAGTCTCTGAGTAGGCAGAGCTGAGTGTAGTACAAAAAGAGCAGGTGACTGTAGTTGTTCATTGATCTTCACTGGGGCAGAACAAAGATTCAAATTAGGCCAGGACAGTATCCACAGGAACACAAAGCTCTTGCTGCAAGAGACTCCATTGCTGTCATCTGAGGCAGAATCCCTCTGAGAATCCATCTGAGCTGAGGCAGAATCCCTCAAACCATAATCACCCTCTTATGACAAACTAGATTCCTAACCCCACAGGGAGTCCTCCAGGTGACAATAAAGGGGTAAAATATAGTAGTGGACTCCAATCATGGCCAAATATTTTAAAGGAGGTTGTAGTGAGGGGGGTGTCAGTCTCTTCTCCAGATAACAAGTGACAGGATGAGCCAAAATGGCCTCATGTTGCAGCAGGAAAGGTTTGGGTTGGATGTTGGGAAAAGATTCTTCAAGGAAGCATTGGAACAGACTGCCCAGGGAAGTGGTGGGGTCACCATCCCTGGAATTGTTGAAAAAATGTGTGGATGTGGCACTTCAGGACATGGTTTCATGGTGAACATGGTGGTGCTGCTGGTTGATGGTTGGACTTGATGTTCTCAGAGGTTTTTTCCAACCTTAATGGTTCTGTGCTTTTAAATACTCCATTAACTTGCACCTAAACATGCACTGTTGAGACCACTGGCTTTATTTCTGTCCAGGTTTGGAAAGGAGACAGAAATTTGGTATTATTGGTTGTCTACAGTTTGCATAAAATTTTAATTTTAGATTTTAGTTCCTCATTTTCTCCATTTAAAAATTTCCTAATTTTAATTTTAAAACTCTTTTCAAATGCAAATGAGCATGATTTTTAGGTAGACTCTTTAAGTTGTCTAATTTATTCTGGGTATTTATATAATAGCCCATAAATCTGCAGGTGCTTTTTAGTATTATTCTGATTTTATTGAAACTATTATTTAAATTTAGGGAGAAAACCACACCCATAACCAAGAATGAGCATTGACTATTTTTCTTTGCTGGCTGGTTTTTACTAAAAATGTTTATATTCTCTTTTGTAACTTTTCCCCCCGGTTATAAATGCTAGAGAACAGTTTCAGTTATTATAAAAAATTTGCAGGTTTATATCACATTTTAATCATTCAGCAGAAAATTATTGAAGTATTTCAGTTATTTTAAGATCAGTTTGATTGCCTTATGCTTACATTTTCCATGATGCTTGTTAGATTGTGACTGTCAATTTACTCCTTTCCCACAAGCAATAACAAAGACTTGTTGAGCTCTTTTAACTTGTCAGATGAAAAGGCAGGAGTCTATTTTTTTCTGCACCAAAACAAATATTTGAGGCTTTTCCCCCCACCACATATAAGGTCTTTGGTTTTTTTCCTCTCACTCTTATGTGACTGATAAATCCAAAGAGACTTGGGCCAAACTTTCAAATAGCATTTTGCTACTCAGGAAATGTCAGTGTGGAGAGAGATTCAGAAGATTATAGTCGTGTGAGAGCTGTGTGACACTAAGGCTCTTGGCACATTGTAGTGTTAAAAAAGAATGGAAAAGAGAGTTCAGCAGAAATAGGTTTCTTCTTAAATGTGTAATAAAAGAATTGAGGAAGGGGAGTGAAATGGGAGATAAAGAGTGGAAGGAGGTAAAAGAGAATATTACCATGGACTCAGAGGGGAAAAAGCACAAGCTTTTCATATGCTGAACTTATGCTGTGTGACTTAATAGGCTCCTTACAGTGGATGTAAAATTAAGCCACAAGACTGGCAGACAAAGGACATGTCGGGGGAAAAAGGCTATTTTACTCATCTCAGTTTAAAAAGTTTCCAGTTCCATATAGCTCTCATTTAAATCGTGTTTTGTTTAGCCTTTGCCCCCACCCCTAGACTAAAGCTCTATTACAGTATGAAGAGGAGCACTGGCATGTAGAGGAGTACTGGCATGTACAGTCATGTACAGGGAAATTCATTGTTACTGTATCTGGAGCTGTTGTCAGTATTGTTACTTGCTGATATCACATGTTTTTGATCTGAGATATGGCTGTTGGTTTTTTCCTAAAGCAAATTGTGTGTCCGAGACTGAAGAGACTCCAGAGAAGAGTTTTCCCAGGCGGCAGAGAAACCTTTGGCCATGGGCAAAAGACAAGTGCCTGCTGCAGTTGTCTATCAAATCCAAATATTTCTCAGTACAGGAGGATAGAAGTGTCTTGGGCACCTTTAACTTTGAGATGTAGAACCATTTTCAGAAATACAGCCGGGCCAGCTCTGCTTGTTTAAATATAGCCTGAAGTTTTCTCTCCTCTGTGTGTTAAGACAGCTAATGAAATACTCTTAGCATTTCAGTTTGCAAGAGGTTGCAGGCAGGATAGGATCACAGCAAAGTTCAGGTTGGAAGGGACCTCAGGAGGGCTATAGTCCAACATCCTGCTCTAAGCAATTGGCTCTGGGGTCAGACCAAATTGTTCAAAGCTTTATAAAGTCACATCTTGAAAATCTCCAACAACAGAGATGGAACAACCTCTCTGAGAAACCTGGTGTACTGCTGGGCTTTCTTCATGGAGGAAAAGGTCTTTTTTCAGCCTGCTCCTCAAGCCTGTACAGACACTCCTCGGGTGTATTGATGGTTGCCCTCACTTGGTGTTATCTGCATATTTGAAAAGCGTGCATTCTGTCACCTCTTCGTTCTGTCACCTCTTCAGTGGCATCATTAAAGACTTCAAGCAGGACAGACCTCAGGATTGATCCCTGCAGTGCTTCACTTGTCACAGGCAGCCTATTTACCATCACTCTCTGCTCCTGATCATCCAGCCATTGTTTTCAATCCATCCTTCCAGACTGTAATGACCTAGAAGAATAATGGGGGAGATGGTGTTGAAAGCCTTGGTCAAAAGAATTGATATTTAAAACTTTTCTCATCCACAGATGTGGTTGTTTTATCATAGAAGGTAATCAGGTTAGTTTAGTATGATTTAACCTCAATAAATCTGTGCCAACTGCTCCCAATCACTTTATTCTCTTCTTTGTGCCCAAAAAGGTGTTCTGAGGGCACTCACTCCGTGATTTTCTGAATGACTTGAGTTGTCTTTTGACAGTTTTGGAGGCACTTTCTCCAGCTGTTGTTGGGTATCTCTCCTGGTCTCTGTGAATTTCTAACAGTGACAGAGAATGGCCTTTAAATGACACACCCTGTTTTCTCTACACACTTAGATCTAACTTGTCAGATCCCAGTGACTTTTAAGGATCAATCTCAAATACTTTCTCATACGTTACTGATAGTCCATCTTTGAACCTGTTGACCAAGTACAGAGGCCTTTTTTGGAGAAGACCAAGGCAAAGGTGGTGGTGAATAACTCAGCTCCACTGGTGTCTCCTGTCACTAAGTCACCCACATCACTGACCAGCAGGCCTGTATGTACCTCACTGAGGGCTGGAGCTTGTAAACTGGGTGATTTGGGGGTTTTCCCTTTCTCTGCTTAGGTGACCAATACATAGCTCTGTGTGGAGCCAAACTAGGTCTTGTCTTTTGCCTTCCTCTCCAGCCTGAAGAGATCTTAGTGCATCCCAAGAAACTTCTGTATTGCCTGGTTAATCCCTTTGCCACTCAGTTTGTGTTTAATAACTGTGAAGATGAAGAGCCCCAGGTATGTGTGGCGTGGTTCTGGCTGCCCCCCAAAGGGATGCCACTCAATTCCTGATGAACAAGGGACTTACTGGCAGTCTGAACATCTTCACTATATGTACTGCAAGGAGTAGCCCCCCTCCATTAAAAATAGATCAGTGTAGAATTAACCTATTAGTTGGTTGAATCCAAATTCATTAACTGTATCAGGTCAGCTTTTAACTGTAAAGACTAACAGTTTCCTGACTTAAGGGAAGGAGTTCTGTTTTACTTTCCATATATTAAAAATTGTAGCCATCAAAACAAAGACTGGAAAAAAAACCCATGAGGGCTTTACAAATATGAAAAATAATGTGACTATGAGGTTATAATATTTGAAAAGAATGAATGGTGTTAGTGAATAATGAACTGTAACCAGGTTTGTTTCTCTGAGCTGTGGGACCGAGTTGGCATCTCTGTGCCTGGTAAAGCTCCTGTTATTCAGGATGTTTTATATGGCTCAGAAAAAAATCAGAAAGTCTTTGTTTTTCTCAGCAAAAATAGATAATGAAGACATTTACTTTATTGTAAACTTTTCTTTTTGGTTTTGTCAAAACCCTAACCCACCTATGATTTCCATTGTGATATATGATTTGCAGAGTTAGTTTGATATTTGGTTTTGCATTTTACTCTGTTTCCTGACACTGAATTATTTAGCTCAGTAACATCAACAGTTTATTTGTGTTGTTTTGGAGGTTTTAATATATTTATGCCAAGCATTGTGAATGCAAAAGAATAGTTACATTCTTTATGCTACTTACAATTTTAATAAGGTTATGTACATGTTTTAAAATTAATTCTTTATGTAAAGAAAATAGGGTTCCAGTTTCTTTTTCATCTTTTTTTGTATCACTTTTTTTTATAATTCTGTGCCATTGTTTCCTAACATGTTGTAGGTAATTACTGGTAATTACCTGTATGAAAAACCAGTATTTGCAGCTCTAATTTCATGGCCTTAAAAAAAAAAAAAAAGAAAAGAAAAGGAGGGGGAAAAATAAGCATAGCTTTTTGTTTTTGAGGGGAGCTAAAGCTTGGCACAGAGCTGGAATTTTTTAGTCCTTGCATGTAGAGATAAAATCTGTAGGACAAGTGGTGACAGTGATACACATTCCCTCTATCAGAAGACTGATTTCCCTTGGTTGTAAATGTGTCCCCAAACTGCTGTAGAAAGCACCCTGTTCTGTCAGGCAAGGATGTTGTTCTTGAGCCGAGCACAGAGCAAGAAGGAATTTTTTATGCATAAAATTTTGAAGTGAATTATGGGCTGTGTGATTGCAAAAGTTAAGGCTTAAATTATTAAACAACAATTGAAAGACAAACCACTTGCACAAGCACTCACTTACTGTATGTGTGAACCTGTCTAAAGTCAATCTTGTGCATAATGAACATTTTGGAGGGAATAATCATAAAGCAAAATGAGTTTCTCTTGGTATCTAAACATAATAAAGGCCTTGTGAAGCAGCATTGCTTTGTGGAGGGAGAGGAGATTTTGCAATTTGGAATTCTTTGTTCTGTATTTGTGATTCTCCTTTGAAATTGGCTTTCATAAGAGTGAAAAATCTGTCCCTGCTGCTTTTAGAGTATACTTTATATAAAGTTTTGCTTTGGCTAACTGGAAATTTAAGAGTGGATGTAAGAACCTCAAGCATACTGAGAGGAGGTGAGTAACTCATCTTATGGACTTGTTGTGACAATATGTAATTTTAAACAAAACAGTGCAGCATTAAGTTAATCCAGTTGAGTAGAAACAGAAATTACATTCTATCTAATGTGAATTCAGGATAAGTGAATAAATAGAAGAAATTATATATGTCCTGCTAAATTCTAAGCATGCAAGAGCATAAAATATAGATATTCTGCTGTTTTTTCAGCCTCTGGTATCATCATCAAATATAGAAATACCAATAATTACAATGAGTTTGTAGATGTTAGTGAATCAGCCATGGATTATTGAGGTTGCCCTTGGAAGGGCTGAAATCCATGAGGAGACAATTATGAGAATTTCTTATGGCTGAGATCTACATCACCATGTTGGTGAGAATCCTAACACTCAGGGCATCTTTTTCCTGAACCCAAGACATCACTCAGACAAAACTATGGTCTTTCTCTTTTTTTTTAAGGTGACCAAATATCCTATATAGTCAAATATAATACAGCAATTTCCACTCTGAAAGGGTTTTAAACAAATGTTCACGACCACTTTGCCTCCTGGAATGACAGGAAGCACCTCGGTTCTGTTTTGTAAACTCTCCATGATGAAGGGGGTATTTTGTCAGTATCTTAAATTATTGACAGAGCAGATCAAGTTGCCAAAACAGTATGATAAAATCAACATCAGAGACATCAGGTACCTCTCAGGGATTCTGGTCATCTGCTTGGGTTTTACTTTTTTTTCTGTTTTTCATTTAATTTTCCAGAGTTTAAATTTTTGGAAAGCCATTTCAGACCAAGTATTGAGGCATTTTAATAGGGCTGCTGTTACCCTCACCTGCCAGGGGTTCCTCTGGGTGTTGAGGAGAACTTTAATAGCCCTGGATGTACATATGGTAGCATGTGAGAGTTCAGAAAGGGAGGGGGAAAAACCCAATACAGCTTAGAATGTTAAATCCTTCCTCCACTCTGAAAAGATGATCTATTCATTTCTTTCCCTTTGAAATCGAAGTGAGTCCCAATTCCCAGTCAGTAAAGTCTGGGATTGTATATGTATTTCTTAAGCATCAAGTTAACAAACCACCTGGGCATGCTCAGAGCAGCATATGTGCTTTATTGCCTTTCTGAGACAGACTGAAGCTTTTTAAAAATGGATCATGCTATTACATTTGGTTTAAATATGCATGTTGGTTTGTAAAACCTTTGGTCTTCCTAGCTATTCTTGTGAATAAAATACTTAAAAATTACATAGCAGGAAAATTAGTAAATGCTCAACAAAAAATAACTGCCTTTGTGCTTATCTGAGTCCAGTGATGTTTGATGGCATTTAGCTGAACTTCTACAGTCTGATTTATTACTAAAGTAACAAATATCTGCAATAACTGTTGGAGCTACTTAGCTAAAATATTGTCAGTCCACTGGGATAGACTCTTAAGAGGAAGCCTTAGCATTATACATCTGTTTTATACATAGACTATGGATATAATGGCTTTTGCATATGTATTCAAACATGGTTTTTGGTGCTCAGAAAAGTACTACACGCAGAGCCTTTCCCTGTACTTTTAGAAAAATGGAATTTCTCTGTCTTCTTCCAGCAGAATTCTCATATGTAATTTTTCTTTCTTTTAAAAAATAGTGATGTCAGATTTCCTGCCTCCTGCACTTTTATGTGAAGCTTTCTTTCCTGGTGCTTGATGTAATTGATAGCCTACATAGAATTATGGTACTGAATTCTGAAAAATATTATCCAGTGGGTAAAGGGAAATTTCCACAACATTTACCTGGTGAGCCTCAGAGTGAGGGTTTTGATGAATATAAACTTTCATCTTGGGAACCCCTGTCCTTTCTTTGAAAACATGGGAGGTCCCTTAGGGATTTGGGAGACCTGCCACTGCAGGATATGACAATTTAGGATCACCTTTGGTGTCAAGCTGTTGCCCTGCTGGCTTTCCTTCCTCAGAGATGTTCTGCCTTACATATGGGAAACAACTCATCAGGAGAGCTGGGGAGTGCCAGTTCCTGTAACATCCAGTTTGGTAAAAGACAGACCCAAATTCTGAGGACTGGTCAGCCTGCCCAAGGCAGCACGAACCTGAGGAGTGTGGGCAGGGTTTTGTGGTTGGTTTATTTACCTGAGGAGTATGGGCAGGGTTTTGTGGTTGGTTTATTTACCTGAGGAGTATGGGCAGGGTTTTTTGGTTGGTTTATTTACCTGAGGAGTGTGGGCAGGGTTTTTTGGTTGGTTTATTTACCCACGTGCTTTATGGCTCTTTAGAGTCACCCAAGAGCACTCTCAGAAGCTAAACTTCTGTTTAGCTCAAAATTTATTTTCAGTTGCCTCCTCTGCTTTTC
>JAWWLV010000180.1:471549-486467 GCA_035041135.1 Platyrinchus mystaceus
TGCCAAATAGCTCAGCAGATGTGTTAATAACACTGTAGGTCAGCTGAAATCAATGGAACTGCAGGTCTCATTATTTGTAGTTTTGGCCCAAAGCACTGGCAGAGTAAATGCATGTCTTGGTGGTTCAAAAACCATAGAGCCATTACTGCAAAAGGGCTCTAGGGATTTAATGGATTTATATTTCCAAAATGGGGTTTTTCTCCAGCAGATAGCAGAGTTTGGGAAGCCTTTTTTTCATGCTATCAGTGTAAATATGAACATTTTAAATAATATTTCAAGTTACAGCAAGTCCTACCTGTTTTTGATGGCCCCAAATGTCTTCAGTCCTGAGACCAAGATCCTTTTTGCAAGACACTTTGCCAGCCTCTCGGAAAGACAGGCTTGACCCCATGTTGCTTCCAAAATTAGGAGCTACCCTATAACTTGCTTCATGCTGAATGTGATCCGTGGCATAGTTTTAACCGTGGATTTTATATTTTTCTAAACATTGGAATCCCCTTTGCCTTTCTGCTTTCCCCAAACATCTCTTGCCACTTTTATCCCTCCAGGTTGTGTGTGGAAAAACTGGTGCTTGCAGGGCTTGTGATCCAGGACTGTAATTACAGCCACAAACATCAGCTGCCACGAGCCTCAGCTTCCTCTGAGCCCTTTGCACAGATTGTGCTGAGATGGAAGATACTTGGCAAAATTGTCACTGGCACTTAACCTTCTGTCCTCACTTGTAAATGGCAACTGTCTGTAATGCATATTTTATTTTTAATGTCTCTATTTTTTCGTGCATGAAACAAGCAAACAAGAAGGAAAGAAGTAAACAGTAGCATTCAGGAAAAACACGAGTGGTAACCTTGGAGATGGAAAACGAGGGGTGCAGAGCTGTTAATTTATTTCCAAGCTGAAGTGCTGTAACAGTCATAACAGTCTATTTGTCCTTCCTGTACAATGCAGACTTCTGCATTTCAGGAATAATAGGAACAGTAAAGGTACATCTTACTTGTGCAGATGTAAATGTGCCTCCAGGACAGGAGAGACACATGTCACTGTGTTCAGATCAGCTGGCTTTCTGTGCCCAGTGCCCCCATCAGGTTGTGGTGCAGGCTGTTGGTTTTCCTTTCCCTTTATGTGTGGATTTAACTTGAGGATGCAGAGCAGTACCTCATAGTCCAAGGCATGTTTTCAGTTTTAAATATGGAAGAGGCTGTTTTGCTGTAGGGAAGAGAGAGAGATGTGCTATCCTGCTGCTTTCTAAAAACAGGGAACTACTGCCAGTCATTTTTGCATGGCATAACAGATCTATCTATATGACTGTTAGTATCAATAAGAGAACAATTATGCTTCTTTTATGATTATTTCATAATGAAATGCTAATTGCTTTTAGCTGCTTCTTACAGTGCCTGGGATACTTGGGCTGGAAGTAGTATTCCTGATATTTCCATTGTAAAAAAGGAGGTTTGGACTCTGTACTCCTCTACTAACTATAGCCAGTTGTGAGTTGTTAATGGCAGCAGTGTCATAGCTGATCTGTAATAAAATGAATTAAAGTTCCTGACATCTGCAACAGAACAAATATTGTGCAGCACTGCAATTTAAATGAAATGATGTGTCTATGATTCTGCTGTGGCTATGATATGGAGGCATGTCCTTGCTACTTTAGTCCCAGGTAGTACATTAATACCTTTACATTTGCTCCCACACTCTTGGCTTTGGATGTGGAACAGATCTTTGTAAGTACGTTGCACAGACATGGTCAGTGGAGAAGAGAGAGATTTGATGGCCAGGTTGGCAGAGAGGAAATCGCTTCTCAGTGTTGTCTGTGTATCTGCTGTGAGGGCTGTTGAGGGGATCTAGGAAGTGTAAAGAGCTGTGCCCACACTGGCAGCATTGTTCAGTCTCACCAGGGCCACTCTGTCCCTGAAGCTCGTGGGAGTTTCCCCCCATTATCCAGTCTGAGATCCAGTTCATGACTGAGAACATCACTCAAAGGTCTCATACATCAGAGCTGAATGCCCATAACCTCATCTGTGTACAACTGCATGAATTACTGTGTGTTTGGCTTGAGAGCAGAACTTGAGCTAAAACCTTTCATCTTTTGAGAGGTATACATATTTCCTCATTTCCTAGTGCTGTGTAACAATCACTGTTACACGCTGGGCATTAAAGCTGGACCTCAAGGCATTTCTGTTTTGAAGATGAACTCTCTTCTCCTGCTAATCTGTAGTGTTGCACACCTCTCTGACTTGGCTTGCAGCCTGCAGAAAATGCAAGGGAATTCCCTTACAGAGGGAAGATGATCTCTTTTCATTTTTTCCCTCATTATTATTTTCCAGTTAATCCCTTTTTTTCAGGGAATCTAATGTCCTTGCTGACTGGAATCAGATTTTCTCTTTGTTCTCTTATGACTTTCCATATATTATGAACAAAAATTGCATATGAAAAAAACCTCTTCATCTTCCACTCAAAAATGAAAATAACATGAAAAAACCCAAACAACTGTTTTCCTAATTCTCTCTTTCTGTGATTATTACGCAAAAATTTCTAAGTTTGACTTGTCCCTTTTCCATCCCACTTCACAATTCCTTTTAGAGTTTTTCCTTTGTTGTTCGACTCCATCTTTATATAAACTAAAAATTAATGAGTTCTTTTTGATTCATTTGATTCTAGTGCCATCTGGAATCGTATCAATTGTGCTGTTTCTCCATCCTTGTAGACAGCAGCATATACTGCTTTGCAGATTTTCGGGCTGTGATCCAATTTGCAAACGCTTCAATGGTTTCCTCTTTACATGCATGTTTGAGGATTACAGGGAACGCTGGAGTCAGCTTTGGAAAGGACTTTTTACCCCACACAGAAACACAGCCTGGCAGTGTACTTTTAATTGATGGTCAAATGAGCTAGAAAGTAAACCACCCAAAAGCCTAATGGAGACAATGCTTCTTTTTCTAGATGCTGACACAGGAATGAAATGGAACTCACTGTAAAGAACTGAGATTGTTTACAGTACAAAACTCTGCCTTAAAAACAAACAAACTTTCTTTTTTCTTGCATTCTGGTGAGTGGTCTTGGGTAGAGGATTTAGAAATATATAATCAAGTCAATCACTGAAATGCCAACAAGGGCTCTGACACTCCATTTTCTCTTCTGCATCTGCTACACAGATCTTTGTTTAAGGACAATGCACTTTCCTCCAAGGGCTTTCCTGTGTCATTTCCCTACACTTCTTCTTCCTCTGTCAGCCTGGCACTTGAGAATAAGTCCTAAGAATAAGAAAAAAGCAGAGTGTTTCATCTCTGCCCATTTCTTTTTTCGATTTCTGTCTTGCATTTTAAAACTGGCAAATATAGGCACTGAAGTGTTAATGTTACAAAAATATCCCTTAGTATATCCATGTTTATAGTTTTTTCCTTGTCTATGGAAAATATTTTGGCTGCCTTTTCTGCATCCTAATTTTCACCACAGTCTTGTGTCAGGCATGTGGTAAAAATATTACAGGCACTGGGATAAGCCTTTCTCCAGAGGAGGTGGCCCTGGAATGAAGATCATAAAGTTGTTTTGTAGCATTTATTGGTAGAAACAGCTGATTTATCCCAGAAACGAACACTGTGTTGCAGTTCTTCCAGAAATTAAAGAGTAAATAATCATCTCAAAAGAGATGATAAAAATGGGAGGGTAAATGGTGTAATATCTTTGGGAACTTTGCATTGGTCTGTAACCTTCAGGAAAAGACACAGGAAAACACTGTAGAAAGATTTTAGACACACAGCTGAGGGCAGGATCTGAACGTTGTGGAATCTGGGATAGAAGGAGAGAAAGAGAGAGTAAAAGGGTGGTATTTGGTTCAGCTGTGTTTAGCCATAATTATTCCCAGAGTGATACAAAATGGACATCATGGCTTGTTGACAAGACGTGGATACTGCAATGAATTCTGTTATCACACAGAAACACAAACGTTCTCTTTCCTACTGTGGAATGGGAATGTTTCACAGGCTGTTCTGCTGGAGAGGTTTGTGAGACCTACAAGGGAAGAACAGTAAAAATAAGGATGCAATTTATATTTTACTGTATTTTTTAGCATTCTATTATGTTTCCTCTGTTGGTTATAATTTTTTGTTTGAGGGACACGGGCAAAATAACCCACCCAAAGAGAAAGCTGAGATCCATTTCCAGTTGTGATTGAGCTAACTTAACTAGCCAACATTTCTCAGTTTTTGTTGGTGAAAACACACACTCAAGTGGCAGTAAAAAGCTTTTAACTGTAAAGCTGTAAATGCTTTTGAAAATGGGAGTGAAGGAGATTTTTATGCATATTTTTAAAAATACACAGTAGAGACATTAGTTATAACTATGGACATGGGATATGATCAGCTTTTATACTTCTATATTGAAGAAAAAAACACTCCAGAGTGATACCTGTGCTTTTAGTGCTCATGAGCAGAAACTTTTCTCCCTGGAGCCCCACATTTTGCTGAATGAAGTCAACAGCAATACTGTAGTTAATTATAGAAGAGAACATCAAATTCATACAGCATTTAACTGCATGTTTAAATCATATAAGATTTTAAAATCATAACATAAAGAGATAGTTAGAAATCATAAAATATAAGCACTCATCACTGTATATATCTTCCAAGTAATGACAATTGTTGATAAATGTGCAGAATAAATTATGAAATCTCATGGCAGTGTTACAAATGCAGAGTTGTAGCACCAGGATTTTCTTCCCCTATGTGTAAGTATCTTATGTCTGTGTTTCACCAGTGAGTTACTAAAAAACAACAGCAAAAAGGATAAGAGACACATGTTAGAAGAACCAGCTATTGCTGGTGAGAATACTGCAGTGTGAGAAGGGTGTATAATGAGTAAATAGTCATCACATAAAAACATACCAAAATTCAGAGGTAGAACAAAATATGATATATATGAACTGTAGAATGCACAAGTTTTATAGTGCTTTAAATTCTTTTCAGGGGTAATGGAAATGTTTATGACATACATATATAAGTACCAATCATCAAATAACTATTGACAGATAACAGTTTGAGCCCCAAACAAAGCTTTACTACATAGAAATATGGGATTATAAAATAACTGACGCAGATCTAAAAGGGTGAAACTCTGAACCAATGATGAAGCTAAAAAGCAGTGTAATCTTTGAATTTGCAGCCTTCTGGAGAGGTAGGGTGAGAAATACAGGGGGAAGAGCAGGATGTCCAAAGGGGACCGTGAGATGGTGTAAAGGTGTAGGTGATTATCACATGCAGCTTAATGCTAAATGGTTTATATTAAAAGGGAATCCTTGCACAGTAATAGCAAAGAATGAAAAAAAAACCCCAACAAAATAACCCATCATTGAAGGAGGGTTGTTTGGTCAGGGATGGGTTCAGTAAAAAAACCCTCGGAATTCTAAAAGAATTAATGTGCTATTAACGAGCTTATAAATCTTCAGGGAAATGCTGCTTTCAAGAAGTCCCTATTTCTGCTGTAGGGACATGCTGGGAACTGTGTTCATAAGCACAAGTACAATTTTCACTGGCAAGTCAAAAACCTACAACTCTGTCCAGCTTATCAAATGGGACTCAGACTTCTTATGAATTGGTATTTTTTGAAAACCACGCTGGATATTGCTTTTAGGGGGGCAAAAAAGGCAATTATGAAAGCTTTCAGATCTCTGTAGTATAGAGGTATTCTAAACTTTTTGGATAAAAAGTGCCTATCTGCTATAAGGCTATCGGTTGACCTGAGTATCTCTATTATTACAAACTGCACAGAACTGGCAAATGAGCAAGAGTTAGTTCTTGAGGCACAGTTTGGAAGAGAGGTTTGCTGAAGTAACTCGTCCAAATGTGTGTATTTCTGAATAGCACAAATGACAGGAAAAGAAGAAACGTCTCTCAAGTGACGCTCTTCTCGCAGTTATTTGGCACTCTAAACTGCAAAAGCATTTAAAATGCCTTCAGATAGAAATTACCTTAATAGCCTACTTATTCTGTCAATTTTTGGTTATGTGTGTCCCCCCTGTGTGGATTTGCAAAGAGGTATCGATGTATGATCATACTTGTAACAACAATAATCTGAGCTCTTGTTGCGAGCAGCTTGGAAGTTGTTTTATTTGGTTGAAGATTCCAAATAGGCTGTGGCAAAGCTCTGAGTCTTGGGCAGAACCAAACTCCTGTTTCCATGATTAGATGCAAAATGGGCTGTGTGGGTACTCAGTCTCCTGGCAGTATGAAATAGCTCCTGTGAGTATAAATGGTACACGAATATAAATAATTTCCTTCAGCAACACGTAGACTCTAGCAGGGACTAAGAAGCTGGTTTATAAAACAGTACATGGTCTGCTAATTTCACTTTATCATGCTGTTCTGAAGAGCAGGAATCCTGAGGTGCTCTCTCGAAAGCCCAGGAAAAACTTCCAACTGAGCCTTTTTTAATTGAGAAATTAAAATTTAGGAAAATCAAGGCAGACTCTCAAGTCTCATCTTGGCGAGCACTAGAAAATCTTCAGGTAATTAGGTCTGAACCTTCTTTGGGGTTTTGCATGGCTTTTGTTGAAACAGAACTATATGAAGAGAAATACTCTTATGCTGCTGAAGATCCGTCTTCTTATTCATAGCTGGCTTTTCTAGATAGAATAACAATAGAGCCCATAGAAGCTTTCTATAATTTTATTAAAAACGAGTAATCGAGATACTTAAAATGCCAACACCACCTATTCCCCTCAAAGAAATTTGAAGCAGCCTTTATTTACCCTGATGAACTACGCCCAAAAAGAAGAGTGTCAGGGGAAAGGGAACAGCATAAAGCTGAGGCAGGGGAGGTTTAGTTTGGATATCAGGAAAAGGTTCTTCCCCCAGAGGGTGGTCAGGCACTGGAACAGGTTCACAGGCAGTGGTCACAGCACCAAGGCTGACAGAGTTGAAGGAGCATTTGGACAACGCTCTCAGACACAGGGTGTGACTCTTGGGGTGTCCTGTGCAGGGCCAGGAGTTGGACTCGATGATCCCAATGGGTCCCTTTCAACTCAGGATATTCTATGAGAAGTATATTGAGTCTCTGTCCTCAACAAATTGCCATGAAGTAGGCTTTATTGGCTTAACAATACTGTGAGTTTGTCTCTTTTTCATTAACTATTTTTTCTCTCAAAGTCCTCTGATATGTTTGTTATGATATGCAGCATGTCACTGCTACAGAAATCTCTGTGGAGCTTGTAAGGAAGTTTAAACCTCTAGAGACTCTCTGATCAAATAAGGTCACACCAGCAGTTATGATGCTGATCAAATGCACTTTTCACATCCTCATCCACATCTCAAGTGTTGTATCAGAAGCTGCTTCAAAAGAGCAGGAGGATGGAAGTTCTTTTGGAAACTTTTGTAGTGCATGTCTACAGAACAGAAAAAAAAATCTTCTTAAAGCAACAACCAAACTAAAAACCACTAGTCTTTGCTATAACTTTTTTTTTGTTGTCTCTAGTGAAAATTTTCAAGAGATGATTTCAGTGACCTCTTTAATCATCTTTCTGCCAAAGAAGCTGATGTATAAGAAAGAAATTTAGCTGTTGGACAACTGTAATTCTTAAGTCAGCATGTTCTGTTCACTTTCACTGAGAAGAACCTTAAATACGCTCTCCCTTCTGTGCCCCTTTTGATCATAGTATTAGGATTGGCCTGAAATCCAGCCAGCTTTTCTCTCTTTTGAGCTTCAAATCAAGATGAAAACCCACTGTGGAAGCTCATCTTGTAGGCAAAGCTTTCAAAAATCTTTGCTCTCAGAAATGGAGAATGGTACTATTGGTGTATCACTCTTTAGGCAACTGTTCTGGCTGCTCTTGTAGATGCCACACAGGTTTGGAAGAATTAGGTTTCAGCCCATAGGCTGTAAAATTTCTCTGCAAATTGCAAAACAGTAGTTTGCAACAGAATGAAGTACAGCATGTCCAATGGACTAAGCAAAATTCAAGCCAAACTGCTGCCAGGTAATCACTGTAATTTATAAATGTGTATTCTACAGATAGAGGCACCTACTGGCTGCATTGAATAGATACAGCACACAGCACACTTTAGTCTGGTCCCACCGTTGTTCTGTAGCAGTAAGACAGAGGTGCAAGAGGTTGGAAGACTCACAGGAAACTGAAACGATTTTATGTCAACTAAGCAGCATTGTTCCTTCTTTACAAGTGCCTTGCTAGATGCAATACCTTTATTTTTCTGTTTAGGCATTGGAGTTGTAATTTACAGGGACCCCGGTGAACCATCCCATGTGCTCTCGCTACACTGAGGAATGGCAAAGCTGCTGTAGGAGCTTTGAGTCCAGAAATGTTTGACCATTGCCATCAGCATCCCAGCACACTTTGCTTCCTCCAGGGCAGAAAATGGTGCTTCTTGCTCCCTTCAGCGGAGTCATAAAAAAATAAAGGAAGTGTATTCATGGGACTTCTTGAATTGCTGAACATATTGCCAGGGAGTAGCTTGTCTCTAAACCAGTGGGAAATATCCAGCTCAAACAGATGGCCAATCTTCATTCAGCTCTGGGCTCTGTAGCACACAACAGTTTTCTCTCTTTCCTTTTTACCACATTCTCATTTCAGTCAGATTAGTGATGGGGCTGTGCATAGCAGCCTGTGACTGCCTGGGCACTGCCTGGCCATCTTCTGCCAGAACTACCTGGCCTGTTGCTTTAGATGCAGAGATTAATTCTTCCCTTCCTTTGCTAGATCACACAAAAGGGTCTCCTGCCAAAGTTATTGTGCTGGGATTCAGCTTGTGGGGGCTCTTACGAGGAATAAAGGATGGAGAATAGACTAATAGCCTCTAGGTATTTCCAGCTTAATCCCTGAGGACAGAATTAGCCTTCCTGATTGCCTTGCAAGAGGATATGTGTGTCTGATGAGTTACTTTGCATGGTTTAGCCCCAGATGCACGTTCATGAGCTAGGGAATCTAGCAGCTCGTTGTGAATGCAAACCTGTGTGCACTGCTGAGGTTTATACACACACCCCCCATCACTAAAGAGCACTGAAAACATCTGATCTTTACTCCTTTCCTTCCCATCCTTCCCTTTCTGGGACCAGCACAGTAGCATAATGAGAGGTTTCAGAATTTTCCTGTGTCATGCAGTATTGATGTACCAGAGTGGACAAAGTCTGTGTGTGTGCAGTTGAGAACTCATAGCAGCTAGTTCACCTTACAGGCTGCAGAGTTCTCGTGGGAAAAGGAGAGCACAGCTGAGTTTCTGCCAGGCTCTTCTCTCAGATGCAGCCTCAGTGCCTCACCATGACACCACACCAGCTCCTTCTTCCCAGTATCTTTTATTTTTTTAAAACAGTTTTGAAAATTTTCCATTCCAAGAAAAAACACCCCAAAAAAACCTCTTGCGAACGTGTTTGCCAAATTTACGAAAGGAGGACGATGATTTCACCTGGTTGTAGTCCTTTATTTGTTCTAAATAAATCAGATGTTGGCTACAGGAACACCTTTAGTTTCTGTTGTTTACAGCCCAGGCTGACAGTTAACCTCTTAAAAGCTTTCAAATAAAACACAGCTGAAGAAATCTTTGCTTTCCGCAGACTCTGAAAATGTCCAGGGTTTTTTTATTTAGTGGTTTTGTGGTGGTGTTTTTTGGCATACTATATAGTATACCTCCCTGTGGTCTTTTAAATTACCTGGTCATCAAGAACGCATTTACATTCCTGTTAAAATAAGTGCACTCAGAGGTGCCAGCAGAAAATTATGCATAAGGATATAGTTTATGTACACAGGTTGCAATCTAATAAAAAACCAGTCACTTCATGTTCCCAGGTTTGTGAATATTTATCATCGTAAGCAAGTAGCAGAGAGAGGCTGGGCTGAGGAAATAAGGGATAGTAGAGGAAATCATTGTAACCAATAGAAGACAAATCTCCTTAGTGAAAGCAGGTTCTTGCAAAATCCCAGGTAAAAGCTGCTGACAGTTTCCTTTGTATCTCTAAGTGGCCCTGACCTAAACCAGCCCCATGAATTAAGGTGCTCAAAACCAATATATAACAGAGCAGACATTCTGCCAGCTCCTCACTGGTGCCTGGTAAGGATCCCATCATTTTATATAAAAGCAGCTGGGGGAGATAATTGTGTGGCTAAGGGAGCATCAGCAGGCTCCTAGAAATCATTAGGCACCTCTGCAATACACCTGGTAAATTGTTAGTACATTTAAGCAGAGATGTTCCCCTCAGTACTGCGATGTAGGATACAGACAGGTTCAAGGCTCCGAACATAATCAGCAGATGTGTGTCAGCAATTAGGAAGCAACCTTCTTTTCCAGTACCAAATCAAGGCAGAAGAGCTGCAATTGTGGCTGGAAGTAGTCTGTGCTTCCATGATTTTACCAGGCACCTGCAGCCTGACACACCAAGCTGATCTGGCGTGCGGCACAAAGATCCGGTTCTTTTCAGTCACCCACCATGTGCAAACTCTTCAGGAAGACAAAAAAAAAGGCTAGCAGGTTACCACATTTGAACCCCAGTATGAATTTATATTGAATCAGTCTTTTGACTTATACATGGCCTACCATGTTTTTCACGTGATGTAGGAGCTCTAAAACTGGTTCATTTATAGTTTTCAGGCATTGCTTTGGTAAAGTAGATTGAGGAAGTGCTGCTATGTCAAGTGGAAACTCTTCTGAATTAGTCTTGACTATTGTGTGCTAGATAAACCCTTATCATCACTCTTTTCAGCTCCACAATGGGATGAGTCCCTACAGAGATAGAGGCAATACTTCGGTCACCTTTGATCACACAGAGCAGTGCTTGACCCTACATGGATTTACCTGGAAATTGAAATCTATCCAACAGGGTAAGGCAGTGATTTCTGGTGGGCTTGATCCAGAGTGAACAAATCTGGTGATCAGCTTCAGGCAGGCAGGTGATGGTATATCTGCACTGTTCTGCTGTTGTCCAGGCTGTGTCTCTCTGCTGGTTTTGGCTGGGGTAGAGTTAATTTTCTTCACAGTGGCCTGTGTGGCCTGTGTTTTGGATTTGCGTTGAACACAGTTGATAATTCAGGGATGTTTTCCTTGTTGCTGAGCAGAATTCACACAGAGCCAAGGCCTTTCCTCCCTCTCACTCCACCCCACCAGTGAGGAGGCTGGGGGGCACAAGGAGTTAGGAGGGGACACAGCCAGGGCAGCTGACCCCCAGTGACCCAAGGGGTATCCCAGGCCATATGGGGTCATGCTCAGCACACAAAGCTGGTGGAAGAAGGAAGAGGGGAACATTAACAAGTCTGGTGTTTGTCTTCCCAAGTCACCCTTATGTGTGATGGAGCCCTGCTGTCCTGGGGATGGCTGGACACCTGCCTGCACATTAGAAATGGGGAATGAATTCCTTGTTTTGCTTTCCTTGCATGCACTGCTTTTGCTTTACCTATTAAACCATCTTTATCCCAACCAGTGAGTTTTCTCACTGTTACTCTTCTGATTTTCTTCCCCCATCTCACCAGGGGGAAATAAATGAGTGGCTGCGTGGGGCTGAGCTGCTGGCTGGGGTGAAACCAGGACAGTCTCTGAAAGGCAGACTCAGTGTATCTCACTGATGTGTTTCATGCTGGGGAAAAACTGAAAATTTAAAAAAAAGAGGTGGTTTTGCATCTGCAAACAATACTTTTTTCTTAATTGTGAGTTACCAAGACCTGAATGAAGCCCCACATCAGAGTTTTAATCTTGTACTGCAGTTGCTCAAAGAAGGAGAAAGGGATATGAAATGAGTGATGGGAAGGGACCAGTGTGGATGAGGGTAGTTGTGGTCTCCTCCTCATGCCCTGCACCTGGTGTGGTAGGAAAGGAGAATTCACCAAGAGGACACACTGAGAGCATCAGCACGCACCAACAGTCAGAGAAAGCTTATTGCTGTTTCCATAGATTCATGCTCTCACACACTTGGATAGCCAGTAATGTGCCATTCTAGGTATATATTTATGTTGTCAGACAAGGAATATCCAGGAATAGTTGTCCATTTTCAGAGCAATTTTCAAGGCTTGATACATCCTGTGGAATCTGTCTGGCCCATCAGTCAGACTGTGGACAAGGAACAGCGTTACAGAAGAGAAGCATATCAGTTCTTGTCTGTCTCAGTCCATCTGGTGAAGCATCAAGTGTGTGGGATCACTTGGTCCAGGTAGAGTATGAGGGACAGAGGGACAGTGTGCTGCTGAAAGTTGGAAAATCTGGGTAGTGTGTACTCTGTTCATTTGACTGGTATCTGAAAATAAATTTTTACCAGTGCACACGCCCTATTTTGTGGGACCTCTTGCTGTTTTTCCTGCTGGGTGGTCTCGCTTCCAAAGTGCCTTTGGCAGGCACTGCTTGTCACAGCTCAGTGACAGCTCTCAGTAACTCCAGCAGCTGGCAGTGCTCTCTAGAAATTCAGTGTAATTTCTACTGCTTTACAGCACTTTTGCCAAAGTCAGTAAGTACCAGCTCAAGGAGGCCTTGGAACTTGGTGGGAGCAGGAATTGGGATTTCAAAGCTAAGAGGTTCTCTCAGTACTGAGATGTTTTCTATGTAGGAGTGGTCTGCCTCTTTCTTATTAAATACAAATACTGGAAATGTAGTATTCAAGTCATACTTTTTTTTTTTTTTTTTTACACTGCTTTAACGAGCATGTTATCAGCATTTCTACTTTACTGTATGTAGCAGAACAGAAATACTGGCCATACTGTGCACTTACTTACCACTTGGAATGCAAGTATCACATGCAAGAGGTTTTAAATAGTATTAAATATTTTCTCATAGAATTTGTAGAAATCAAACTTAGTTATCAGAATAATGTTCTAAACATTCAACTATCACTCTAGATATCCAGTCTTTCCTCTGCTCTCATGCAGCTATGGTGTCGCAGCCAGAGAACTAATTTAATGAAGTGCATGTTGAAATATATACACACATACATACACTTCAGGTTGGCAAATGAAAATAAAAAAACCTGTAAAAACCACTTCAACAAATCTTATTATTTAATGTTCAATTTAGCAATTAAGTGGTCGTATGTATGTTGGATATGCTGCCACAGTAAATACTGTTTAATTTTAGACCCTCAATCCTGTGGTCTCTGGGCCAAAGTTGGCATCCCGTGTGTTTGTGTCCCTGATGTGGGTTCTAGCCTGGTGTTGTTCCTGCTGCTGGGAGTGCAGCAGGTGGGGCAGGGAGGTGGCTCTTGGATGACACCAGGTTTTCTCTCAGCTGTATGATGGAGTACTCAAGGTACAGGTTGGCTGTCGATGGTGGTGTCATGCTGTGGGGAGTCGCTTTTTGAGAGCAGTCAGCTGCTGGAGAGCTCAGGGCTGAACCTTTCCTGCAACCCAAGTCGTGTGTTATAAAGGAACTTGCACATTTACTTGTACTTTATCAGCCTTGCAGTACCTAAAGGAGCCTACAAGATTTTTTTGCAAGGGCATGTAGTGATAGGACAAGGGGTAATGAATTTAAACTGATAGAGGGCAGGTTTAGGTTAGATATTAGGATAAAGTCTTCCCTGTGAGGGTGGTGAGGCCCTGGCACAGGTTGCCTGGAGAAGCTGTGGATGACCCATCCCTGGAAGTTTTCAGGGCCAGGTTGGATGGGGCTTGGAGCAATCTGGGATGGTGGAAGTTGTCCCTGCCCATGGGAGGGGGGTTAGAACTGGATGGTCTTTAAGGTCCCTTCCAACTCAAACCATTCTAGGATTCTGTGATTTTGGGGCCTTCAGCAAAAATGACTTGCCCAGTTTTCCTGAAATACCCTGTTCTGTGCAGCCTGCACGGCTCTGAAACAGCCATCTGGTTTCTTTTGCTGCCTTTGCTGCTACATCCTGAGTACAACAGCAATTTGCAGTTACTCCATTTTCTTCTCCCGCTTCCTTCACCCCCAAAGCACAGGCTATAGTGACATCCATGTGGGTCTCCAGAATGAAAAAAATGAGTTAACATTTTTTCTTCCTTTACAGAGCAGGAGGTTCTTTACAGAAGAATCAGCATGATGAGCTCACTGGTTTTCATGTGCTTGCTTGTTTGCATGGTAGGAAGGCTTTTTCTGTGAATGGGAGGAATGTTTAGCATCTGATTTTCTGAACTGAAAAGATTTCCCATCTGTATAATTAGCCTTATTTATACAATTAGAGCTTATCCACTAATTGCTTGGGTTTTTTTTTTAGTTTGCTTTCCTCTATGTAGAATATTCATCAGACAGCTCATGTTGAGAAGTCAACAAGATTATTGTTGTTGTTGTTCTGGTTTTTGTGTCTCTGCAAGGAATGTGATTGTCACTGAAGCAATGAATTGTTGAATACGATCTAAACACCACTTAATGTCAGCTTTTTTTCCTGAGTGACATGATGATGAATTCTGGAGAAAAAACTGTCTTAGAGAACTTTCATCAAATAAATAATCTAGTCGTGCCAAAAAACTCCATAATGACCTCAAGACGTGGGAGCTCCCAAATATACTGCTTAACATTAGTCACTCCTCCTGAGGTATCAAAGTAATATACAGTGAACACTGCAAAATCTGCTTACTCTAGAACTTAATGTATCTTTTTAAACCTAATTCATTCTGTGTAAATGACATTTGCTTTTATAATAGTAATCTGTATCCATGCTTTGCATTGTTCTTGTCTGTGTCTCTAGCACAGCAGGGACTTTGGTGCATCCTATATGTCTTAGAGCTTAATCATTCAGTTACCCAGTGAAAATAAAATGGTGTGAACGTGCTCAAGAGTGAAAGCAATCAAACTCAATTAGAGAAAAAGACAGTCCAAACTAAAATATCATCGTGATAATTTACCAGGCTCAGAATACAAAACGTTCAGTAAGGAACTGTCATGTTTATAGAAACTTTAAGGATTGTATAGATTATATAAGAATAGCAATGGAATTATGATTGTTAGAAATAGCAGAGTTAGGGTAATTTCTTCTTAATCCATAAG
>JAWWLV010000180.1:506362-527974 GCA_035041135.1 Platyrinchus mystaceus
ATTATTAGCCCTTTTCCTATTGGTTGACTGTAACCCCTTTGTCTAGTGATAGTTAAAATTTATAGCTTTTCCCCTTTTTTTATCTTCTTTTACCCATATTTGGATGTGTTCTAGCTCAGTTTCTCCATTTATAGACATATATGCCCCTTTGAATCCTCCCAAATTCCACACATTCCATGCCTACCCCATAAAAGCTGCCTACTCCCTCTAATAAGGGTGTTCTCCATTTTGTCTTCACCTCTGTGTGATTCCTGTGCAAGGTGGATTGTTCACGGTCTGATTTTTAGGAGCTTCACAGCTTGGTCTCCGACAGCCGGGTATGGAAGTAAAGGACCAAACCTCTCAAAGTGTTTTCTTGGATCATTATGGTATGTTGTGAACAATAACTGATCCCCAGTTTTGCCTACACGAGGCTGGAGCCACGCTGCCTCTGAGGGCTGCCTGGAGCTGCAAACCACCAAGCTGCTTCTGGCAGCAGAGTCCTCAGAGCAGCAATTAAGGAATCCTCCTGGTGATGCTTTGCCATCATTGTGAATGCATTATGAAAATCTTTTAAACCACAGTGACACCTTCTGAAGTCATGGGGCAGTAAGGACTGGAGCAGTCAGTGCTTCACTCATCCCATCCAATCACCAGGAGCAGGATCTTTTCCAGGAAGGAATAAGTTCCTCTTCTGTTCCTTCTGCCCTTCTCTGTGGCCCTGATTTGCATTTTATCTTCTGGGCAGCAGAGCCTGGTTTTCTCTGCACCAGCAAGAAGCATCCTGTCTCTTCATCCAGGTGGTTCTCCCTCCTCTCTCTTCATCCGGGCAAATTTCTACCAAAGGAACAAACAAAAAGTACTAATGAGAGTAATAAAAGCTTGGAGCTTGGTTAAAAGCATCTCAGATTTCAGTAACCCAAGTATTGGCCTGCTGTTTTTTTCCTAGATGACAGTGATATTTGGGTGTCACATAATTACAGCAATCTGGTTATTTTTAACTAGAAAAAAATATTTGGTCTTTATTTTATACTTGAAAATTATTACAACTTTTTTTTAAAATCTTCCAGTAATTCAGGTGTGGGATGCAAGTGTGATACTAAATTGCTAGGTAGAAAGCTTTTAACAGGAAGTAGTAAACCAGCTTAACTTCATTATTTTAAAAGAAAAAAAAATTAAATATCACATAGTGAATCCGGAGGAGAAAAAATCCTGCTGAAATCAAACTGTTATTGATTGGCCAAACAGCTAAGTCCACACTCATATCTGTCAAAAAATAATTTCAGGCTAACACAAATTCATTGAAAACATCTGCTCCTCTAATTAGCATACTAGGTCTTTATCATCCTTACTTGTTTGAAATTCCAGACTGCTTCATTACAACTGGAAGTATTGTGATGCAGAAAAGTTCTGAACAATGGGAACGCTGTTTTTTACTTTCTTCAGTAATTTTGTTTATTGAGAATTATGTTATTCTAAATTATTGTTCTGTCAGCTGGGGGAAGGGTTGTCAGTAAAAGAGAGACAATATATTGGTGTTGCATATGCAGCTCACCTTTGCTGGGGCTGTGGGTGGCACGGCACAACTACGAATGTTCTTGAGCTGTTGCTCTTGGGGTTGGTAATAAGGGTAGATACAAAAGTAGATTGCTCTGCTTGGGCAAGGGAAATTTATTTCATCGCCTTTTCCAAAAGTTACTGCTTTTAGGAGTGGAGCCTGGGGGATGGTGGAGCCAGAAGCTTGCTTTATTCTTTGTTGATGGCATCAAATTTTAAAGTAGTCACATCTGAGCATAAAAAAATGCCCCGTGATCAGTGTATTACTGCAGTTCTTGGACAGTGTAACTGGTAGTAGAAGCACACTGCTAGGACCCCCTGTGACATGCAGATAAATCCCATGGCACAGGAAAGCTGAAGGAAAGTGTCAGACTGCATTTATTTTAGCTTTTTCTTTCATGCAATTCATCTGAGCTAGTGGAAGGAATGACTGCCTCAGCATCCCCTTCCAGCTGCAAATTTCTTACTCCCAAAGGCCTCTCCGGGATGTGAGGGAGCAATGCAGCAGGAGGTGCTAAAAGCCACTAATGAGAACTGTGATTAACAGATAAGGGTACATGAGAAATCCTCTCCTCGCTGGGGATTCAAAGACACTATTTCAACTGTAGTTCCTGTCAGCATTAAGTCCACTATTACCCTCCTCGGATATTGCCTAGAAGTAAAACTGTAGTATTTTTAACACTAACACATTTTACGTGCAGCTGCATGGAAGCTGCAAGGGAATTGGCTGGTCAGACTCACCTCTGTCTGCTGTAGCTGCTTCTGCTCTTGGAGGAAATGAGGATTCAGGGATCATCTGGCAGAGCTGTGCAGTGGAGAAGAGCTTTTGAAAGCAGCCAAGTTTGCCTTTCAGGAGGAGAGCCTGAGTGGAACTTCAGGGTTGTGAGAAATAAATAATTTGGTTTTATTATAAGTAAAGTGAATTTAGTAGAAAACATAAAGAGATGGGATTTTTTAGGTGCATTGTGAAATCTGTGAGGTGGAAGGTCCTGTCTGGACCGGACGCCATGGAAACTTATGGATGGGAATAGGGAAAATATAAAAATGAGAATATACACTCGGCCACATGGTCAGCCTTTGTATGCAAAGAGACCCCCCCCTGTACAGGGTTAAAGATTCTGCATAGTTTGACATTATTTAGGAGAGGTAGCTGGTTTCATCAACAGCTCCCAGACCCTTGAACAAATTTTTATGGGAAGGAAGGCACTTCAGCCCGAAAGATCCAGTAGCAGGAGGGCTCTACACATTGAGATGTGAGCAGTACCTTGCAAGAGGTGCAACTCCTAGCAAAATGCAATACCTGGCTTTGAGTATAATTATGAGAAGAGAAAACTGTAATTTTTAATAGGATGGGAGACAGTTTAGTGACAAATTTAGGTAGGAAAAAATGATGTGCTACAGAGAGAAAAAAATAAATGAGACTGTGTGCTGTGTAAGGCTTGGCTAAATGGAAGAGAAAACTGAAGTGGTAGTTAACTTAATCCATTACTAAAATGTGTCTTCAATATCTTCATACATTGCTTTCTTCTTCTTGACATCCCCATTATTTGCCTGTTACAGAAGTGCTGCCTTCTTGATCTGTTTATTTTCTTATTGCAGTGGGGAGATGACCGTGGCTTTCTCGTCATTCCACACGGTGGTTCAGGGACACAGTAAGTGCAGCAGTGGGTTGAGCCTAATTTGCTCCATTTCACAATTGCAGCCCCTGTGGATTAGGAAGGTAACTTTGTTCTTATTTTGAGGCCTCTGATTATAACATTTCAGCTCTCCTTCCTGTAGTCTAAAGGTTTGGATCACTGCTTTGCTGGCCATGCAACAGTACGGTCTTTGCAAGTTGGAGGGTGGTGTTTTTGTTCTCTTAGGTAAGTGGGGGATTTTTGATGAGAAAGAAAATTGTTCATATGTTTTATGGAGGCACTCTGCTGCCGCTGAACACAGCCTGGATAAATGTTTGAAAATACCAGAGAACTGAAAGGGTAAATATTGCAGTGCTAAGAGCTTCTCACTGTTACAGTTTAAATTGTTGCTTATAACTTTAAGAGCCAAACCTGAAAGTTCCACAACCTGATGCTGCTAAAATTGGTGTCTCTCGAGTCTGAACGGAAGCTCTGCTGCTTCAGTGACTAAGGAGAGGTATTTCTTAGACTAAAAATGCTGTGTTGAACATCAGGAAGTCAAGTTATATCAGTTTATTATTAAATTATTGTTTGTTCTTATACATCATCTCCTGCCATAAACTGTGCAGCTGTTCATGAAATCTGCACCCTGTCTATAGTTTGTGACATATCTTGATAGATACTTTACCAAAAACCCACCCTGTCTAACCTTGTAGTCATCAATTTAGAATACTTTATGTTTCATTGTTAATAAGCATACATCTTCCTTTATATATATATTCCAGCAGTGTCCTGTGTATGTTCTAATAGTTACCCACATTTAATACTCCTTCATGACCTCTGTGAATGTAAAGAGCAATGAAAATGCACTTGGCACTTGTACATGTCATGGTCCAGTTTAATCTTTTATGATTGAAAGAAGCTGAACACATAAAATAAAAATAGAGCAATATTTTTTCTTATTCTATAAGAAATCTGAAAATACTGTTTAGATTCTATGTGCTGGAAATATCATCTTTTACTGCTCTATAGAGGACTGTCTTCAGCCACAGCATTGGGGTTGTTGAAGTTCTTCTGACACAGGAAGATGAACACAGTCCTAGAATTAGTAGCAATCCTCCCTGGGTTCCTATATGCCTTCAGTTTTTCCAACTTATATGTGCACTGTTTTTTAAACTTAAAATGTTGTCCTCCTGGTAGATTATCGGATGCAGCTCCCAGTTAGTACAATTACTGTTGGCTGGGAACTAGAGAGAAACAGACTGATAAAGACGTGCAAAGTTTTCTAAAAAAGCCCTGGATGTGACTTTAAGCTGCACAGTTGGTTCCATACTGAAAACAGTCTCTTTGAAAGCTTAAATGAAGATTAGATATATTCAGGTATGACATGTGAGTATGAGAGAACTGTCGCTGTTGAGGCGGCCGGATGCGACGTAGAGTTCACACAAGAGTCAAGGTGCAGCACACACAGATACCTTTATTGCTCACAAGAGTCTCTTATATACTGTCCACATGTCATCATAGCACAACAGAATTGGTTAAAGTCTCAAGCAGAGGACACTATACACACTTTCATTGGTGACACTACACACACTTTCATTGGTGACCTCTGATCCCAACTGCGTTACATCTATTCTGTCCGACGCTGCAGAAAATCCCTTGTTAAAGTTGTCCACGTTCTTCTGTAGCCTGTGTGTTATTCCTCTCCCAGGGACAGACTGCAATCTCGTTAACATCAGCTACTTTGTAAGTGTTAGATTATCAGCAGACCTGCTGCTTCCTCCGACAGAGAACTGCTTTTTCTAGGATGCCAAATCCAACAGGTTTTGGAAATTATACCACTCTTTGCCTGGAGACTGATTACTCTGAAAAGTATACTTAGAGGCTATTTGGAATTCTTGCTCACTGACTGGGACTCATGGCCTTTTCTACCTGCAGTCTCCTGTTTTCTTCTCTCCAAGAGCTCTAGGGAGAAAGAAAAGAAGCGTTCATTTGGAGAAATTGTTTCCCCCTGCTTTGTAAATTAACTTTGCCAGTTAGAAATTAGTGTCTTCACTAGTATCTGAAGTTCCTCACTGTTGAAAAGCTTTGTTTCTGTTTGCTTTTGGCTTCATTTCTAGTAGGAGAGTAGTGAAATAGAAGTTCATTTTTAGGGATTATACTTCTTTGTTCTCCCTGATCTATCATAATTGTGTAAGGATTGAGACAAATTTTCTTCTTTCTGTTCTTGGAATGGGATCAGCAGCAATATAACTGATAACAAAATGGCATTGGCTTTGACTCTGGAATTAGGACCATTCTAATGAGAAGAAATGGTCATTTATTCAGGGGATGAGCCAGTACCAACAGCAGTGATGTATTTTTCTACATAGACAAATGAACTGTGAACTGAAGGTTCATTAAGCAAAGGATATTGAGTATGCAGAAAACTGAAAGTTATCAAATACAACGTAGATGAGCGGGAACTGAAAGGGATTTAGAGAAGTGTTGGCATCAGAGAGCCAATAGCTTTTCAGAAGCAAATATTTGTCAGTGCTTTGAAAGTATTTTTATTGCATTCTTAATCCCAAATATTTCTTAGTAACCTCTTACCTATTGTGAAGTTGCAAGGTTGGCAGTTTTCAAGTGTAGCATCAGTCTGGTTCCCAGAGTGGGAACTGGGACCTGCCAGGAAGGGTAATGACTAGTGGGGAATCAGGACAGTGGAATTTGGCTCTAAATTAATGCCTCTTGCAGCCTTGAGGGTTTGTGTGTGTTGCTAGCCTAAGCAATTGCTTCTCAAGGCCTCTTTTGTATATTGATTACAAAGATTTGTTTTAAATCTCCTCAGCCATCGTAAATCACTGCTTTAGCTTTTAATTATTGTCTCGGCCACTGGTTTTCTGAATTATATTCAGTGTCAGTAGTTTGGGGACTTTAATCTGAATTCCAAAAAGTCACATTTAAATATAAGGTGTCTCAGGTTCAGTTGATCTGAGAAATAAGAATTCTGGGAGGAGGTAAGAAAATTTAGCTGATATTTTAGTGAGAGGGTGTCAGAGAGAGACCAAAAAAAAAAAAGAGAATTAAATACTTCAAGTTATGTATGGACTGATACATTCACTTTGGATCATGAGGCACAATTTCTTCTTAATGTAATTTTTAACTTTTTTTTTTTCCTTCATTTCTCAAGGGACACATTTTTTTCTGACAAATATAAAGGAACGGTGTAGTGCTCTTATTCTATAATATTCATTTGGCTCAATTAGCATGAATTTTGAGTATATAATTTGCATTTAAAAAAGAGAAAAGATTGGCTTCCACATGTTTTTTTTCCTTAACAGATTCTCAGAGTTCTACAAACTAGTTTTGCAATTAGGATTTAAAGTTTAGCTTAGGGCTTTGTTAGAAAATCGGGGAGGGGGGAGGGGGTTGAGATCTAACAAAAACATGAATGAAAACACAGATAAGTTGTTGAAGGTGTATTTTTACTGATATAGTATACAAATTTATTTTCTTCTCCTTGATTTTTAAAAAATGAGCTAGGCTCAGCTAATAGTACAGTTAAAGTACAGAATTTAACAAAAGAGAACCATTCCTTTTTGGGATGAAAATGAGGAGCCTGATTTATAGTTTTTAGCATGCTATAACAGTATCTTAAAAATATTCTGTATTTGGAGAGTCCTGGGACTTAACATTGCAAGCATTGTGGGATCTACACTCTCTGACAGTGCCATGAACACAAATGATCACTGCAGGCTGAACAGAGTGAAGGAGGATGTGTATTTGATGCACTTTATATTCTAAAGCTCTGTGCACACTGTTGCATATAAGACTTTGTCATGGGAAAATAGGGAACACACCTTATTTGCACAGCAAATAATTTATTGTTAATCTAATGGAAGAATGATCACTAATCCAGATCTACTTATTGTAGAAAACAAAGAAAGGGAAGAGCAATCTCAGGAAAGTTTTCTAGTAATGAAAGTGTTCCAGCTGTTGCATTCTCCTTAGTACCCACCCTCTTGTCTCCAGTGTGTTATGGTTGTCCTTCCATGGCTCCCATGAACCCCAAGACTGAGCACTCACCTTCCTCAAGGAGGGGAAAGGTGCTACATGAGCCATCTCCAACTTCTGGTTCTTCAGTAAGAGGAGAATTTTGATTTTGGGTGTTTCCTCTCCTTTGCTCCTGGGCTCACTAAGTTAAATAGGAGGGTCATTTTCTTTTTCTTTTTTTTTTTTCCTTTGAGGGTTCCCAGTTTCACCTGATGCACAATTCTTTGTATGTGCTCTTTGTTCACATTACTGTCTGTGAGCCAGGTCCAAGGTCACATTCCTTCTGTGACAGCAATTAACTATTTGTGATTATATCCCTGGGGCCTCTGGTATCATCCTCTGCCTTTATTTGAAGGCCTCTGCCATCATCTCATAACTGTCAATAATTTTAAGAGCAGTTTTGGATATCTTATAAGTGACTTGGGGATACTTCATCAGAGGTTGATGTTAGATTTATAACATGGCCATAGCATTTAGCATATGGTTCTTTCCTTTCCACTTTGGTACTCATCCTACCTTCCAGAAGCTATTTAATTGTTAATTCTGGAGTTTCTCTAGTGAAATAAATAATTCTCTCACCTCCAAACCCAGCCAAAACAATAAATCTAAAACTAGTGGTATAATGCTTGAATCAAGTAGTGCAGAACAGCTGCAAAACTCCCTTATAATTGGTCCTGGTGATTCTCTTTCCTGGAGATTATCTAACACATGCATAAAACATGCATGCCTGTTATTTCTATTGCTACTGCCGGCTCTTGGCAGGGCTGGTTTTCTGTATATCAAATTAATGACCTGAGATTTCCTTCCTAACAGTTATTTCAGTAATTTCTTTTTATCTCTTATTTTCATTCCAAATAATTTATTAAACTGATGTTCATATTCAAAACATTGGCTACGACAGGCGAAATCCTGAGCAGCTCGTGTCACCTGCAGCTGAATTCCATGTTTATGCAAACTAACAGATTATTAGAGTAGTTGTCAGTAATCAGTTGTCTGCAATGCAATGAGAAAATGTTTTAATAAAGGGACTCTTTCCCTAATTCAGGATAGCAAATCAATCTTTAATGTTTGTTTCTTCTAAGCTAGTATGTTGGATTGAGGTAGACAATTTTTAGCTGATATGTCTCTTACTCCATGGGGAAAAAGAGAAAACAGTAAATCTGAGAAAAATATTTATAAACTGTCACATATAAGAGGAGCTGTTATATATAAAATAAAATGTTCTTGTAAAATGAAATATCTACTTGGAAAAGTAATAATTACAGAAACAAAGAGGAGTATGAAACAACCCTTTTAGCAGTGGGGGTTAGGCTTAGAAAACACTTGTGTGCCTGTCACAGCTGACACTAATGCAGAGCTGTAGTCTCAGGATTCTCTGATCTGCTGAAAGAGAGAACTGTACTCATTTCAAACCCAGCTTTAAAAAAGCTTACTTAAATAAGACACTGACTTGTGTCAGTAACTGATGAAACTTTAAACAAGATGGTACTGGAATGGTATGAAACGGTCGAACATCAAATCTGTCCCCGCAATTTTTATTTCTTGCATCTGTATGGAAGGGAGAGAATTGTTGAATCAGTGAATCCACTTTGCTTCTGCCTGGATACGTGATTTTATCTTAAATGTGTTCCAAGATTATTTCAGTTGCTGTAATCCAAGTCCCCTGTGAATTACACCAAGCTTCAGAAATGGATGTCGTGAAAGCTTTGGCCCTTCTGGACAGTATATTACAGTATATTCTAGTGATTAATGAAGAGAAATTAATTTGAATTAAGCAATTAAATTCATTCTGATCATGATAATAATAAGTTGTATATTTTTCCAGAAACTGAAATAGGTAATTCTGCATGGCTCTAAAATGAATCATTATGTCTTACATAAAAATATTCCTTATGAGAAGTAGTAAACTGTTATAGTAGCATCTTTACTGGAAGATAAAAGAATATAAAAGGTACAGCAACATTTATAAAAGTGATGAGTTGGGTATAAATAAGAACATTTATCCCTCCTTACAGTAGTGCCTCCCATTAAGTAACAAATCTAATACCAGAATTCCCCTTGCCAAGCCCCAGTTAACTTCGTATTCTTTTGGTTGGCTCTCCCTAACTGTACAGCTCACATAGTGTCAGGAAAGCCATTAGAATGGTTGATCCTTATATTGCCAGTTGGTTATCCTGCTCTTCCTTTTCCTGGAAGGACCTTTTTAAATCCCTACTTATTCCTCAAAGCTGTGTTTCTGGCCTGCTGGATGGCAATCACAGCTAACAGCTCCCTTCATCAAACCCCATCTCCCTCTTTAACATTGCCTCTGGAACAAGTAGTCAATTTAAGTTTGTATTAAATATGAGGTTTGAATTGGATTGTACAGTACTCTCCTAATGTGAAAGCTGTGACTTTGTAGTGGTCTTTATAAAGCATACCTCCACAGCTCATCACATGTTCTCATTTCTCCACTTTCTGGGTATACATTTATAAATCACTTTACCTTTTGTAGTCTCTGTACATCTCAAAATAAATTGAAACCTAAAATTGAAGTGAAAAAGTAATTTATTTTTGAAGAACCCAGTTAGTATTTATTAGCCACTTGGTTCTTCCCCTTTCTTGCTAGCGCTCACTGTTTGCACTGCCATCCTCCTTGGTTTATCCTTTCAGCTTAATATTGCTGTGTTGTTATTAAAGAGAACAGTCTTCTTGCAGATGTTTTCCATGGAAACATCAGTGCTGGAAGAAAATGTAAGGGAGTGTAATAGGTAGTACAACTACAGCTTACTTACAGTATCTTAAGTTCCACATATTAAGAAATTATTCATTTCTTCACACAGTCAGTGTCACCACAGGTACTTTTTCTTACACCTATTCTGGTTGCAAAGATTCGGTTGTGTGTTTTCATTATTTAGTATCAGATGGAAAGGTACTTACAGTTGTTTTTCCATTGCTTCCAGGCCAGGTCAGGACCTTGTCTCCAGTTGTGGTGATTTTTCTGTTCATGATCAAAACCATGGAAAGCACGATAAAATGTTGGATGGAAAATATGATACCAAAAAGCCTGAGTGTTTTGTGTCCCGTAAGAGTTCACACCAGCTTCAGAGCATTCAAACTGATTTGCACTCCAGCTGTGTTTCTCATGGTCTATTTGGGAGCATTTTATTGCCCTGCAAGGTGCAAGCTCTTTGTATCTTGGATATCAATCTGTCAGTGAATATCAGCCCCCCCAGCACTGTGCTCTTACTGCAGGACTGTTGGGGCTGGGGGCTTTATACCCCACACTCTCAAAATTCCTGAGGGGGGTGTTGAGTGATGTCAGCTCTCCCTAACTGCTGCTGATGTTTCGCAGGACTTGTTAGCTCACTGCTGACTGGGATCTCACCTCTTTGGAATTGCTTTTCAGCAGCATTAGTCCTCTGGAAAGCCCACAGTGCATCCCAGCCTGATTGTTTTCGGAAATCAGGCTCGTCCTCAGACAGCAGCAGCAGAAGACATCAGGAAACCTTCTTGTCAACCTCGGAGTTGTCTGTGGTTAGCCTCAGGCACAAGATTTATTGCAGCTACTCTCCGTCTCCCCAGAAAGCAAAATAGAAATTTTCTCTTTCTACATTTTGAATCTTCCCGAGAAGAACAAAATTTTGGCTCAGGCAAGGTATTTCTGAAATCCTTATAATATCTTTTGGGATTTTGTCACCAGAATCAAACTCCTTACTCACTGGGGATCTTTATAGTTATCACTGCATATCCTCTGCCTCTTTCAGACTGCTCAGATCACTGCTTGCTATACTGGGGCCTGCTGTACTATCAACTTCCAGCCTTCCTTTCTTCAGCATCTTTCAAAGGCAGTCTGCCTTTTCCACTGAGATTTCCCCATTGTTGATACCCTATCTAAGCTAGGTCATAGTTCTCTGGCTTTACATCACTTCTCTAGTTTCTGGTGCACCATCCAGCTTTGACATATTTATTCACTATTTCACGAGATCATCCCTCTTTTCTGAGAGTGTCAAGTTGTATTTTTCTTTTAGTACAGCAGTAGAGATATTCCGTCTCACTGATCTTCACTTTTAATCTGAATGTGTTCCTCAGTTTAGAGACTCACAGGAATTTCCTGGTGCTGTCAGAGTCTTCTGTCGCTACTTCATAGCTCTGCTGGTCCATCTTCATGGGACTGGCTGAAAACATCCTCTTTCCTCTGAGCTTCTGCTTTGCACCAAGCAGCAGAATAAGTCTTCTGCCTTCCATCTGTGCTTCCCAGCTGCCCTCTTTGCTGCCCAGTACTCAAAACAAATGGAGCAACCCGTTTTTAAAGCTCATGTAGTCTCCATAAGATCTTACTTACCTTGCTCATAGTATTTCTTTTTCTACTTCAGGCTATTCCAGAACATTATGTCTGGCTGGACCTCTCATCAGTTCAAGTAGAGTTGCCAAGCTGAAGTCTGGATATTGCAGGTGACACGTTTGTGTAAGATAAACTACTTGCTTTGTGAAGGCTCTGATGCTGCAATTCCAACTGGTTTAACAGGGCATCTGTTGTGGTTTTGTGGCTATAATAGAGAATCTGAGGGTATCTAAGTCTTGTGATTTGGGCTGAACTTCCTAGTGTGTATCTGGAGCATAGGGGATCTTGCAAATGGTACCATTTATGTGTCACATAAATTTCCAGTGCTGTACCTGAATTTGTCTAACTTTCAAATTTTTTAGCAACCATTGCACCTCTGGAAATGTTAGCAGCTGCTTACCTTTAGCTGGAGATGAAGTACATCTTTTTTCAGTAATTCTCCCTTAGAGCCACTAGTACTACTCACTAATAAGTCAGAAGAACTGAAACAGATGCCAGAAAATTAAAATCAATTGATTTTATGCATAGCATTAACAAGGTATTTTATCTTGGTGACAAACAGTGCTATCTTAAGTAAGCGTTCATTTGACCTGGTGGCTTTGATATCAGTTGCTATTAATATGCATGTGGCACTCATTAACAAGCCTGCAGTTTTCAGGAATTTAAATGGATAGTAAATAGAAGTAGTGTGAAAATAAACTAACCTTTAAGTGATATTTTTATAGGGAAAAAAGGAAAAAAGAGAAAGAAGTATAGTATAATGTGTGGATGCGTACATCTATATAATATGTATGTATAGTGTAGTTCAACATAATACAGGACATTAATAACCACAGGCATTTAAGGAATAGTCTTATAATTAGAAAATAGATATTAATGATGAATAATTTCTAAAATTAGAAAAAAAAACCAGCAAAAAAAAAAAACCACAAAAAAACAAAAACGTTTTGGTCTAAAACAAATAAAGGTTGTGGAAGTCATGTTGAGTGGCCACAGGAACAAATCAAACAATAAATGGCTGGCCAGCATAAATGCATAATTAATGCTGTGTGCCCAAAGGAGCTGTACCAAAGCAGCTTTCATGTTCCTGGAAAATTGAAGGAAGCTCTCTAAAATGAACCAATTTGCAATACAGAGCTGATGAAATAAGATTTGCAAATGTTTCTACTGTGTTTGAAGGCCGAAAGGATACTTATCAGTTTCCCTGGATTGCAAAGCAGGAGTTGAAATTACTTCAGTGCCTTTCCCCCATTTCACCAGCTGTGCACCTAACCTGGCACAAGCCCCTAAGCTCTCTTGGAACTTCTTCCTGTGAAAGGTACTGGAAAACTCATTTGATAGGTCCATATATCAGATTTACAGCTGTATCAGAAGCCTGAGTCACAATTTATTTACGTAACAGGACAGTTCTTTCTTCTTGCAATATCTTTAGTTTAGCCTATAACCACAGTAAACATCAATAAGTTATGTTATTGAAGTTTGTTACGTAAATCTGCAGATCAACAGGTTTCTTTCCTTTTCATTCTGTAGCTTATTATTGTGACGGTACTGGCTGAGCAAGGAAAAGTTTAATTATTGATGCTGTGATCAAATCTGATGGTGGCAGGAAAAGCCAGAGCTTTATTCCTGTTCTTTGTGGCATTCTATATGCAGGTAACTCAGCTATCAGACGAGGAATCTGCATTAGAGCTCACTGCAACTAAATAGAATAATTGGCTTCTGTTTTTGTTGGTTGATTGGGTTTGGTTTTTTTTTTTTTGAGGGAATAGCATTGGGGTGGTCAAGATCTAACTATTGATTCACAGCCTAATCCTTTTGAATGTATTAACAGTTGGTCTATGGAGAAATGAAATTAAGCACAGCTGTTCAAATTTTTATTTAACAAATGGTAGAGCAATATTTCATAAAAAGAAATGTGATTGACCTGCACCTATTAATGTTGATAGCACGGTCCTTTCAAAGCAGATGCCAGAGTTTGAAACAGAAAAAGATTCAATGTTCTTACAACCAGATTTGATCCAACTCCATCAAAAGTCAACAATTTTGAAATTCTGTTTATTGCAACTCCCACCCTTTAGCCAGTATGACACTAAAATGGCCATACTCATGTTCCCTGAGAGCACAACACAAGTGGTCATTGACACTGGTGGCCCCAGATTTCTCCTCTGAGGTTCCTCACCAGACAGTAGCTCTTTGAAAAAACTCTCTGTTATGATATGAAATAGTAAACATCAGAGAGGCAGGATTGCTGACAACACTGTAATATTGAAGACATCTGTCTGATTCATAAATATATTATATTTGGCTTCACAAAAGCAGTGGAATGTCAGCTCATGCAAGAATCAATTTAGATTGGAGAAGTTCAGCCCAGTTTTAATTCCAGGGCATCATTATCTACACCAATCAGCAAAAAAAACAGGCTCTCTTATCAATTCTTTGCTTTGAACAAGCTGCATGTGTTGGTTCTTCTTTGCTGAGTACATCTCCAGAGACATACAAACCGAACTCTGAAGAGTTTGATCAAGTGATTTTTTATTCTTTGTGTTTAGATGATAGTAATGCTCAGCGTATTTCTGTGCTCTCTGCCTCACAGGCCTCTGTGTTTCTGCAGCGTTTTTGTATTTACATTAGTTACAGTGAAAGTTTGCCAGTTTGAGACAGTTGAAAAATATATGTATCTCTTTTCATACCTTAATCTGACAGGTGTTCCTGCCTTGCTTCATTTGAAAGAAACAGCAGAAGCATAAGACAAATTAGTGTCTATTTAACTCATTACTGAGTGTTCGGGGCTTCCTTGCAGACACACCTGTGTAATAAATCCTTCCTGGACCTCATCTTCTGTAAGAGACACGCTATTTTCCTCTTCAGTGACCATCATCATCTCATTGTGTTGCATCTCATCATGCAACTGTCTCAAAGTAACAAAAAAAATATTTCCATAGGCCTGCTGGCTGAGGGTAGTTGGAGTACTTGTGGGATATTTTATAGGCAGGACTATGTACTTTGGAAGTGACTGATTCTAGACCAACTTAGGTATGTTTTCATTTTAAAGGACAACTGGAGAGCTCATAGAATAGATGACCAAAGGTAATGAGAGTGCAGAGTGTAAATACTTTAACAAACAAAATAAGGGAAGTGAAAAATTGCTGGGTCATTACAGGTCAAAATATTTCAAAAATAGGCTTTTTGACAGTATTGACATTTGAGTTGGTTGGGTTTTATCCTGTTTTTCTGTGAACAGCGGGGAAAAGGAACAAGGTGGAGTGGCAAGGACAATTCCTATATTCTAGTGCAAAGACTTGGGCTCTTAATAGTGCTTTTATGCCAGGCTAACACTTCCACCATGAGGAAGAATACACAGAAAGTACCTTTAGTGAGGTATAGTTTCTCCAGAGAAATGGGGGCCTTCAGTCTGGGGTTTTGTTGTCATTTCAGAGAAGCCTTTCTAAAAGTTCTCTCTAGTTGAGGTGGAAGAATTTTAAAATTACCACAAAGTGGACCTGTCATCCTTCCGTCTGCTTTAGGAGTCACTTTGAGAAAGGGAACTACTCTGGGAGATTTGTTACCTTAACTTTTAGGAGATAACCTGAGAAAATCCATCTAATTACTGGAGTTGGGGGTAAGCTTGTACAGCTAATTTATAGCCAGTTTAAATAGCCCAGGTGGAACAATGCTCTGGTTTAGGAGGGAGGCTGGTTGACAGTCCCGTTTTAGTAATCCTTCACTAGCTGTGTAGCCACATTTCTTGCAATGACTTACCTCCTGCAGCTGGAAGTAGCTTATCTTCCCCAGCAGTTTGTTGTTTAATGAGATATAAATAACTTTCTGAAATGCCTTCATTGTGATAAAATTCTTTTAAATCGCCTGATTTTTCATGATGTTTTACATTCGGTTTGTGTGTCCTGTAGAGCACTGGGGATGAATCAATGTCATGTGATAAGAAAGACTGATGTTATCACTACTCCTGCCTAGACTATTACAGAATCTGCACGGTGAGAGTTGCAGGAAGATGAAAAGCCCAGTTTCACGGTTAAGGCAGTAGGAAGCTGCCCCAGAGAAATGGAGTCTCGCTATATATCATATCAGCCTATGCCACAGCATTCCTGTCAAATCTATAAAAGTAGCCTGAGCTGTGCCTTTTAGATTTTCTTGGCTGCATGTTATTGACTTCCCAAGTGACCACATTTAAATTCAGGGTTGTACTTCCAGGAAGCACCAAGCAGAGAAGGGAGCAGCTGGACTGTACGGCCAAGATACAGGGGTCGTTAATGAGCTGGGTGATGAGACAGAAAGGCCCCTTGACAAGCTTGCAGAAGGTACAGAACTGGGTGTGCTGCCATCCTGGGGGACCACAACATGGTGGAGAAATGGTCAACAGAAACCTCACAATGTTTCACAAAAGGAAATATATTTACAAACAAGTGAAGACTTGTGAAGCTGACAAAATACATCAATAGAGAACAGTGTGGAAAACACTGTCAGTAGTGGGCAAGCTGCTGCCATTCATTTTGGAAGGGAAATTCACTGTCACCCTGCTGATTCCTTGAGACCTGTCTGAAAGTTTGTGGCCTTGTTTTTGATTTCCCATGTTTTAGATCACACCTTAGCATTCAATACCCATAGGCTTTTTGTCCTATCTTTTCAGGTGGAGGTATGAATAATGGTCTTCATTTAATTTCATTTTACCTTTCATTAGTTATTATTTTGTCAGCACGGACTGGAAAGTTTCCCTTTTCAGATTTCAATACCAATGGCAACAATCACATATGAAATGCCTGAGAAGAGTTTGTAATGATAAAAAGAGGCTGTTGTAGTTCCCCTCTCCCATAAAACTCATGAAATCTATAATAAAGGGCATCCAGAAGAGACAGACCACAGAGTGGTTGCAAGGACTTCTTTCACTGAGTAGTTTTAAAGAACTAATCAAAAGGAATTTCTTGGATATGAGCTCTTTCTAGATTGTTGTCATCTAGAAATGAAATATTAGTGAATCAGCAAGAAAAAAATCTTCTACATAATCTAAAATCTTTACAGTATCTTTCAGATCTGTTCCTGGGCAAATAGTCCTACTATACTGGAGGAAAATTAATAGAAAATAGCCTATTAGTGTCTTTATTTATAGTTCAAGACTCAACAACTCAATGATTTATGTTTTCAATTTAATCACACCAACTGATATAAGAAATAGCTGGAAATGCAGGTATGACCTTGCTCAAGCAGACTATGTAAAATTCAATGTAGCAGAGCTTGCTTATTGAAAATTGTGCAGTAATAGAATGTTTTTTGCATTGTGCAGCTTGCCAGCTATGTCAATACAAGATAATGGTTTGGGCAAATTGCACAGCTAAAGAATTAGAAATGTAACTGGAAAAAGGAAACATAATATTGGGTTTGTGGCAAGAACTCATTTTCTATGATTCAACTAATTTGTAGTTTGATCTTTAAAGCAGAACACAAAAAGACTACTGAAGGACTTGAAATACAAAGTCTGTTACAGAAAAAGGGAAGGGTGAAGACAAAGGAATAGTCTGACTGCAGCCAGACTGCAAAGGGACTCCTACTGGAAATGGATAAACCTTGTATTCTTGGGAAAATAATTTGGTTATTTGAAATAAGAAGTTGATGGAGTGCATGGTGAGGAGAACAAGAAGTAATTTAAGAACACAAAGTTCAGCTTTAGGAATCTTATGTAGTTGACTGAAAAATTTATCTTCACTTAAATCTTCCTTTATACATTCAGACAAGAGAGGAAAGTTACTGAACTAGTGGAAGGACAAAAATTCAGCTTAGAAATTACAGTTCCTTATGAAAGAGTTTTCTAGACTCCACGTGCTTATGCTGGAAAGAGGAACAAAAGAGTGGGGGCGACTTTATGCAGTCATACAGGCCAGGAGGGTGGGCCCAGACAATCCCTCCTTGGAACAATCTGTCTCAGGTGGAACATGTGCATGGCCTTGTGTGCCTTCCCCACGTCAGTGCAAATCAGCTCTGAGCTGGAAACCATGCAAAGGCCTGCCTTAGGTACAGCCTTACAATTAGCAAGGCTCAGAGCAGGCTTACAGACCAGGCAGGTGGCTTTGGTTTGTAAAACACTGCATGGACAAAACCCTGCACTGCAGGGATGTCATGTTCCATTGGGATTGCCTTCATTTCCCTTTTTCCATCCGTGTGATACCTCCAAAACTCTTCAGCAGAATAGCTTAGAGGGATGTTGTAGCTCATCCTAGTGGTTATGAGGGCTGATGGAGTAGGTGGGAGGCAGTTTCTGATACACTATTCTATTGAATTATATTCTCTGTCAGTAAGAGTGTAGCTGCTTTTTAGGTCCAGTTTTTAGGTCCAGGACGTTTATGTGAGGCCTCTGTCTCTTGGTGAAAGGACTTCTGGTGGGAAATGAAGCGTTTTCCATTAAGTAGTAGAGTAATATCTGTTCAGTCCTGGAACATGTGAGGTGTATAGACACATCCAAATAACTAACTGAAAGGAAATCCTCTGAATAAATGAATGGTTCCGCTGCTGTTGTGTACTCTATTAGAAAATGACCTTAGGAATCAAGGAAATTCTATTTAAATGGTTTGAGGTATTTCTTGCTGACAACACTGATTTTTTTTGGTCAGTCTTCTCATTAACACCTCCTTGGTGTTGGAAGAAGAGGGCCTAACCCCTTCAGTGCAAGCATCTTTCATACAGTTTAGATGTATTTTTCCCAAGGGATAGTTTCTTTCCTGGTACAGCTTCTCATAAAATTATAAATGCATTAATTTGTTAAAATACCCTAACAGCCTGGCACAAGTGTAAGAGGGTGTGGTTATTTCTGAGTTATTAAGGGAAGGTTCATTTAGATGCAGAAGTTCACATTTCCTCATTGAAAGACTCTAACAATTGTTGAAATAGGTTTTTGGTCTATTAGACTCCTCACTAATCTTTTGGGTCCCACCACTGGAAGGAAAACTTAGCTCACTTAGACAGTGTTACCTCAAGGGTTCAAAAATAGTCACACAATTTTTGGGAACCAATTAGCTAAAGAATTGGAACAATGGCAGTCACCATTGGGAGAGGGTGTACTTTTAAGCTGTATAACTCCCCTCTCAGGTGGCAATTATGCACTGCCGAGGGCACCTCAAAGGTAACGCTGTCCCAAGAGAGCTGAGTTTTCCTTCCAGTGGTGGGACCTCCCTGTGCTAAGGGGAGGCAGAAGTCACTGTAAACCAAATCAATTTTTTTTTTTCCCAGCCCTAATTCCAAAAAGTTTTCAATTATTGGTTCAATCCCTTGTCCTGTCTTTTAGCCTCAGTGGCTGTTGTTTCTTAGCCGCCGGCTTGGCTCCTGGTTGTAGTTCTGTTTGAATAGGTGTTGCCCATTTTGGCTTTCCTAGTGTTTTAGTAGCTCAAACTCTTGTGTATACCTAATCTAAAATCTGACTGACATTTAAATTATCTGGCTTGGCTGCACATGGCTCATTCTAAACTCTGAGCTGCTATTATTTGTTCTTTCTTTACCTTAAGCTCGATTTTACCTTGTTTGAATTCTATTACAGCTCCCAGAATTTCTAGAAGGTCTCTGCCCAATAGGGGTTTGGGTGAATTTGGTAAATACAAGAACTGATGCACTCCCATTTGTTTTAGGGGTTTCAAAAAGAAAGCCTTTTCTGATTGGCCAGTTGCACCCACAACTTGAACAAGATATTTCAGTTAATTCCTTAGGCCTTGCTCTCATTTCAGGGAACTCATTAACATGCTTGAATGATAAAAGGCATAAGGATAGCTTTCATCAAGTGAAATTGTTAGTGGTGCACATCATGCATGAGATGCATTATAAGCTGTGTTTATGATGTGAGAAACCTTGTAATAGCATGTGATGCATTGTATAAATCATTGCATTCTTGGAACATGATAAATGCAGAGAAATTTAATTCTGGGGCAGTTCCCAAACAAAATATATCACCAAATAGTATAAAAAATGCCTCCTCATACCATTCTTTGGCCTTCAGCAAGTAAAGTGTGGGGGATGGACTCCCTCTCCTTTCCCCTGTACTGCACAGCTGTAAGTACAGGGTGTGAGCGAAGAGCATCAGTGCTGAAATGTTTTGGCCTGTGTCCTCTGAGTCAGGTAGAAATAGTTAATCACATGTCAGAAGCAAGCTTTGGGCTATGATTAATCCCACATGTTGAGAATTATCTTTCAAGAAGTTGTTTGAGAGAGGACATGAGCCTTTTGTGAAAGAAAATGAGACCACTTGCCAGAGAAGTATTTTCAACATCCTGTTTGTTTAATAGATACCTGGTGAGAGAACTCAGCTGAATATGTTTGAAAGAGTTATTATTCAGCAAATGAAACCCTTTCAGAGGACTGTTATCCCAGTTTGAAATCTGGTAATGTATCTTTGAAAGACGAAAAACACTTGGGAGTGTTACAAGTGTCAGGGAATATAGGACATCACAAACTTCCATTCATCGTATTTTTCTATATTTGTTGTATTTTACTTGTGCTTTTATAATGGGCTGACAATTTTATCAGACTTTTGCTTGTCAGTATTTATTTGGAATTAAAATACTCAGGAAAACCCTCTAGTAGCAGAGTTCTCATTTTCTTTAATGCAGGTGAGTGTGCCTACAAATCCAGGGTGTGCTCTCGTGATCTTTATTTACAGTTCCTATTTATCTAATGAGTAGTCCATGTGCAAACTCAGCTGTGAAATGTCTGCAGAAGACATGTAGGAAGAGATCTATGCAAACTGCAGAGAAATATTTGAATAGATTTATTGAAATACATGAGTTTGATAAAGCAGTGCAATGTGCTGCACTCCTCTGCTTGGACAGTAGTACTCCAAGTGTTTGTTCAAGGACTTGCAATTGCTTAAACCTCTTTCATCTCAAAGATAAAACTGTTAATAAATTTTATTAGCAGCTTCCCCTGCAATTGGATGTTCAATCCATAATTCTCATCTGATCTTGCATGTTCTTTGATACAGAGAGGTTGTGTTACATTGGGGATTTACGTTGCCAAGATTTAGAAAACGAGAGGCAACATATTAATGGGAAAGCTCTGCTGCTGAGCTAAGTAGGGAGGGCATGCTTTCTGTGTTGGAGTCTAAAGGGAATTTGGGCCTTGAATATAGATTTCCCCTATGTTGGGAAATTTCTTCTTGGTTTTCTTTCATATGAAGAATAATTTTGCTGGCTATCCATAACACTGTTGTGAAGAACGATCAAATGAAAGCAGGGAGTTAGGTTGTATTGTCTGTTTGGGGATGATTGTGCAGACAGGCAGAAAGGTCTTCATCTCTGGTGAAAAGGCCACAGAGCAAGCAGGATAGTCCAGGTGCAAAGAAGCTTGAGCAAAGTTTCCAATGATTTCAGTAGTTCTGAAGCTTTTTCTCAAAGGCAAAGCTTACAGAGTGATTTGTTTGAGAGTACTTCTTATGCTTACAGATTGTACTCCTGATCTACACACTTTTGTCCCACTTCTTCCTCAAGACTGGGATAGTTTTGATCACTGTTCCATTCAGTGAAGGGGACAAGGTGTTTCTTAATTGCTTGTGATGCAATCACCAGGCATCTTTTGCTTATGTCATGGGTAAAACTAAATAAATAAATGTTCACCATTTTTTTCAGTGTGGCTATTATTGAAATTGTTCTGAGCATGTTTTATAAATGCTGTTGGTTTGATTTTTTAAAAAATTACAAGAATTCTTTTTTTCTTTGTCCACTATTTCTAGCCCAGCAGGGTGCGTTTGAAACCAGTGTGTAAATAAGGTGCAGTGGTTAATTATGGAACTTATGCAACTTTTAGTACTGATAGTATGAAGTCTGTACAGGGGAAACATGAAGCAGATGTTGTTGCCTTTCTTTTTAGCAATAGCAAGGTCAAAACTGCACTGTAGCCTTTGAACTTTTGAAGTCAGTCAAACTGTTTATGGTTTTATGTTCCCAAAATAGAAAAGAGGCAAGGAGCAGGTAAATGCAAAATGACCTCCATCCTCAGTTCAACACATATGTAACTTAGGGTCTCGTTCTGTAACTACTTCAAAAACAGTGAACCCACATATTTAATTTATGTCAAAACAAAGCCAAGTAGTTTTGGTTCAGCATTTTACTTTGT